>CM067477.1:21561887-21685845 GCA_034552555.1 Semaprochilodus insignis | reverse complement strand
GAGAGAGAGAGAGAGAGAGAGAGAGAGAGAGAGAGAGAGAGAGAGAGAGAGAGAGAATGTAGACAAACACAGGCCATCTCGTCCAGACGGGTTAGCGGAGAGGGAGAGGGATGGACTGGTCTTCCAGAGGCCTGAGAAAGACAAACAGAACGCCACACTGCGCTGAGGAGAACCACCGCTGAAGAAAGACAGAGCTCCAGTAATTAAAGGGAGAAATGAAGGCTGTGCTGAGTCTGTGTTTAATCAGCCCTCACTCGCCCCGCTTTACGAACTCCTCCTCGTGCACCTGACACCAACAGCGGGCACATGAACAACACGGCAAGAAGATGAAACCCAATCATGTGCACCCACAACACACCAGCACAATTAAAACCCTGAGATCTGAATCAAAACCAGAGAAAAGATACAGCGGTTGCTTTTTTTTGCTGCTATTTTGGAAGTAGCTATAAGAATTCATACTGGTTACTATATAATTCATATTACATTCCAAATTAGTAACTCATAGTAAATAGTAAATCATGTACATCAGTTACTTGCTAATACACCGCGACTGCTGTATAATCCATAGTGGTTACTGAACAATTCATACTGGTGGTTCCTATATAATTCATAGTAGTTACTGAATAGTTCATCCTGGTTACTATATAATTCATAATTCACAGAAGATACTGAATAATTTATGGCAGTTACTAAAGAATTCATAGTAGATACCGAATAATTCATACTGGTTACTGTATATTTCATAGCAGTTCCTGAAGAATTCACAGTGATTGCTGTATAATTCATAGTAGTTACTTGACAATTTATACTAGTGGTTACTATGTAGCTCACAGCAGTTACTGAATAATTCATACTGGTTACTATATAATATGCAATTCACAGTATATACTGAATAAGCAATACCACTTACTAAAGAATTCATACCACATACTGAATAATTCATACTGGTTACTACATATTTCATTGTAGCTACTGAACAACTGAATCACGGATACTGAATCATTTATCTCAAGATTCAAATATCAAATAATAGTATCAACGTTTAAGGGGTTAAGCACTCAAACCTGATTAACCCCTTTAACTGCAGACTTATTATTCAGTTATTATACAGCAATTAACGATTTATGAATAATCCACTGGTTATTATAGCAATAACGGCTCCATTAGGAATTTATGAGGCATTAAAGTACTGTGAACCAATGAAGTGGATGAAAGGTCTAGCTAGCTTAACCCCTTAAATGCTCCGGGACCATTCCTCATTGCTACTTCCCAGTATCAGCCGGTTTGCAGACCAATTATGGAATAATGAACCTGGTAACAATAAAACATACTCTATGTAGCTGTGTGCTCAACTTGGATACAGCATAAGTACATTTAGCTTCAATCATAGTACTTACTGAATGATTCATACCGGTTACTATACATCTAGACATGTCATATTAAGTTGTATTCACAGTGATTGCTAATAGTTATTGAACAATTCATACTTGTTACTATACATGTATAACTTGATGTATGACTTTGAGCCATTAACCACTGAAGTGGAAGAAAGGTCTAGTTAGCTGGACATTAACCCCTTAAATGCTCCGGGACCATTCCTCATTGCTACTTCCCAATATCAGCCAGTTTCCTGAGTAATAAGGGTTTAATGAACCAGGTAACAATAACACATACGGTAGCTGTGTGCTCAACCTGGATGCTGAGCAATACAGCATCATATCGACAGACACAACATAGCGCGGAGTCAGCTGGGGTCGAATAATGTAAGTGTGAGCATATAAGGACTCATTTTAGCCACTAGCAACTTCCAAACCTACTGCAGAAAAGTCTGCTATATAAAGGTCCCACCAGCTTCCTGAGGAACGGAAGGAGGCAGACATTTTAGACCATCTTCATCCAGTAGACCTGGACAGACGCTAGTCTCAAGCCAGCACCATGGTCTCCTGAGCGGAAATAGAAGCAGGCGTTCAGGTACAGGTAAAGCTATGGCAGTTTGTGCAATTTCAGAAGCAGTCGTGGTGGTAGAACAACCAATAATTGCAGAGCTTTTACTACATGCGTCATGTGATAAACAGACTAACGCCACTGAGAAACCAAATGCAAGCCTTGTGAGTCAGAAATTGAGAAGAATTCTGTTGCACTTTCTCATTTTATAGTGTTTCCACAAAGCCAGCATCACTCAGTCAGAGCCTAAAAGGATAATGGGCAAAATCTGCCCACAAAAACAGCCCTGTGATGTAATTACAGGTCATCTCCGACACATTCGGCCGCACGAAGCTTGTGCCCGGGACACAAACAAGAGTTTACTTCTTCTCCCTGCGACAAGCCACCCCGTCTCCTGCTGTGTTTACACAAGAACTCACTTGATTTGGTCTGTTTCCCACGAATGAAGTCAAATCACCAAGAGCAAACGCGGCGAAAACTTGATGGCAGATACAACCAACTGAACTACTCACGAGGCTCAACATGAGAGGAAGTAATCTTCCTGCGTCTGGAGTTCAGAGCTGAGCATTGCTGCAAGATCTGCTTCCTCAAATTGCTCGAAGACGGCCAGTAAACTCTGAGAAATCATTAGAAGGGGGGAAAGCGCCCACCCCTCCCCCTGCGGGTGCCACTGGCTGCATTGTTATCAGCAGGCCCGCGAGGCTGAGCCCGGAGGATATAAACTCCTTACCTTCTCTCATTCACAAAGCTCTGACCACAGCCAGGGACAAATCCACAGCTCCACAAAGCTCCGGGCCGCTCCGCGCAGGGAAGAGGCCTCAACAGATCTGTCTGATTCCCTCTCGCAGGAAGACAAACTTTAGCCTCCTGCTTTGGGATGTGCAGAGTGTTAGTGCTAATGAACCTCTCTCTCTTTCTCTCTCTCTCTCTCTCTCTCTCTCTGAGTGACTGAGTGAGTGAGTAAAGGAGAGAGAGGGGGAGAAAGAGAGGGAGAGAGAGAGAGAGAGCGGGGGTAACGGCTCAAGCTGTTCTCAGTCATTCACATGCAGATTGCCAAGGAGCTCACACTAATCCAAAAGAGCACTTCTCCACTCCTCCCCCCACTCCCTCCTCCTACTCCTTTTTAATTCTCTTCTCTTTTATTCAGTTCTCTTCTCTTCTAAACTTTTCTCTTCTCCTTCCTTCTTCTCCTCTCGTTTAATCTCCTCTTCTCCTCTCTTCTCTTCTTCTCATCTCTTGTAATCTCTTCTCCTCTCTTCTCCTCCTCTCTTTTAATCTCTTCTCCTCTCTTCTCTTTCTCTCCTCTCTTTTAATCTCTTCTCTTCTTCAATTTCGTCTTCTATTTTCTGATCTTCTCTTCTCCTCTCTTCTCCACTCCTTGTCTCTCCTCTTCCCCCTTCATTTGCACACCACTGAAGCCCACTCTGCACCCCTGCTGACCGTGGAATGAGGCAAACAAGTAATTGACCTATAAAATCAATTAGTTGAAAACACTGTGATTCTTTGAGGAAAGGGAGACCTTCTCAGACCGCCTCGCTCGACGCCACAACCCCCCCACCCCAAACCCCACTGTGCACATCTACCTTCTCCTCCTGCTCACACTATGATAAAGTCACACTGCTGTGATAACACCAGACCACACCGGGCTCATCAGACAGTGAGGGGCCACTGATGCGCAGTGAAACAGGTTCACCAGGGCTGCACAATGTATCGGCCCACACGTGACTGATACGCCACATGCAAACAAGCCTCGAACCAGCACACCGCATCACCACAGAGGGCCAGTCGCACGGACCTGTGCAATGACTGTGCTGATGCTTCTTTAATCACATATGACTGACCTGCACATTGACTACGTTCTCTTAAACATATTGATACCTGATTCATAAACATAGGCAGATGCTGATAGGCCTATATCATATCAAGTACCATACACCTGCAGATTCAGCTACTTCCTTCACACTATGGTCTTTGGCACACCCAAATGCGGTCACTCCTTTCAGTCAATCATTAACATCTACTTTGGAGCCATTTTCCACACATGGAATGAGACATTGCCTGCACTGTACCACCTCTTCTCCATCGTTCCTTAGGAGAGCCGATTTTGGTACCACTTAGTAGATTTATAAAGTGTTTATGAATGGTTTAAAATGAGTTTGGTAGATAGGTAGGTCATAAAGACTTTAAAAAGTATTCATAAGCAAGTTATAACACATTAATAAAAAGGAAAAAGTAAGCTGCTCTATCTGATGAATATGTATACATGATTATACTGACAGGTTTACTGCTGGCTGATGAAGAGGACAGAGTAAGATCAGAAAACATCAACAGAATGTGGGTTCACAGCAGGAATGTGGGTTTATATGCCTTTCTGTTTATATATTTTAACTGCTTATTAAGGATTTTATAATAAATAGCGTTATTCTAATGTGGTACCCCCATTTTTTTCACTGTTGAGTGATACAGCTGACCGATGGAGATGCACCACAGCTGGAGATGTACTAGCCTAGCTAACGGACTGCTATGCTAGCTAAAGGCTAAATGAAGGCTAACGGCTCTCATAATGTCCAGGGGTTCCTTCTGCTCCTCAGTAACAGTCTGGACTAACCTTAGCTCAGACTGTAAGAGCTACACAACAGCAGGTGAGTGGTTACTGAAAGGAGCTGCTCAGACATTCAGGTAAGCGGCCCCCGTTAGCATGTTATTCCCACCAAATGATGCCATTTTAGATTTAGCCATGAGCATTTTTACTGCTGCTGGCCATCTCTTTGTTATGCATGCTGGCGTCAACACAAGTGGGTGTCAGAAATTGCTATGTGGTGTCGGTCATAGGGGTCAGTATTCCCATCATTGATACCGATACTGTGTAAAGGGTCTATAAGCAGATGAACAATACAGTACTGCATAGCTGATCGCAATGACTCACATTTACACAGCAACTATGACTCCTCTAACACACTACAGGACTGAAAGTTCATCCGAACGCGTCCCAATCCATCGCAATTGAGATTTTGTAATTGCAATCTACTTGTAAAGCTATTTGCTAACAGTAGCTGCAAGGCCAAAGCAGAACAGCTTCAAACAAATAACCTGACATGGTGAAGAGTTTGGGAGAACATAAACAGTCTTCTCAGGCCGGACTGTTTAAACAAAGCAAAACCGGCCCAGTCTGGACAGTTTCACAAAAGAAGTGCAGAGGTTTTACTCACTCGAATTTTACATGGCTTTGACTTATCGCACAGAGATGAGTGCTGAAGTCGTCCACGAAGTGACACTGACCTTATACAAGCTTGCGGCTCGGTACAGCCATGTATGGACGTTGGCTTTAGCCTGTACAAAGGGGAACGGCCTCCCCTGAGGTGCCGGAGGGGCCCGTGTGCAGTTGCATGAGTGAGGGAGAGCACCACAGCACCATGCTGAGATGCAGAAAGGATGGTTTTCATTGTCAGGACCACAATGCAGGCCCTTTCCCCAGAGCTCAGGAGATGCCTGATGCATAATAATGGCTGCAACACCGCCTTTTTAGACTCGCTCCTGGCAAAGCCTCAAAAAACAGAAGCAGCCCAGCCAGCCAGCTGGTCACCAAGTGAAACTTTCAGGAACAAACAAACACAGTCCAGCGACAGCAAAAGACACGACTATCCAAACAGGGAAACACGGGGAACATATTCAACCACCAATTGCTGTTGCTGAGCTAAAGCACTTAACAAGCGTTTAGAAGTGCACTGTCACTGCAAGACAGCCTTAAACAGGGACGATATATCTAATACAACTCATTACAAGACTATTTAGAGACATTTTAACATTTACACTCATCATTAAAATAATAGTTGCACCCAAAACGAATCAACTGACAAGAATAAAACTTGGTGGGCAGGTTTGACATTGTGGCACATGCCAATGATTCAAGTTTCACGCTCAGCCGTGCATGTGACGTAAGCAAGAATGGGCCTTATGGTTGTACCTGACTGACCCAACAGCCACGATTGCAGACATTCAGCGAGCAGTGGTGCCCTCCGTGAGTCATCCTGCTAGTGCCAGCACCATTGTCGGACGGCTGCACCACGCAGGACTACATGCACACAGACCGACAACTGTCCTTAACACCACGTCACCGTCACCAAAGACTGCAATGGTGTCATGCCAGACTGTCATGGAGTGACCCAGAATGGCAGCGGGTCATCTTCAGTAACGAGTCCCGCTTTTGTCTTGGTGGAGACGACCAACGAATCAGTGTGTGGAGGCAACGTGGTCAGCGCCAAAATGAACAGTTTGTTGTCACGCGTCACACGTCCAGAAGACCTGATGTCACTCCACCTCCACCCCTACCGCACCATCTGCAGGAACTGTGTGAGAATATTCAAGCTGCATGGGATGGAGTATCACAGATAATCACAGAACCTCTACAACTCCATGCAGAGACGTCTGGCATGTTGATACACCATACTGAGAGACACGTATGTATGTATGTATGTATGTGTCTGTATGTGTAGCTCAATAAATATTCATCATATTAGTCTAAATTTATCATAATTTATTGTTCCTGGTAACCTTTATCTTCCTTCCCAACAGCACTGCGATCCCACACCTCCTTCTGGGTGCAGCTGTTCTTTTGACAATGAGTGCATTATGTGGTTTTATCAACTGACTCTATCCTACATAAATCCCAGTAACAACAGCTATAACACCAAAACAAGTTGACTGCAAAGAAGCATTAGTGAATCCAAATTAATGTTAGCAGTTCTGCATATACCCATGACCTTTGCTAAAGAACCCTTGAAGAACATAGTTTACCGAGATGGTGAATCATTTAAAACACAAGTATTCTATAATTTCACCTTCTAGAAATAGGTCTTATATATGTATAGGTGGGCGATATGGCAAAAGCATAACATTGCAAACTATTTAAACTAAAAGTACAACAGCACCGGAACACCACACAAGTTCCAACCCCAAAGCATCACGATAACGATCAGTATCGCCATATTGCACATCGCTATTTTGTATTCTAATAGTCTGTTTATGAGAAATAGAACATAACATGGCTTTCAATATGCCACAATATCAGTACTCACATTAAAAGAAGAAAAAGAGAAAAGAGGGACAGATTAGATTAGAGACGGACTGGGCCTTTACCTTAGCGTAAGTATGAGACAGCAGAAGGCCCGGCCACACGTAATGCCAGTCAGCGGACAGCAAAGTGTTCGGGATGTCGGTTACAAAAGTAGCCGTGTAGGAAGGAGAGAGAGAGCGAGAGAGAGAGAGGGTGTGTCATACCCAACCACAGACAACACGCTCGGAGTGATGCATTTCCTTGCCTGCGGGCCTCTCTCTTCCTGGTTTTAACCAATTCCGCTCTATCTGAACACAAGCAGCATCTCACTCAGATCAGTTCAATTCAGCACAGTACAGCTCATTACACGTCATACTCACTGACCCCTTGCTGGTGTACACTGTACCACATCTGTTAGCCCACTGTACCACATCTGTTAGCTGAGTTTCTGTCCACAGAGCCTCTCTTGGTTAGGCATTGTTGGCCAGTGGTCCACTCCTGACCCCTCCTGACATGTCCCAGCAGCACCACTGTGCCTGATACCAGTACCACACACACACATACCATCATGGATCACCCTCCAAATAATACCTGGGAAACAGGCTACCCTGTGACCAGGAACTGACCAGTGATGCAGGGCCTGTTCAGCTCACGGTGGGGTGAGGTTCAGTATAGCTTCGAATAACAAGCTCTACATCTCAGGAAGAGCCTTCAGACGGACGGACAGAAGCACTTCATGTAGCAACAGTGGCACTTAAAGGACAGAGGCTAAACAACTTGAAACAGCTGGTCAGCACGTGTCTGCTAAACAGCCACATACAGTGTATTTCACATGCGAGGAGTGCAAAAACCATGCACTAACTTGTGAATAATGTGTCACCACATGTGACACGAAAAGGCACATATCATAGCACAATTTTGTTTGTTTGTTTTTTTAATAAATGTGTTTATTCAATGTGACATTTTTTTGCTCTGTAAGACCAGGTTACAGAATAAAGACCAGGCTACAGAATATAAACCGGACTACAGAATAAACACCGGACTAGAGAATAAAGATTGGACTACAGAATAAAGACCGGATTAGAGAATAAAGATCAGAGTACAGAATAAAGGTCAGGCTACAGAATAAAGACCGGGCTACAGAATAAAGACCGGACTAGAGAATAAGGACCAGAGTACAGAATAAAGACCGGACTACAGAATAAAGATCAGAGTACAGAATAAAGACCGGGCTACAGAATAAAGACCGGGCTACAGAATAAAGACCGGGCTACAGAATAAAGACCGGACTACAGAATAAAGACCGGACTAGAGAATAAAGATCAGAGTACAGAATAAAGGCCAGGCTACAGCATAAAGACCCGTTACTACAGAATAAAGACCGGACTACAGAATAAAAACCGGACTAGAGAATAAAGATCAGAGTACAGAATAAAGGCCAGGCTACAGCATAAAGACCCATTACTACAGAATAAAGACCGGGCTACAGAATAAAGACCGGACTACAGCATAAAGACCCATTACTACAGAATAAAGACCGGGCTACAGAATAAAGACCGGACTACAGAATAAAGACCGGACTACAGAATAAAGACCGGACTAGAGAATAAAGATCAGAGTACAGAATAAAGGCCAGGCCACAGCATAAAGACCCGTTACTACAGAATAAAGACCGGGCTACAGAATAAAGACCGGACTACAGAATAAAGACCGGACTACAGAATAAAGATCAGAGTACAGAATAAAGACCCGTTACTACAGAATAAAGACCGGACTAGAGAATAAAGATCAGCGTACAGAATAAAGGCCAGGCTACAGCATAAAGACCCGTTACTACAGAATAAAAGACCGGGCTACAGAATAAAGGCCAGGCTACAGCATAAAGACCCGTTACTACAGAATAAAGACCAGGCTACAGAATAAAGACTTTGACTACAGAATAAAGACCCACGACCACAGAATAAAGACCTGTGACTACAGAATAAAGACCCGTTACTACAGAATAAAGACCAGGCTACAGAATAAAGACTTTGACTACAGAATAAAGACCTGTGACTACAAAATAAAGACCCACGACCACAGAATAAAGACCTACGACTATTTCTGGGGGCATCTCTAGTCGGGGACAGGCCACCAAAACAGGGATGTCTGATCACCCTATTTTAAACACCACTTTTATTCGGCTAAAAACCTTACTAAACTAAAAATCTCTATCAAAGACCCGAGCCTCAACTCTCACTCCCTGGTAGTTGTACACACATATGGTGGACCTAAAAAGTAGAGATTTGTAATAAAGTGGCAAGTGGTTATAGATCACTGTTTCTAAACAATCTGGCAGATCCTATAGGCAAAACTACAACCCTGGCAGGAAAGCCCCCTTATATGGAATGAGGAAGCTACCCTCAGAGGAACCACTTTAATCTAAGCAGTGGCAACACTTTCACTATACCACCATTTTGAAACCGTCTCAGTCCTTGCAGAGGGTAAAATAAAGAAGCGCCCGGCTGCTTTGACTCACACTGATAGCATGTGCTCGCCTGTAAAAATGGCTAAAACCGATCACCAGAAAGTCACCCGCGAGACATGAGATAATGTCTCAGCAGAGCATTTGACAGCAAGTAGGGGTCTAACAGAGGAACGGAAACGCAACCTGCCCACACAGAAGAGAGCAGCCCGCTCCCACACAGCCAGATGGAAATGAAACCCAGAGTGGACTTTCAGGTCCTTGGTGAGTGTGGACTGTGGCCAGGCCGATGAAGCTTCTGTGAAAAGCTGAATGATATAATATGATATTCCAGGACTTTGTGATAGATATTTTGTGGTACAGGAGTCAAAAATGTTGCCAGACTATTCCCAAAAATATTCCCAGATGTACAACCCAAAGTCAAACGTAGTTGTTTCTAATAAAGTGCCCTGTAATTGGAAGTATAATGTAAGTGTTTCTAATAAAGTGGCCAGTGAGTGGGAGTACAAGGATGTGTTTCTAATAAAGTGGCCAGTGAGTGGAAGTACAAGATAGGTGTTTCTAATAAAGTGGCCAGTGAGTTAAAGTTTAAGGCAAGTGTTTCCAATAAAGTGGCCAGTGAGTGGGAGTACAAAGGAGGTGTTTCTAATGAAGTGGCCAGTGAGTGGATGTACAAGATAGGTGTTTCCAATAAAGTGGCCAGTGAGTGGGAGTACAAAGGAGGTGTTTCTAATAAAGTGGCCAGTGAGTTGAAGTTTAGGGCAAGTCTTTGTTGTGTGGCCAGTGTATGAAAGCATACGGTAGGTGTTTCTAATAAAGTGACCAAATTTGTTAAATCTAAACATGTGTCTGTTGTTTTTATAAGTAAATATCTGCAGAATTAGTGACCCACTGCAACCTAAATTAGTGACCCGCTGCAACCTAATAAAGTGGCCAAGGTGTGAAAGCACACAAATACAAATGCCTTGATCCATCACTGGTCAGGATGCTCTCAGCACATATTAACACATTCAGTGATTGGTTCAGGCTCATTTACATACTGAGAAGGATGATACTGCAACACCGATTAACAAGTGCTGTACTGTGCAGCGTTTGATTAGCATTAACTGGCTATCCAACATCAGCACCTGACCTCACTCATGCTCTTGTGAAGGCTGAATGCAATTAAATCCTCATAGCAATGTTCCATGCTCATGTCTCGCTTTGCTCTTACTGCATACTAACAAATACCTTACATTTCAGCAGGTGTCTACAAAGTTTCTGGACACGCAGTGCATTAAATGGCACCAGTGCCGCTGCTCTTCACCGGTAGCAATGACAGGAAAGAAGCAGTTTGATTAATGTGGCAATCGGAAAATGACCTCCACGCACAGCGGGAGCTGTCTATTTTACATTCAATATTTAATCACTTGATAAAGTATAGAACAAGCCCAATGACAGCGATTCATCACTTTCATCAGCGGGCCATCGCAGGCCGTCCAGCCACATGCAGGGCCTGAATGCTCCAGTGCTCCGCCAGCTAATTAACTGACTGAAGCATTACTAAATAGGGCTTCCTGCAAAGTGGTCTTCACCTCCTCTGCCTCATTATGATCTTCGTGGTCATCATCACTGGATGGCTAGTAAAATGTTTTGCTCTTTAATTCCACGTGCTTTGGCTAGAGCCCTCCCTCCAGTGCTCACTACTCAGCTGTCATTCCAGTTTCATTTCTTCAGTGGTATCTAATACACTAACTGGCCACTTTATTAGAAACACCAACCTTGCGCTACCACTCACTGGCCACTTTATTAGAAACACCTACCTTGCGCTACCACTCATTGGCCACTTTATTAGAAACACCAACCTTGCACTATCACTAACTGGCCACTTTATTAGAAACACCTACCTTGCGCTACCACTCAGTGGCCACTTTATTAGAAACACCTACCTTGTGCTACCACTCACTGGCCACTTTATTAGAAACACCTACCTTGTACTTCCACTAACTGGCCACTTTATTAGAAACACCTACCTTATGGCTCTACTATGTAGCTGTTCAATTATGGACTGTAGTTGTTTTCACATTTCACATTTTGGCTACTAAAGGCACAGAGCCTGTGACCCGTATGGACATGTGCCATCCTGAATTTGATTTACTCATAAATATCCACCATTAACCGGTGCACATATACAGAATGCACGCAGGAACAGACATGAATCAAGGCCCAAATCAACTCATCAGCAGGTACTTCATTATCCGAAGCCCACAGCTCTCAAAATGACAATCAATGCTGAAACTGATGTACTGCTTCCTCTTCAGTGACATTTACTGATTCTGATTCCTTGGAGGGTCCACAGCTTCTGCACTGAAACACTCAAAGGCCAGACTCCAAAACCAACACTCAGTCCATTCGTCATGTCTCTGTGTACAAACGTCCCACAGTGCAAATGACGCCGCTGTGAATCTGCAGCTTACAACTGCTCTGAATCTGAAGTTCTCTGAAGTTCTTTAGTGCCAGCTCAAACCTTGTTACAACACGACCGGATCAGATATACTGAGGAATTTCTGGGATTCTATGTCACCTGTGACTGAAACGTCCCTAATAGCATGTAATACCTCCACCAGCACCAATAACAGGTGAAGTTGGCATGTACTGGACAAGTTTCTGGAAATAGGCCACATCAATGTTCAGACACTCGCTGCACTGTAGCACCTCTTCCCAATCTATGGACCCCGTCACTCACACCCCGCAGGGATTTATAGCCCCATCATCCTCGTGCAGCGCCATCTGCAGGAGCCTGAAGTTAGTATTACTATCAACACGCAATGAATAAGCAATGCGAGAACTCTTTAAACACAGTGCAAACACAGTTTAAAGTACACGCCTCCATTAACCACAATGGTTTCACATTCGCCAATATTATACATGTCACAGCACGGGGTTACTATTTGATATACTGCAATACTGTGAACAAGTATATACAGTATATCTTCAATTTTTTTCTTAATGTAATTTTAGGAATACTGTCATACTATTACAAAAGCACACCCACATACAGTACATTGTCCATGCCCAAAATGTGTAGACTTGTACATGTAACATATCAGATATCGGAATTAGTCCAGAATTCCCATATTGGTGCATCCCTAAATACATACATTAGGGACAGAAAGCACTCTAAATTGAGGTGTTGTTTTATTTGACAATGCTGTGGTAGTGTGGGTGAGAAAAGGGGGGAAGGCGAGAGAGAGAGGGAGAGAGAGAGAGAGAGAGAGAGAGAGAGAGAGACAGAGAGAGAGAGAGAGAGAGAGAGAGAGAGTGGATGTACATGCTTGCTTTGCCACGAGGGACACTGGATTGGCACTAAACGTCTCCATTACCGCTCCTCTTTAATTAAACACACATGTGAGAGCATTCGCTGCCGCTTCCTTCGCAGGGTTGCCAGGGAAACCTCCCAGAAGGAGCCTGCATGTGTCGGGTTACGGCGAGGATCAGCTGCCGCACGCTGACGGGAAGTACACAGCACGGCCTCTTCGGCTGAACTCAAAGGGTTAATTCGATTAAAGCATCTTAACTTCCTCCTAATCCCCAGTGTGCTTAAGGAGATACACTGGCCGTAAGCAAGGCCTCAGTGAGCCTGACCACGTCCTGCAGTGCCTCTACACTCCCTGCGGCACCTGAGTGACCCACATGAGAATATCGCCATCAGTACTATACTGATACTGATTCTTATATCAACTGATATGATTTTATACAGTAATGTGTACAAATCACCTTTTCATTTGTTTTGTTTTTGTTTGAATTAGGCAAAGTAGATACGTAATAACTCATAGTGGTTACTGAGTAAATCATAGTAGACGCTGAATAATTCATAGTGGTTACTGAATATTTAATAGTAGATACTGAATAATTCATAGTGGTTACTGAAAAATTCATAGAAGGTACTTAATAATTCATAGTAGTTACTGAATAATTCATATTAGATACTGAATATTTAATAGTAGTTAGTGAATAATTCATAGTAGACATTGAATAATTCATAGAAGATACTGAATACTTCATAGTGGTTACTGAAAAATTCATAGAAGGTACTTAATAATTCATAGTAGTTACTGAATAATTCATAGTAGTTACTGAATATTTAATAGTAGTTAGTAAATAATTCATAGTAGATATTGAACAATTCATAGTAGTTAGTGAATAAGTCATAGTGGATACTGAATAATTCATAGTGGTTAGTGAATAATTCATAGTACTTACGGAATAATGTGTAGTAGATACTGAATAACCCACAGTTGTTACCGGAAAAGATGAATAACTGATTAGTAACTGTAGTGTATAAGGGCTTGAAACTAAAAGCACCATAGCAAATGAGGCAGAACACAATCCTACAGTTCACACAGCACAATCCACAGCAGCCACTGAGCCAGTCTTTGCACTAAGGTGACCTCAAATAGGGTCAGAACAGGGTCACAATTCAGAAACAACAAGCAGCAACCTCGTACTAAAGCCAACCTCAAGGAACTTCTAGTAATCCTCGTGTGGTAAACACTCTGCTGTGTCCAGTTCAGGTCTGCAAAGTGAGGTCATTGCTGGCGTGTGACTGAGAGAAGTGAAAACTCACAGAGACACTTACCCTCAGCCGCGAGAGGAGAAACACTGCTGCCCTGCCTTCTGCTCCTGATAGGTACAATGTCCAACAGGAAAAAGTGAATGTATGTAACACACCCACTGAACACACCCGCTACACACACACATACGCTTGTGCACACTGGCACACACTCAGAGTTTCTGCTTTGTATTGTGCTGTAGCAGGGCTCTGTCCCTCTTATTCCTCCTCTGAGTGAGTTGAGTAATGCTGAATGTCAGTAAAGGAAGTGGAGCAGAGCAAAGGACACACAGACATGCACACACCCACACCCACACCCACATAATATGTACTGCCTCGCTCTTCAAACAGACACACATTTCATATGCATATATGCATTAGTTAACACACAACTTCCCTTCCACATATAAGTTAGCTTAATATAAGTTGAGTCACCTTGCGTGTTTAAGGTGGTAGTACCTTCAGGCTCAGAAGGCGCTGATGATGGGCTATAAATACCTGCGGTGTGTGAGTGACGGGATCCATAGATGGAGATACATATTACATATTATATATATATACACACACACACACACACACACACACACACACACACACACACACACCCCTTCGTTGTGAGTGGGGGCGGGGCTAAACTGCTGTTGGCCAAATTGAGGCATGTCATGTAAACAACGAATTCAAAGTCCACACAAACAAATGATCATAAAACTTTAACAGCATTTACATGCCGCCTTATGTCAGAGGCAAGTGAAGAAAGTCCTGTTTATTAAGGCTGTGTGTAGCTCTTCTCTGGTTTTAACCACAAAGTCAGGACACAGCACTGGTCACTGTGTTCACCCCCTCACTGTGAGCCAAGCCCTGGCATTCCAGAGAACCCCACAATGACACTGAACTCTCTCCACCACCCCCACCACCACAACAAGAAAACACAGCTAGATTTGGCCAAACACTCATTACCGCTACGTTCCATTTTTCTGGTCTGTTCTTTCTCCCTCACCTCAGCCCGGAATACTCACACAGTATTTCGGTCCTTTGCTTTATATGTAAATGAACAGCTCGGAAAAGCAGCGCAGACCTGAACTCTAACCTTCTACATGCTGATATAAGCCTCCAGTGTGTCTCTGGAACTGTTGCCGTATCTACTGTATCAGTGTTTTATCTGCTGAGCTGTATGTTTTATTTTAAGAGATGGAGAACTCTTCCAGGAAACCCCTGTAAGGCTGTCCTAAAGGAAACAGCCTCTCCCTAACACTGCACCGGCCCGGCCCCTGACCCGCAGCTCCGGGTTGGTTCCAGATTTGGCCCAGAGCAGGCCCTAACGTCTCAGCCTACAACACAGAACAGCAGCACCCCCAGGGGTGAACCAGCAAAGCCTGGCGACTTCATTGGGTATCTACACCCACTGTCCGTCTGATCAGCTCCTCTGACCATATAGGACACTCTGTAGTTCTACAGTTCCAGACTGTAGTCCATCTGTTTCTGTGTAAACTGTATTACCCTGTTCTTCAATGGTCAGGACCCCCACAGAGCAGGTATTATGTGGGTGGGGGATCATTCTCAGCACTGCAGTCAGACACAGTAGTGCTGCTGGACACCTCAGTGTCACTGCTGGACTGAGAATTGTCCACCAACCAAAACTATCCAGCCAACAGTGTCCTGTGGGCGGCGTCCTGTAACCACTGATGAAGGACTAGAGGATGACCAACACTGCACTGTGCGGCAGCAGATGAGCTATCGCCTCTGACTGTACATCTACAAGGTGGACCAGCAAGGTAGGAGTGTCTAATAGAGTGGACAGTGAGTGGACACAGTGTTTAAACACTCCAGCAACACTGCTGTGTCTGATCCACATACACCAGCACAACACACAATAACACACCAGTACCACGTCACTGTCACTGCAGTGCTGAGAATGATCCACCACCCACATAATACCTGCTAATTTATTTACACTTAGGGCCTCAACTAGATTTAAAGCTCTTTTAGCTCATTTTACATTGCACTGATTCCAGAGTTCCACTTTTGGCGCAGTTTGTGAGTCATTCCGGATAAAACTAAACGGGAATGTTATATATAGAAGCGGTTAGTTTATTTGTAAGATCCGGAAGTGTACACACTCCAAAACTCGTCTCCAGATATGCAAGATACAGCCTGCAAGGCCTAGATGCTGTTGATTGTAGTCTTTGAGGAAGAGGAAAATCATTTTAGTCTATTATTTCAGGTATGGACCATATGAGGATACTGGCATGCAGCCAGCTCAGAAAAATGCACAGTGACATTCATGCCGACAGTACTGGTCATGTGACATTCCTACAGCAGCGCCTCTGTCTCTAGTTCTGAATGGCTCCTACGCTGTTGGTGTTCTTCGCTGGAAGGAAGTTCCCTATCAAGATAAGCGTTTCCCCAGCATCTGGAGCAAGACGCTAATTTGGAGTCAATGGCGGAACTACGGGCAGTGCAGATGGGCCAGTCGTTTGGTGGGTAATTGGGCTAATGTCTGTACAGGAACCCTTATGCAAAACAGCATCACCTTGCTTGCACCGGGACCCAGACAGTGCTGGACGTTCATGCTAAACTTTGGCGAAGGCCTGCAGTGGGAATGTGTGGTCTCAGCTCAGCGAGTGTCAACATGTAAACACAACTGAGCAGGTCAGGACGTGAGCGTTAGCGCATTGCTTGGAGCTTCAGAACCAAAAAAGAAAAACACTGAGGATGAGACGGCACCACCCCTGCCGAGGGCAACGGCGGGTGATTAACACACGGTCTTACCTAATCTTTTCCCATTCCCGGCTTTACTCGGCAACGTAACTTCCTGAAGTGCGGGCTTACTGGCAGCGCTGAGCCAACAAGGAAGACAAAAGTGAATGAAGAAATAAAAACAAATGCAACCAGGGATGTCACAATACCCCAGTCAGACTTGATGAGATGCAATAATAGTGATTAGCTGCCATCTTTTTCATTTTCATACACGCTTTTAATGTATGAGGTTGGGGAATCAGCCTTGTGGCCGGAAGGTTGCCAGGTCAATTCCCTGAGCCGACAGGACATGAGCCGGATACTTAACCCCCAAATGCTTCCCGGGTGCTGTGGATAGGCCTGCTCACTGCCCCCTAGTGTGTGTGTTCACAGATGGGTTAAATCCAGAGGTCAAATTCCTTTGTGTGTAAGCACAAGTGGTCAATGGTTCTAATTCTTTTACTGCTCTCTCTTACAAAGGATGCACATGATTCATATGCAAATGAGACAAAATATACATAAATATGCTAAATATTTTACATACTGGAATGACCACTACTGGCTTGTGTGCCCATGGATGGGTGGCCATGGGAGCACCGGACCCTCAGCAGACTTTGAATTAAGTAAATGTGCTGTTGTTGCAGATGTAATTAGTGTGTTTAGGTGTTTCCTGTGCGATTCTGTGCTGGTCGATGGGGTCGTTTTTGTGGGTTTGCTATCTACCATGTATAGGAAACCAGTGGCTAGATGTGACCTGCCTGCTACCTAGGCTGTTTAGCTAGCACAGGCTGCAGTTCTTCTCCTGCTGCTGTGTTCAATAAAAGAGCATCTGCTTAAGACGCTAAAGCATTTCCCACATTCTTCTACCTCTGCGCCAACGCTACACTGGTGTCAGAAGTGGGATTTATACCAATGTATAAGATGTGGGCATGTGGGAAAATAGACCCTTGGTTCCCATCCCCATCACTGTAAAGAACATCTGAAGAACCATTTCACACCAAACCAACTTTGGTAATAGTAATCAGTAGAAAGCTGCATTACTAACCCGATCGAAATGCAGTCTAATGGCTCTTTGAGTTCACTGGGTTTTCTGTTCAAACCAAAAAGCAACAATAAACTCTTGTCTAAACAATCCTGTCAGTGTCAATACACTCAGAAACCATGCGCGCACACACACACACATATATACACACACCAGCATCTCCAATCCATGAGAAGCATGAGTCAGACAGCCCAAGGCCCGAGTCATCTGCAGCGCATTTCAGATTTAAGCGCTGACAGTGATCTTAAAGAGAATGGAGCCTGTGTTTTGGACTAGTGTTTGAACCCCTGGGTGTTCGGCCTTCTCACATTTCCTCCCTCTTTGACCCCCATTAGCAACACAAGGCCTCATTTGTAGCCCTAATCCATGCTAATGTGCAAACCAGGGCTAGTATCTGTGAGCAAGCCCACGCACACTAACATAAACTGTATGAGCTTCATTTAAATATATAGCACATATCCATTTAATCATATAGGAGCCAGCGTATCAACAGCATCGTATCAGAACACCAGTAAAGGGAAAGGTTCCATGAGTTCTATATAGTACCATTGCATGCTTTGAAAACATGAACACGTTTTCCAGATTGATGGAGGACTTGTATATGGTTCTACAGTATATAGCACTAAAACATGGCACTAAAATGTTGCAAGCTTGACATGGTAACAATAGCAGAACCCTTTTGAGTGCTACACAGAGCCATTAAAAAAGTTAGCATATAGAACCACACATTCTCCATTAATCTGAAGAGCTATCTCATTGTGAATGCATGAATTGATTTACTATATAGAACATCTGAACAGAACAGTTTCCATCACTGAAGAGCCCTTGAAAGAACCGTGAGCTCTACATAGCACCACACACAATACATTCTTCGTCTGAAGAACCATGTGACTGTGCCAAGAACCATTTAATTGCGAAATGGTGCTATATGGAACTCATGGTTCTAAAACCGAACCATTCTATCACTAAAGATCACTTAAACAACCGTGAGTTCTCTATAGCACCATATACAACAATTTCTCCATCAATCTAAAGAACCATTTAACCACGAAAAGATGAAACTAAAGAGAACCATTCCTTTTACATAATAACCCTTGAAAACCCATAATACAGCACCATATACAACACATTCTCTATCAATCTGAAGAACCATTTCACCATGAATGTATAAAGTGGTTTTATATAGAACCTATGGTTCTAAAGAGAACCATTCCCTTTACATAAGAACTTTTGAAGACTCATTAATTCTATATATCACCATATTCAGCAGATTCTCCGTCAATCTGACAAGCCATTTCACCATACCAAGAACCATTTAATTGTGAAATGGTTCTATATAGAATTCATGGTAATAGACAGAACCATTACTTTCACTAAAGAACCCTTGGAGATCAATGAGTTTCATATATCACCATATACAACACATTCTCCATTAACCCAAAGAACCACTTAACTGTGCCAAGAACCAGTTAATCATGAAATGATTCTATGTACCGTGGAACACATGGTTCTAATAGAACCATTTACTTCACTAAAGTACCGTTAAAGAACCATCAGTTCTGTTTAGCACCATATACAATGCATTCTCTGTCAACCTGAAGAACCATTTCACTGTGCCAAGACCTAGTTAAATCATGAAATGGCTCTATATAGAACTCTTCTAAACAGAACCATTCCTTTTACTAAAGAACCCTTGGAGAACCACAATTTTTAAAAGTGTAACTGCTTATAATAAAAGCATTATAACACACTTTAGTTCACTTTCTTTTAGAGGATGAACACAATAAGGCCCTCCATGCTGGCCAGGGTTGCCAGATCAGGCCCCCCCCAACCCCTTTCCCCAACGCAGAGTGGGACTTGAGTAAGGGTCACTTGAGATCAGGCCTACGGAAGGGATCAAGAGGATTTGACCAAAATGGCGCTTCACAGCGGCCTAACTATGAGCCGCTGCCGCTTCCTCTGAACCTCACCGTCCGCTGGCGCTCTCTCTCCTCTCTCCACCAGATAAAGTCACGGCTTTGTTCCCTCTCTCTCCCCCCCTCTCTCCCCCTCCCTCTCTCCTCAAGGCGCTGAAGACTCTTAATTATTGTTTTTCATGTACATGGCCTGTTTAAAATTAATCAGCGTTTCATGTGAGCTCCTATCAAATAAGCAGATACACAGCAAGATACATTCCAATTCAGCATGCAGATAACAGGCCCTGTGCATATCTCTCAGAGAGCGAGAAGGACGTGGCTCCTTTTAAAGTCTGTTAATGAATATTTAATGGAGCACGCCATTCATTTGGTATCAGGCTGTGCCCAGACGAGAACGGTGCTGCCCCCTGGTGGTGAGTTGACATGAAAGAAGCCCACAAGATGTGAAAGAGAAGGGGACCAAAAGAGCTGCTGGAGCTTATTCATAAAGTCCTCTGTATTCACTCTGCATAGCATTCTGATATCATGGAATAGACAGACTGTATCACAGTATATTATTGATGACCGCTTTCAGTTTCCGCTTTCAGGCCCATATATTAAATATTTTACATATATGAATGAAATATGGTTTTATCTGATGATGCATATATGCATAATGCACTCATCATCAAAAGAATAGTTGCACAAACAGCTGCACCCAGAAGGAATCAAGCCACAGGAATGAAACTTGGTGGGTAGGTTTCACGCTCGGCCACACATGTGACGTAAGCAAGGGCGGGTCTTATTGCTGTACCTGACTGACCCAACAGCCATGACTAAAGACATTCAGCGAGCAGTGATGCCCTCCATGGGTCATCCTGTTAGTGCCAGTACCATTGGCAGGCGGCTGCACCACGCAGGACTACATGCACACAGACCGTTACGACGACTGTCCTTAACACCACGTCAGCGTCACCAAAGACTGCAATGGTGTCGTGCCAGACTGTCATGGAGTGACTCAGAATGGCAGAGGGTCATCTTGAGTGACGAGTCCCGCTTTTGAATTGGTGGAGATGACCAACGAATCCGTGTGTGGAGGCGCCAAGATGAGCGGCTTGTTGTCACGCATCACACACCCAGAAGGCCTGGTGTCACTCCACCTACTGCACCATCTGCAGGAACTGTGTGAGGATATTCAAGCTGCATGGGATGGATTATCACAGGACACCATTAGGAACCTCTACAGCTCCACGCTGAGACGTCTGGCATGTTGGGTTAGCAAACATGGCGGCCCGACACCATACTGAGAGACACTACTTCTATATGTGTAGCTCAATAAATATTGATCATATCAGTCTAAATTTATCATTTATTGTTCCTGGTAACCTTTATCTTCCTTCCCAATAGCACTGCATAGAGATATAGATAGTTGTATATGGCGCTATGAATCTGCAGGGATTTGTTTACATGTATTTTATTCGTTCCATGTTTTATAACTCTTTATAAATGCTTATTCATATGGCCATTATAGTTACATTTGCCAGTTTTGATTAAATTAGCTCAAGTAGCCTTTATCACAGATGATGCCTATGAATCGATATTTATAAAGAGTCAGTTATGTCAGTTGCCATGATAAGCTTATGTAGGTGTCATGTGGCCTTATGGAAAGCTTCCTACAGTAAAGTGTTACCACCAAAATTAGAATGTGACATAATCACATAATCAAACATTGTGGCAGATCATCGTGATCTGTTATGGTATGGTAAAGTCAATGTAATGTAGCCTTATGTAGTCAGGTTCTAAGGACTAACTACATTATATACATTTTATAATGAAGTGTAACTGATCTAAGCTCAGTTTTCACTGTTCAGTTCGTTTGTATTGTTATTGTTATTAATTTGATCAATCAGTAAAACAGCCAATACACTGTAAACATAATGAATAGTGACAGCCCAGGTTTTATCAGGAGCATCCAGCACTACACTCAGTATCGAGGCCTGAGTGCCTGCTCAGAGTGGAAGCATGATTGGAATAGGATGGAGAGAATTAGAGAGGAGAAGAGAGAGTGCAGCGTATCAGAAAAAGAGTGTAAAGAGTAGAGCCGTTCTCCTCCTTCAGCTCCTGTCAAAGAGCCTGTCACACTGATGCACTCGAGTCACTTTCTCTCTGTAATCTCTCCTTTCTCTCGCTCCCTCGCTCTCTAATTCCCCCTCTCTCTCTCTCTGTCCTATCTCTATCTCTCTCTGTGCCCTCTCTCTCTCTCTCTGTCTCTCTCTCTTTGGTCTTTTATTATTCTCCACTTGCTCTTGCACTCTCCACTCTCACATTTTTCACTCACTCTCAGGTTCTCCACTCACTCTAACGTTTTCCTACTCACTCTCAAATCCCCCGCTCACCCTCGTGTTCCACACTCGGGCTTCTGCTCCTGACCTCATCACAAACTCCTACAGATGCACCACAGAGATCATCCTCATGGGCTGCATCGCTGTCTGGTATGGCAGCTGCACTGCCTATGACTGCAAGGCCCTGAAGAAAGTGGTAAGGACAGCAGAGTCCAGCATAGGCAACAAACTTCCAGACTTACAGGACACCTACCAGTCCCGCTGCGTGAGGACATCTACCAGTCCTGCTGCGTGAGGACAGCTACCAGTCCCGCTGCGTGAGGACATCTACCAGTCCCGCTGCGTGAGGACAGCTACCAGTCCCGCTGCGTGAGGACACCTACCAGTCCCGCTGCGTGAGGACACCTACCAGTCCCGCTGCGTGAGGACATCTACCAGTCCCGCTGCGTGAGGACATCTACCAGTCCTGCTGCGTGAGGACATCTACCAGTCCCGCTGCCTGAGAAAAATCCAGAAGACCCGGGTTGGACAGTAGCCACCCAGCACATGGCCTGTTCACCTTCCTGCCATCAGGCAGGAGGTACCGCAGCATCCAGGCCAGAACAAACCGACTAATGAACAGTTTCTACCCACAAGCCATCAGGTTCCTGAACAAGCTGTGAGCCTTTCACCAATACCACTGTGATACCACAAACCAGATATTCTATTATTATTATTATTATTATTATTATTATTACTACCTCACTGCTATGGACTGTATCACTGAGTTACTTTAAAAATACACACACATATATGTAAGTTTATCCGTGTCTAATATAATGTACATATCAGAGAATTTCTACATAGGACCCTCCTCTCTCTGTATATTCTGTATTTTGTGTATATTTGGTGTATATAATGTATATTTAATATATGTCTGTTTATTCAGTATGTGTAGTTAAGCATGTACATTAATGCTGCCCTGCTGTAGAGTGGTAACCTGAGCCTCACCACAAGCATTTCAATGCACAAATGTCCTGACATGTTGTGGCAACGAAAAATAAACTTGAAACTAAACACTTGTGTTCTTCACTCACTCCTGCGTTCCATTCTCTCGTGAGCATTCTACACTCACTTTAACACTTCCCTACTTACTCTCGCGTTCCACTCTCTCGTGAGCATTCTACACTCACTTTAACACTTCCCTACTTACTCTCGCGTTCCACTCTCTCGTGAGCATCCTACACTCACTTTAACATTTCCCTACTTACTCTCGCGTTCCACTCGAACGTGTCCCACACTCACTCTAAAGTTTTCCTACTCACTCTTGCATTCAACACTCACTCTAACATTTCCCTACTCACTCTCGCGTTCCACACTCACGCCAACGTTTGCTTATTTACTCTCGGGTTCCACACTCACTCTAATGTTTGCCTACTCAATCTCGCATTCCACGTTCACTCTGTCTCCCTACTCACTCTCGCATTCCACACTCACTCCAATGTTTGCCTACTCACTCTCACGTTCCACACTCACTCTAACGTTTCCCTACTCACTCTCGTGTTCCATGCTCACTCCAACGTTTCCCTACTCACTCTCGCATTCCACACTCATTCTAACGTTTTCCTACTCACTCTCGCATTCACCACTCACTTGAGTCAATCGAGTTAAGGCAAATGAATGTAAATAACAGAATGCAAGAAAAATTCAATAATCGAGAATCATGAAAATTCTAACTTTTTACTATTTAAATGGCAGAGTAGATAAAGTTTGTTTAATGGTTAGCTATGTGGCTAATTCTAACATTTTTATCATGTATGATAGCAGAAAGTAAACACTAGGATGCAATAAGGATAATCGGCTAATTTGAGCTACTTTAGGCTTCTACTTTAGAAGCTGCACCCAATAAACCATAAAAGATAATCAAATAATTAATTACAATTATTTATCACAATTAACATTTGAGCATTATTGTGATAAAGGTTCTTATTATACTGACTACACTGGGGTACACTGTAAGTACCTAAAAACGGGGACTAACTCCATGTTTCATTATAAAGAGAGCTTTGTTAGTCCGGTTTAAGTGGATTAAGACTAACATGGTATATAGAATACTTGAAGAAAAGTGTTGTGAGGTGTTTTTAATGGCTGTTTTAAAAGTGACACTGTAGTAATGCGTTGTGCTTATGTGTCAAAATCATCTTATGCACACCAAGTATTAAATATTTTTTCTGATCTACTATTTCTGACATATTTCCCACTGCTGTTCATTAGCGTACCATCAGTGATATCAGGATCACAAAAGTCAATAAACAATATTTTGTCCTCTCCTTTTTCCCTGGCAGGATTCTGAAGCCACCGAGGTTTGGGCAGCACAGTGGCCTTTCTATTTGATCCTGCCATGTTGCGAGGATTGTCTGATGTCCTGTCATTGGAGGCACATCTGCTGTGTGACCCATATTTCCTGAGCTTTATGCAACACAAGTCACTGGAAAGACCAAACAAGGCAATGTGACGGAAAACCATATGCTTAAGGTACACAACCAAGTGGACACATTTTCCTCTTATGCTAAAATTGTGGCGTGGTTTCAGAAGTTTGCTTCTTTAGTGGAGCTAGTAATGAATGAAAGCTAATAGCCACCAGTTTACAGTCACACAAACGGTATAGTAGTTAAAGATTCCAACAATTCCACATGGTTTAAGGCGAACGTGTAGTGATTTAGGTATGCGGTTAGCACCAAGCTAATCAGTGGAGTATAAACTTCCATTACTTAGCCCCACAGCTCCAGGTCAAAACTACAGAAGAACCGTCCATCCCCTTGTGTGTTTAAGGTGGAAGTAACTCCAGGCTCCTGCAAATGACGCTGCACAAGGATGACGGGGCTATAAATACCTGCGGGGTGTGAGTGACGGCATCCATAGATTGAGAAGAGGTGGTACAGTGCAGTGAATGTCCCGTTCCATGTGTGGAAAATGGCTCCAAAGCAGATGTTAATGATTGGCTAAAAGGAGTGACTGCATTTGGGTGTGCCAAAGACCATAGTGTGAAGGAAGTAGCTGAATCTGCAGGTGTATGGAAGCGTACAGTAATACAGGTCTACCAGCAGTGGCTAAAATCCCAGTCTATTGGAAATTCTCCTCGGAATTGTGCCAGGGAAGGCATCCACCAAATCTGGCCCAACTGACCAATTCTTTGATGAAAGAGTGTCTGAACATTCCTTGTCCAGGTACGTCACAGGTGACTAATTTGTCGTTCGGTGAGCTTATGTTATGCCTGTCTATCTTTTCAGTTAAGGCCAGAAAGTCATCACGCAAAGCCACCCTCCTCCCACAAAGCCATAACTCTAAGTCTAGCAAATCAATCTCGCCACCATTTCAAGTCCAGCCTTGCCTCGGCTTCCCCTGGGTTTGTTTGTTGGCGGAGCAGAGACAAATTGCCGTGCCTACGGGCTGCAGACAGCGCGGGGGCGAATACTGATGGCTCTGGCCTTTGCAACGAGGGGCTGCTTCCATATCCGGAGCCACATCAGGTGTCCTGCTGCTGGAGCGTTCTCCACTAGCCTCCTAATTACCCGTGTCTGCCGCACCACTTAATTACCCCTGCACTGAGTCAGCAGCAGCAGGCAGGCAGAAGAATGTGTGAAATGCTCGGTGAGTGCGAGGCTGGTGGGTTTGCAGTATGTTTTGTGGTAGTCGCGGTGGCTCAGCTAAGGGATCTGGCTGATTTGCCAGCATTGAACACCTGGTTAGGCAGGCGTGACGGGCAGGCCGCTGTTCACCAGGCCCTGATTAGAGCTTTAATCAGGCCTGAAATTGTGATCCAGTCCAGAGACCACAAGGCCTGAGAGTGACCCGAGCTGAACATATTCAGACAGAATTTTGAACAAGGCGAATATACAGTGACCAGGCAAGCTTGGGATCTGAACCTGACTGCAGCCTGTCAGAATTCTGTCCCGAACCCAAACCTGAACACAATCGTGGCCTGAATCTGACTGTAATCCAAGTTCTAAATCAAAATTTGGACCAAGTCTGATTGCGTCCCCACAAAATTGACTGAATCTGACTGTAGCCCACCAAAATCCTGTCTGAATCTGACCGTAGTCCACCAAAATCCTGTCTGAATCTGACTGTAGTCCACCAAAATGCTGTCTGAATCTGACTGTAGCCCACCAAAATCCTGTCTGAATCTGACTGTAGCCCACCAAAATCCTGTCAGAATCTGACTGTAGCCCACCAACATCCTGTCTAGACCTGGTTGCGTCCTCATCAAACTGTCTGAATCTGATTGTAGACAGATGAACATCTTCTAACCCGACTGTTGTCTAACACGCCTCTGTCTAAATCCGACCGCACTCCAACAAAATTTTTTCCGAATCCATCTGTAGTCTGACGAAACTTTGTCTGTAGCTGGAAAAAATATGAAACAAACCGTAGGCCAACAAACCTGCCTGAATTTAACTGCAAATCCCACATAAGTCTGAATTCTCGCTAAATCCAGCTGTTCACAATTCTGTTCAAATCCATCTGTAGTCCAACAAAATTCCATCTGAATCACAATTCTGTCTAAGCCTGGCTCCAGCGCTACAGACCTCTTTGAATCTGGCTATAGCCCCACAAAATTCTGCCCAACATGACCTGAACGTAACCTCCACCAACTGGAGATATTCCTAATAGCGCCTGTTAAGTTACCTTGTATGACAGCTGTCAACAAGAAGAGTAAATGTAGGCCAAAATCCCAAATCTCTGACACATGAAATACAAATCCAACCCCAGCCTGAAAAACATTCTAGAAATGGTGTCCCAAACTGCCAGGTCTCATCGGATTCCGGCAAAGATCAAACGCTTGTCCTGATTGCTGCCAGGTCCCATTCCTCAAAATGGTTGCGGGAACCTGACACTATCTGAGCCCATTCCTTTCTGACAGTGCTGCCAGGAGACTGGCACGTCCCCTAAATTTCCTCTCCGGGACACTGTATGCCAGTCTTTATAGCAGTCCAGGTCTCGGAGGAGGCCTGATCTGCACAATTTGACTGTTTCGGTGCCACCACACAACTGGTCCAGCTCATGAATGCTTTGGTACTTTGGTATGTAGATGTGCCAGAGCAGAGCTAATCTGCATAGTAGTCAGCTGATTGGGAAAGAACACTCAACATCTGGATGGACTGTCTTTACTGGTGAACAGGTATGCATTTGGGGCCCTGATACAAGTCAACTAGCGTCTGGCGTGGTGAAGAGAAGAAACTGATGTAAGCAGGTTGTTTTTCCACTGTGCACTTAAAAGCAAGAATAGAACTTGGTTCTAGCTTTAGCTTGTTTTCCACCTCTATGAAACAGGCAGAACCGGCATAATGGACACGTTTTGGTCACTCTAAAATGGCTAATTTGGCTAACTTGCTTGCTACTTAGCTTAATTTACTGACTGATATGAAGCTGCAGAGAACACCTTCAAGCAGCAACGTTGGCTCTGGTGGAGCCTATTTTAAGCAGGCACTAGACTGCATTCTGTTGCATTCTAGTTCTAGTTCACTTAGCATTTGCACTTCGAACATACTTGACAACGAACCAACAGACGTAAGCAAGAAATACAACTGACATTTTGGTTCTACAAAGTACTTTGGTGACAACAACTGGGATAATACCCACCAAACTGCCTACGACCTGAAGCCTGAAAACATGCTGCATGAATATCTAATTGATCTGCTCAGTCACCTGTATATTACTGCTGTCCAATGAAAAACATGTCATAATGAAAAACTACATGATGGATGGACCAACAGAAATGGCCCAAAACTACTTGGAAAAAAGTCTGGTTCCATTGACTTAAATGGAGTTAAATTAGGTTTTTGGCCCTCTCCTGTAAAGTTGCCATTTGGAGATGCTTGTGTTTTTTTGGACAGCAAAGATATGGTATATGAAGTATATGGAGTATATGGAGTATATGGAATACACGAAGTTGAATGAATCTTGGTCTGCTTTTTATTATAGTCAGTTTTCCTAGTGAAGAGCGCTGGGGGTGGTTTCACACCACACTGAGCTTGGTGTGGACAAGCTGAACTTCAGCCTGTTTTGGACTGGTGTGCACACTGCAACCAATAACTGCAGGCTTTGTTGACCTGCAAGGGAACCAGTTTGTTGCTGATGAACAACTTTTTTATGTAGCTTCTCATTCTCAGCGAATCTCTCCAACCAATCTGCAGCGACGTGGGTGGAGGTTAGAGAACCAGCATCATGACCAGCAGGTTGCTGGTTCGCTCCCCTGAACCAACAGGACACGACTGAAGTGCCCTTGAGCAAGGCAACTAACTGCTCCCTAAGTGCTGTGGACAGGGCTGCCCACCGCTATACTCACTGTCCCCCATCTTGTGCACACATGTGTATCACTGGACAGATGGGTTAAATGCAGAGGACAAATTCCACTTCACGCTCCGCCACACATGTGAAGTAAGCAAGTACGGGTCTTATCACTGTACTTGACTGACCCAACAGCCATGATTGCAGACATTCAGCGAGCAGCGACGTCCTCCATGGGTCACCCTGTTAATTCCAGCGCTGTTGGCAGACGGCTGCACCACACAGGACCACGTGCACACAGACCGTTACAATGACTGTCCTTAACACCACGTCAACGTCACCAAAGACTGCAATCTTTGACAGACTGTAGTGACTTCAAATGGCAACGGGTCATCTTCAGTGACGAGTCCTATAACTACAGGTGCTCATTATGTCAGATGTGTGCTTGTATCATTGCCTAATTCCTGACCAATCCAAGACCACCCTTTACTAACAGAGAAATTGCAGTTTGGAAACTGAACTGAACCTGTGAACCGAAGTGTGAACAAACCCTGGGAGCAGGAAAACGACCAAACTGCAGTGGACTGTGGCCCTGCAGGACTCTGAGTCTCACATACCAGCCATGTTTGCTCAGGGAGGTTCTCCATGGTGAGAGCTTAAATGACTTTGCTCTGCAGGTCTAATCTTTACTTGTGCCGTCCTAAATAGCCCTCCTGTTTCCCAATCTCGGCAAGACTGAAAGGCTTCCGGGATAAACACTCCACTTTACTCATCAGCTAATTTCCTTCTCAGGCTTTGAGGTGTAAATGGGGTGTAACTGTGGAATATTACTAAAGTGTGCAGTGTGAGGGA
Organism: Semaprochilodus insignis; assembly: GCA_034552555.1. Taxonomy (NCBI): domain Eukaryota; kingdom Metazoa; phylum Chordata; class Actinopteri; order Characiformes; family Prochilodontidae; genus Semaprochilodus; species Semaprochilodus insignis. The sequence continues at coordinate 21,656,656 of CM067477.1, read as the reverse complement.
ACCCCAGGGACTGCCAAACACACCCCTAGATGGGCTAGGTTTAAACTCCGTGCATGTTGTTCCCTGTAGTCCGGTTAGTGGACAGAGCTTTGGCAGAGTGACACTCTCAAAAGAAACGATCATTCTGGGATGGGGAGTCAGTCTCAATGGAAAACAGAAACACTGTTCATTATAATGATCATGTAAACACGGACTAGGAGCGTTTGGGAATCTGGCTGTGATGAACTTAACAGTGAACGGCATTAATAGCGTTTGATGGGAGTGCTAGATCGGAACGTTGCATAACTCCCGCTTGGGCTGTAACCGTTTCCTATTCGGAGCAGATTTCCCCTGAAAAGGACAAAACGGCCTCATCCTTGTTCCGTTTCCATGCTGCGCGTGGCGGAGTGACTAATTGGTCAAGGACCCGCCGAGCTGGAGCTTTCCTTTAGAAAACAATAACAGGATCCCACCAGCAGATGCAGGTTCTACACCCCCTACCCACTCTCTCTCTCTCTCTCTCTCTCTCTCTGTCTGTTTCTCTCTCTTTTCTTTCAGTCTCTCTCCATTTCTGTTTTCTCTCTCTCTTTCTCTCACACCTACACACTCTCACTACTCATCTCTTTCTGTCTCTTTCACTCTCTCCTTATTTCTCTCTCTTTTCTCTCTCTCACACACTCTCCTCATTTCTCTCTCTCACGCACTCCTCATTTCTCTCTCTAATGCACTACTCATTTCTCTCTCTCACGCACTCCTCATTTCTTTCTCTCTCACTCTTTTCTCTCTTTCACCTTCTCACTTTCTCTCTAGCACTCTCTCACTCTCTCTGCCTCTTTTCCCTTCTCTCTCTCTCTCTCTCTGTTTCTCCCTCCCTCTGTCTCGCCCTCCTCTTTTCTCTATTTCTCTCCTTTCTCTTCTCTCTTCCTTTTTTTCCCTCGTACCTTTCTTGGTCTTTCTCAACTTCTCTCTCTTCTTTCTATCTTTCTCTTTCTCTCCCACTCTCTTCCTTTTCTCCATCCCTTATTATCTCTCTCCCTGTCTGTCTCTTTTTATCTTTCTCTTTTCCACTTCTGTCATTTCTTGTTCTTTTTCATCTATTCTTTATTTACCTCTCGCCCTTCATTATTTACTTCTCCCTTCCTTTAATTTTTCTCTGCCTCTTTTCCTTTTTCTCATGCTCTTTCATTTCTTTTCTCTCCTCCCCATCTCCCTATTTTTCTTTTCTCTCACTTTTCTTTACTTCTCTCTGTTCGTCCTTCTCTCTCTACTTCTGTTCTTTTTTCTTCCTCTCTTCCTCACTCATTTCTCTTTTCTCCCTGTCTGTCTCACTCTCTTATTCCTCCTCTCTCTCTCTCTCTCTCTCTCTCTCTCATATTTTTCTCTTTTATCTTCCTTTCTTATTGTATTTCTTGGCTCTCTTTCTTGCTTCCTCCTTTCCAAATTTCTATTTCATTCTCTTTTTTAATCTGCTTTTCTTTTTTGTCTTTCTCCCTCTCTTTCTTTCTCTTTCCACATCTTTCTGGTTTTCTAACCTCTCTCTTTTTTCTGTACCTCTTTATCTGTCTCTCTGCGTCTTCCTTTTCTATCTCTGCCACCATTTTGTCGCTCCCTCTGCTCACATCACCCTTTCTTTTTCATCTCTCTCTCTCTTTCTTTATCTACTTCTCAGTTCATTATCTTTCTCTCTCTCCTTCTCCCTCGTTGTTTCTTCTTATCTTTCTATCTTATTCTTTCTCTACGCCTCTCTGACTTCTCTTCTATCTTTCTCCTTGTCTGTTCTTCTTGTCTTTCTCTCTCTTCTTCTGGAAGGATCCAGTCGACATGCCCCCCTCTCCCCCCGCACCCCCAAAACAGGAGAAAACAAATCCTCCTCAGTGGCCAGAAGCCAATCTCTTATCTTATCACAGTGCTCTGCTCTCCCTTCTCCCTCTCTCTCTTTCTGTCTCTCTTTGTCATTCAGGTCTTCAGTGGGGTGCCTGCAGTGCTTATCTGCAGGCAGGAGGGCAGTCGAATTGCGGGGGATGGCGGTGGTGTGTGTGTGGGTGGCATGGGGGGTGCAGGAGGTTGTTGGTGGTTGTATGTGGGGTGTGTGCAGGGCCCAATTAATCTCCCTGTGAAATGGGCATTAGCCTGGTCTATTTGCTAACTCACTCTTTTCTTTTTTACCACAAGAGAGCAATCATCCTAATTGAGTGCTCATCTAATTACAAATCGTTTACACCCGCAAAACCCGGTTAGAACGCCGGCTTCGGTTACTGTTAATAAAGTGCTTTAAGGCAGCTGGAAGGCTTCCAGACTGAGGTCAAAGGCGGGGGTGGGGGTGGAAACATCTCCTAGCTGGCAAACACAGCCTGTACTGTTCATAACGCTCTTAGAATTTGTGCTACGCTTTCATTCTTCAGATTTCTGTCGCTATTTGTGTGGCAGTTTCAGATTTAAGAGAAACAAATGTCTAACCCCAACACTTAAAGGAATAGCAGACAGATAAATACCGGCTTAATGTTAAGGATCAGCCAAAACATGAGTCTGAAGTTCACATCAATACTTCTGTACTGGAGATACGAGGCTAATTAAGCTAATAAGTAATCGAAGCTTAAAGCCCATACCATGTCTATAGATACCACAGTGGTGCTTCTGTAGTTTAGCCCTGGAGCTACAAGGTTAAACTTGCTAACAAATACTAGTCAATAGTCATCCAAATCTGTCCTGTAAATACAGCACCAAAATGTCTCTCAACCCACTTAAAGCTCATCCAGGTCTATACCACGACGCAAAGTCCAGTCAGCATTGCATGCCCAGGTCTGTAGATACCAAAATGGTGCTTCTTTAGTTTAGCACTGGAGATACGAGGATAATGTTCCAAAGAAACACTGGAAGTCAATAGTCATTCAAATCCTGTGAATATGATTCCAAAAATTCTGTCAATCCACCTAAACAACATCCAGGTCTTTATTAATGTGTTTTAGTGTAATCCCTCCATAAGCACAAATAACAGGTGTGATTGGATTTAGCATGGACTGGACAAGTTTCTGGATGCAGGCCACATCAATATTCAGCCAAACAATTGGCCCAGATTTGGTAGATGCCTTCCCTGGCACAATTCCGTGAAGAATTCCCTGTAGACTGGGATTTTAGCCGCTGTTGGTAGACCCGTATGATCACAGACTTCCACCTGCAGATTCAGCTACTTCCTTCACACTATGGCCTTTGGCATGCCCAAATGCAGTCACTCCTTTCAGCCGATCATTAACATCTGCTTTAGAGCCATTTTCCACACATGGAACGAGACATTCGCTGGATTTGGGTGACTTTTGATGTCTAGTGTTTGCATTAGCTCATAGCTCCAATGCTAAGCTAAAAAAAAGCAACAGCTGGGCACCACAACATGTCCAAATGACTACAGAGTGGAAAGGAGTTTTCTGTGGAGGCCTAAAAATGACCTCTGGTTGCTTATAGGCTAATCGATGGGGTATACACAATCACTGGCATAGACAATCAGTTGGCAAACATGCCTTCACCACGCTGACTGGCTACAAATGTGGTAAGGGGGGTCTTACACAGATTTGATTCCTTTTATAGGGTCACTGCACGTCCACTGGGTTTTATGAGTAATATTACACTGAATGGCTCCTAAAGCTGAATGAGCGATCTTTACTGAGGAGCTTGTTCATAGCGCAGTGATTGATGTGGAATGCGAGTGGCGAGTGGCACCTCTGTCGTAAAGCCCAGGCCATCTCTACGCCACACAATCAGGCCAGAGCTGCCTTTCTTTACAGCCACTGGAGGCATTTCAAAGGCCAGCATGAGTGTATCTTATCTTTAATGTTTACATGCTTGGCTGACTTTATTATGGCGTTCCGAAAAAGTGGGGGAAAATGCGATGCGCATCCTCCTTTCTGAGTGGCTGGCATTTCCTTCCTCATGAGGAGTTCCCCGTCCGGCCCTAAGAAGAAGGGGGAAAAGAAAATACACACATACACAAAAGCAAATACTTTCCGTCGTACACGGCCCCCTTTCCACTCCGCACGAAACAGATGCCGTCCTCAATGAGATTAGTTCCGCAGCTTCCTTGCCAGCGCCGCCGCCACGGCTGTCATAAAAAACAAGCCGCGTTCTAATTATCTAAATGAATTGGGGTGGCAGATTATGAATGACAGTGCTGTCCATTGAGAGAACCCAACCGTTTTATCATCTGGCGCGCTGAAACGTATCAGGTGCTGCTGTCTTATTGGTTCCAAACGAGCGCCAAGGCCGGCAATACAAAGAGACGCTTGTTTGCCACAAAAGCCACGTAACAACCTCTTCTCTAATGTGATTTCAAATTTCACTTGCCCCCAGGAAACCTTTTTATTATGAATTTTTTTTCTGCATGTAGTACCATACGAAACGCATGTGTGTGTGTGTGTGTGTGTGTGTGTGTGTTTGTGTGTGTGTGAGACAGCTGCAGCTATGTGGGAACTGTGCGTTTCACCATCTTCACTGCAACCTGATACATCCGCTAACATTGCTGAATCTTTCTCTGTTGGCCTCAGCCACAAGCTCATAAGGTCATGTAAGTGTTCTGTTCTATGCTACATCTAGTCATCTGTGAGAAGATTAGACATATGATTATACAAAAATAGGAGCTACGGAGAAAACAAGACTCAACAACCACCTGGAAGACCTGGTAAACCTGCCAAAAGTGTCCTCCATCAGACAAACGACAATTTGTAAGATGATGCAACCTGTCAAACTCATACTGCTAACCGATAGGGGGCAACAAATCACCAGACACTACACAGTCCCTCTTCACTCCTTACCAGTCTAGATGAAACGCTCTGAGTCACGTTCATCAAACTGCCTCCCTTTCATCTCCAAGATTGTCTCCAGCGGTGGAAAGCACTCTGCTCCTATTTATATCACGCCTTCTTTTTGCTGCTGAACGTGGTTTCTCACCAAGAGCTTCAGCCATGGTTGTGTTTACTGCTCCTTTCATTGTCTACCTGCCCTTAAATTATCTAACCGGGAGCAGCACCTTCAACATGTCTGATAAGAGGTTAGAATACACCGTCGGGGCAGCAGCACTACTTCTTCATCCTGTCATGCTGGACTGATTCCACTCCTACAGCTCTATAGTGACTCACTATCGACTCTTAAGGTACACAGTGGTATTACTAGAGGACAGGCAGGGGCTAGCTGGTTAGCATGCTAACTTCAGTAGATATCTCTGATACATCGTGCATAGATGTCTATGACACACTGTTTTCACATTCTGTTCATTTTTGGAATGTTTAAATCTAAATTTCTGTCTTATTTAAAGCTTTCATTTTTGAGAGATGGATATCAGGGATTCTGAGTAAGGTTGTATGGAGTCTAAATTTGGATCGTGATCTTGAAAAAGCGAGAAGTACAACCACTTCTAAGACTGAACTCTGGAGCTGTGGCTCTTTGTGGAACTGAAAGTAAGGTGCAGACACTGTAATAAAAGGTAAACATTGGAAACACTAAACACTCAAACATCTGATATTATATTTAGTTGTTAATAATGTTAATAATAATGTTACAAATGTGTATTTGTTCTTGTTCCTGGGTACTAAGTGTGTTCTCTTAACTCCTTAGGTCTAAAATGTATAGAAAGTGGCTACTGGTCCCCATAAATTCCGCTTCTGTGGTCAGGACAATAATGTTCTAAAGAGTTCTCTATTGTCTGGAACATATTCAGCGATACATTCAGTGCTGAGTAGACTTCAGGTTGCTTCTGGACTCTCCAGAAGGGTACAGAACTGTCCGGAATTTTCTAGAACTCTGGAGAACTGTTTAGAACTGTGTAGAACTGGCTGGGACTGTCCAGTAGTGTACATAGCAGTATAAATATAGGTGTGTTAAAACAGCGGCTGAAATGCCCCACTGAAATGCAATGCCGCACACACACACACGCGCACACACACACACACAATATATATATATATACACACACACACACACATACACTGTATTAATTTAGGCAAAAAAACTGAAAACCAGTTCCTGTCAAACAACGCATCAAATCTCTCTTATTGCCCAAGAGTCGCTTTGAAGCATCGGTAAGAAAAGGCACTTCAGAGTTTATTGTTTCCTGTTTATTAAGATATGGTGCCTCGGAGGCTGATTCCGACACGGGAAGAATGTCAAACAGCTCAAATGATCGGGGCTGAGAAATAACCGAGGCTCTCGCTTTAGCATCAGAGGATAAACAGTCCACCCACAGAGTTTAACCCTCACCCTGTGACCACCATTTGTTTAGACTTTTACGCTAACAGAAATCTAAACTGCACTCGGATTCATTTATCAACTTCACAGCGTCGCGCTTCGCAATTATTAAGATAACCTTTTTTTCCCCACAAAGGGCACAAAAGACGTCGAGAAGCGAGCCACATGCAAATGCCGACCTACTCAAGCGACCACACTCGAACCTGCTCAAAAGACCAATCTTCTGCTCTGGGCTATATGGAGAGGGAGCTATAAACTATGCATAAAGAGTAACACTTTAAAGCCCTGCAAATAAATGATAGAATTTAAATCTTTGTATCTAAATGTCTCTGTTGTAAGAACGTTATAAGGTTACTTCTCTTAAGTGGGTAATTTTATCTTGACTAAATTTGAATAGTTGAGATGTACACACTCATCATCAAAAGGAGGAAGGAGGTGTGGGATTGCAGTGCTGTTGGGAAGGAAGATAAAGGTTACCCGGAACAATAAATGATGATAAATTTAGACTGATATGATCAATATTTATTGAGCTACACATACAGAAGAAGTGTCTCTCAGGAATGGCATCGGACCGCCGTGTTTGCTAACCCGAAATACCAGACGTCTCAGCATGCAGCTTGAACATTCTCACACAGTTCCTGCAGATGGTGTGGTAGGGGTGGAGGTGGAGTGACACCAGGCCTTCTGGACGTGTGACAACAAACCATTCATCTTGGCGCTGACCATGGTGCCTCCACACAGGGACTCGTTAGTCGTCTCCACCAAGACAAAAGCGGGACTCGTCACTGAAGATGATCAGCTGCCATTCTGAGTCACTCCACGACAGTCTGGCATGACACCATTGCAGTCTTTGGTGACGTTGATGTGGTGTTAAGGCCAGTCATCGCAACAGTCTGTGTGCATGTAGTCCTGCGTCGTGCAGCCGTCTGCCAATGGTGCTGCACTAACAGGAGGACTCATGGAGGACATCACTGCTCACTGAATGTCTGCAATCGTGGCTGTTGGGTCAGTCAGGTACGGAGATAAGGCCTGCCCTTGCTTACGTCACATGTGCGGCCGAGCGTGAAACTTGAATAATTTGCATGTCTCACAATGTCAGACCTACCCACCAAGATTCCTTCTGCGTGCCATTTGGGCAACTACTCTTTTGATGATGAGTGTATATGGTCAAAAGTATGTGGACACCCTACCATCACCCCTAAATGAGTTTGCCGCACATCCCATTCAGTAAGCATTGGCGTTAATATGCAGTTCCCCCTACTTTGTAGCTATAACAGCTTCCACTCTTCTGGGAAGGCTTCCCACAAGATTATAGAGGGTGTCTATAGGAATTTGTGCCCATTCAGTCAAAAGAGCATTGGTTAGGTCACAATCGACATTCCCTAAGGCGTTCAGTGAGGCTGTGGTAAGGGCTCTGTTCCTCCACACCACACTCCTCAAACCATGTCTTTATGGAGCTGGCTTTGTGTAGTGGGACACAGTGATGCTGTAAAATAGTGCTGTCAGTAACAGCAGGACTTTGCCTGCTGGTTTCAATCCACATACAGTAGTAATAGCGCCTTTGACTGCTATCAGAATAAAACACTAAGTTTGGTTTTATCTGTAACTGAATTACGTATAATTCATGAGCCCACGTGACCTTCTTCCAAAATGTCTATGCACTGACCTGCTGTCACTGCAGACTGTAAATCAAATGTATACATAATTCACCATGTAATTAAATATGTAATTACATTTTGACCAGCTATCATGAACGTAACAACACTCCACTCCTTTCTAAGCACCTTCTTGCTTGGAGGTCTTCTGGCCTGTTAAAGAGTCCGCTGGATACTGTATCAGTATCAGATAGGGAAGTGCTGTCAAGCGCGAAGTTAAAAAAAAAAAAAAAAAAAAATCAATCAATACCACATGCTCCTGCCCTTTTCAGATCAAAGTTAGCCTAACGGGGCTGGAGGAGCTGTCAAAACAACGCAGGAGCCTCCACGCTGTTTTGAGAGCAGTCCTTCAGGAACCACATATCTCACAGATTAAACATCGAATGCTCTGCCAACCGTGACAAACGGTACATTACTGGCCGGCGAATGGCACCGAGAATCTGTGAGTCACGCCTGCGGAATGGAGGTACGTGTCACGACGTGGTGGGCACGCTCAGCTGGCGGTTAGCACTGGCGGGTTAGCGTGACGATAGACAGCACTACAGCAAAGTTACCTGTATGGAATTCATCAATCTAAAAGACTTGCTACCTGTATAGAATGCACTGACCTGAAAGACCTGATACCTATAAAGAATGCACTAATCTAAAAGACTTGATATCTATATAGAATGCATTGACCTGAAAGACCGGATACCTGTATAGAATGCACTGACCTAAAAGACCTGATACCTGTACAGAATGCATTGACCTGAAAGACCTGATACCTGTATAGAATGCATTGACCTGAAAGACCTGATACCTGTATAGAATGCACTGACCTAAAAGACCTGATACCTGTACAGAATGCATTGACCTAAAAGGCCTGACACCTGTATAGAATGCATTGACCTGAAAGACCTGACACCTGTATAGAATGCATTGACCTAAAAGGCCTGATACCTGTACAGAATGCATTGACCTAAAAGACCTGATACCTGTATAGAATGCATTGACCTAAAAGGCCTGATACCTGTATAGAATGCATTGACCTGAAAGACCGGACACCTGTATAGAATGCACTGACCTGAAAGACCTGATACCTGTATAGAATGCTGAATTCAAGACTAACCCAGTATATACAGCAAAAATAACAGAGCCTCCTCCTGCCTTTCTCCACCTTAACAAGTTCTTCTCTAATCATCATCCATTTTCACCACTAACAACGTCACCATGCAATGCAAACATGTGAAAACAGCATATGATCGGCTCTGCACTGGAAGCGTTCATCAAGGACCATACCTCAATCTCCTGTTCTGTAATAATGTTCATGCTTTGGAACCCAGATGAATCTAATCCGCCTTTTAAACAGCTGTTAGCATTAAGGCTAATTAGTGCAACTGGTTAGCTTTGAGAAACTCATGCCAGATGTCCTGCATAAAGTCAGGGAGGGGGTCACTTTTATTATGTCATCCACTGATCCGATGAAATCAGTCATTTGGAGCTATATGTTGCTCAACTTGATCACATGATGCATTATCTGTGTTTTGAAAGGCTCAGGTTTTCATGAAACCTATTTCACATAGTTGGTTTCATGAGTGGCATGCAATATATTGAGCGCAATATATTTCCATCCAGGCTTCAAGCAACTAAAGTTGCACAGATTTTGTAGCACATACGGTTTTGTAGTGCATTTGTTTGAATACTAAATATATTTAATTCTAAGATTCAAGCCCTGATTAGGAACACTTCTACATTTGCACACTAAGTAAATGTACAGTCTACTTTCCAGTAAGTGGAAAAAGGACACCTGGAAGAAGGGCTCTGAGTAGCTTTAACACCTCAACTTGATACTTCGGCAGGCAAAACATCATTCTTCCCACTTTATGTAAGACAGCATTCCAGGCTTCACCAAGGTGTGAGGTTGCCTGTAAACATATGCTACAGTATCCTTTTTTCAAGAACATGGATATTTACGAGGGTGTCCCAGTTAAACATATTGGTTATGGCCGTCAAATTGTTGATATTCTTTGAATAATTATAACTTTTTGTGTGAGGGAGCTCGTGAAGTGGAGGGACATAAATCTTTAGCAGAAACAGTTCTTTTTTTTCTGCTAAACTCTGGACTGTAGGCACCTTCTTGCACTCGGGCCCTGCGCCTGTTTGGCAGAAGACAAACACAGATAGATAGAAAACGCCCTGCAGCAGCTGCCATGCATTACCGTCGGCTAGTAAATCAGCGGCTCTGTCCTCGCACCTGAATGATGGACTCACCCACCGTCACATGCTTGGAATGAGCTGCTAGTGCGGCCCATTGGACGAACCGGGTGTGTAACAGACACTGTATCGCCTATGGAGGCTCATTACTATCTGTACAAAGACGAATGATATAAACTGATATAAACTGGCGGTTATGAGCTTCCCCTCCATGTTTACCACCACACTACTGAGAACTGGAACCAAATGCTGGTAGGAACTAAAAGCTCAGAGAGCATGTCTACGACTGGTCGGAAGAATTTGTTGGAGCCGACTGTTTACAATGACGCTTCACTGCGTCAAAATTCATTTACGTAAAGTTCAGAAAATCTCAACTTTTGACAGGTCACTTGTTACTCTGTCCATTAATTCGCAGCTGCAAATTGCGTACACGTATAGGAAATGACTGGTCGATTGTTGCTCTGTTGCCTGCTAGTGTGAACGTAGGGTTCCTGGAGAAGCTTACCAGGCTAACAACATTTTCCTCAGGCAAACTGGTCAATGTAACGTTAGTCCACATCCTGAATCAGTCCAGACTGTCTGGCTTAAGAACATTCTCAACATTTAACATTCGTCGGGCTTGCTAAACAGAATAAAGAAAGCCATGATGCTTTACTGCCGTGTTGGGGGTTTTGCCCAAGGATTCTTATTGACAAAGCGTGGTGGAGACTCAGATTATGCTACTATGCTCACTATGCTACACCAACCAGAACAGAATAAAAGACCTTTTTTGCTTCTGTATTTACACTAAAGCAACTCAAACAAGTTCAAAATTATTTATTGCACTGTGATGGCTGTTTGCTTTAGGGTTGTGATTTTAACAATGGACCTCCTTCAGTTTAACTGCACACAAGCCAGATTTTCCACACCATATACTGTAAAACACATTTTTTTTTCTCACTCCAGCAAAACTCCATTCACGCAGGACAAGACTACACCCTCCTCAGCGGCTTAGGTGCGATGTCTACACCAGTAATATACTCTTAAGCCCACTTGGCATGTATTTGCTCAGGAACCAGGCCAATTCCAACACAGCTCTATGAAGAAAGCCAGGCAGAGTAGTATGTAAAAGCCTTCGTGTTCACAATGGCCCTATAATCAAAGCCTGTCTGTTGGAGTTAGCGGCGCTGCCGTGACTTTTCCCAGCCCAATAAGGCCCCGCAAACATACTGTCAGCACGGCTACACATCCACCACATGATGTGTACATACTCCCCCTCGGGCAGCAAATAGTTTTCCACCAAGAATTAATTAATCCCGTCAAACTGCCCCATTTTTTCCATAAAATCCTCCCATATGGAAGATCATGGGCGCTCGTAAGCATTCTGGCCCGGAGGGGACAGTTTTCATATAAGGACCTTGGCTTTGTCTGAGTCAGAGCATTTTACTGTACATCCACATCAAAGAACATCGTTTTACATGGAGCGGACCATGAAGGCATGGCATGTTGACGAGGCCGAGCAATGCCAGTGGCTGGCAGAGTTCCAAGATATGCAGAAAAGGTTACGTTTTGACCCTAAAGTTAATGAAATTAGCTCACTGGACAAAATATGGGTCACTTTCCTTGTTAAGGTGGTAGTAACTTCAGGCTCCTGCAGATGGAGCTACACAAGGATGATGGGGTTATAAATCCCTACGGGGTGTGAGTGAGGGGATCCATAGATTGGGAAGAGGTGCTACAGTGCAGGGAATGTCTCGTTCCATGTGTGGAAAATGGCTCCAAAGCAGATGTTAATGATTGGCTAAAAGGAGTGACTGTATTTGGGCGTGCCAAAGACCATAGTGTGAAGGAAGTAGCTGAATCTGCAGGTGTATGGAAGCATACGTTCATACGGGTCTACCAGCAGTGGCTAAAATCCCAGTCTACAGGGAATTCTCCTTGGAATCGTGCCAGGGAAAGCATCCACCAAATATGGCCCAACTGTGCAGTTCTTTGGTGTAAGAGTGTGTGAACATTGATGTGGCCTACATCCAGAAACTTGTCCAGTACATGCCAAATCCAGTCACAGCTGTTATTGGTACTCGTGGAGGTATTACAGACTGTTTCATTCACAGGGGACAAATTTTTAGGCCGGCTGAGCTCAGTTCAGCAATACACAATTTTCTATTGTCATATTACAAAATTTGACCTTTTAATTGAAAACAGTCCATCGGTGATCGCTTAACAATGCAGTTCGAGGCAAGTGAGCAAGGACTGGTGAAGCTGTTTTCACAGTGAATGAAGAAAATTCACTGCTTCGCTTTCAAACATGTTCCATGGCATGCACAGCTCAGACGCAATTTTCGGAACATTGAGTATGCCATGGTGAAAGGTGTTAACCTTTCAGCACAATGTTTCGGCCGAGTCTTGGCAAAGCCAATCAGAAAGCAGCTGGCATGTTTGGTAGTTCCTGTTGATAGCTTTATCGGAAACAAGTTAGCACTGCGCTAACTGTTAGCGGTAAGGAGCTTTCCGCAGATATGAGTGGCGAGCACAGTGGACACCATGTTCAGTGTGAAAGCAGCTTTGGGTGTACAGCTTGATAGATGCTAATTGGTGGGATATAAGCTTGCTAGCTACATTACCTCAGTTCTGCACTAAAGCAAATGTCAGATACCAGGTCTTGGCCAACTGACTACAACTGGGATTACAACTAGGAATTGTGCAGTATACCGAAGTATACCGATCACTACCTATAACTTCGAAGTATAGCGATCACTACCCAACATCATCCAATTTTTGTTTTTGGAAATTTTAAAGACAATATATTTTACATATTTCTATGAATATATAACCATGGATGGTGTCACTTTTTCACCCCATTTGTTTAGCCAATTCTTCACATCTAATTGAGAAAAATTAAGATTTAAACATGCGTTCACTTGACACTATATCCCACACGGAGTGTGGATAGATACAGGATTGTTTCAGACCTGTGGGAAACACTGCACTGTATTTCTTTACCTCCTAAATAGGTGTACTTACATATACATTCTAGCTGCCTGCTCATGAAGGGGGTCTAATCCCTCTTTAAGCCAAACGAAGACAAAACGGAGGCCGTTATCGCTGAAGAGCCCGAGGGGCAGGCCTCCCACAAATCCTGCACAAGGCCGTAGAACCGTAATGTCATTCATCTTTGGCAGAAATATGTCCCAACACACACACGCCCCTTTCCTATCAGCCTGTATGACTCAGTCAGACGCAAGATTCTGCTTGTGTATCTGTCACAAGAACCCACCCCCACGACCGCCAGCGTGTGAAATCAACCATACTGTTTTCCAGACCTTTGACCAAGCCAGCGGAGGAAGGGGTTGCCATAACACGAAGCACTTTTTTCCATGCTTTTTCCAAGCTTACACTGATCGGAACATGGACGGTAAGAGAATTTACACTCTACAGTATAAAAAAGTCCCTCATTCCGTGTTGAAAAGCCCTGCTTTAGCCTACAGTTCAATCAAATGTCTACATACTTTTCTTTCCTGCGCTAAACGGAGGCAAATTTGATGACTGAATTTAGCTTCTATAGCCTTTGCTGGAGCCACATTGTGCTCAATGCTAAATCCAAACCACAAGATGTTGAGTAGCCTCAAATAGAATGGGGTTTCCGATACTGTATGGCATTCAATTCCCTATAAAAGCCATAGAGCTACACATCTCCCACAATTCAAGATGGCTACTGTTTTAGAACAGCAGTGCATTTTTGGTCGTTATTTGCTACTAGTATGTCAGAAACCACATAACCACAAACGTGCCTTGGCTAATTGGAGAGAAACAACTGTATGAACTGGATTTTTCGGCCAAACCATGGCTTTTATGGATGGTTTAAGGATTAGCTCAAAGGCTTTTTCAGTACAAAAGGAGTCACAGCTACTATGGGAAAGAGACAGAGCACAACCATGAAAGGCTTGTCCTTCAGCCATCAACAATGATTGCGCTAGCTGGGAGGATTAGAGGAGGTCAAATGTGACCCACGGGGACATCCTTCCCTCTTTTCCTCTCTCTCTCTCTCCCTTAGTGTGCGCGCAGAATGTCAGTGTGAGCGGTCACATTAATCCCCACTCAAATATGACAGCTCCATGGAGGCACTATATAACGAATGGCACCCGTGAGACAATTTGCTACGTATTAAAACCTCACCGACTACACGCCAGTAAATCAAAATTTCAGATTTGCTATTACACATACTTTCCGTTCTCAAAGCGAATAATTATTAGCCATCTGTCAAACGTCTCGGGCTGTAGCCACAGGTAAGACACTACCCTCTACTTCTGTAGTGCTGAATCAGGCTAAAGCACATGGGAGATACATGGAGGGTTGAGGATTAGAGCTGAAAATGTTAATCTGAATAAAACAACTATGCACTCTGAGTTTGACTCAGACATTGTTTCTCAAATATGTTCATTTTTCTTACACCCATTTCCCACCTCTAATAAAATAAGACTGCATTAGAAAAGGATTTCAGTCGAATTGGGACAAAGTTTGCTAATACAACAGTTGACTATGGACAGAATATTGGTGGAATATAGTGAAACTTTTTTCACAATTCAGTCAAACTGGGGCAGAATTTTGTTTGACTACAATCAAACTGAGACAAAAGTTTGTTAAAATTCAGTTGAATTCTATTAGAACACATTTGAATTTGTCAGGCTGTGGATGAATCGTAAGTAGAAGATTTTTTATGACTTCAGTTGAACTGAATTTTGTTGGACTATAGTTGAGTTGAGTTTTGTCAGAAAACAAAAAGGACAGAATTTTGGCAGAATTCAACTGAATTGGGACAGAATGTTGGTGGAATATAGTCAAACTGGGACAGAAGCTTGGCAGAATATAGTTGAATTAGGACAAAATGTCTGAATATTTTTGATGGAATTTTTATGGAACAGAGTTATGAACAGGGAGATAAATTTGTATGACTTCACCTGAATCAAGGCAGAATTTTGTTGGACTTTAGTTGAGTTTTGTCACATAACATTCGGGTTGGGACAGAATTTTGTCAGAGTACAGACAAGTTCGTGGGATTTGTAAAGTGGGGACAGAATTTTTGGCCGCATTCAACTGAACTGGGACAGAATGTTGGTGTAATACAGTCAGACTGGGACCGAAATTTGCCAGAATTCAGTCAAATCACAACTGAATTTTGTAGGGCTACATTTCAACTGGGAGAGAATTGTGCCAGAATTCTGTCAAATTGGGACAGAATTTTGACAGAATACAGTTAACAGGACTTTATTTTGGAATGCAGTCAATCGGGATAGAACTTTGTAGGACTACAGCTGAATTGGAACAAAATTTTACCAGACCTCAGTCTACTTGGGACAAAAATTTTGAAAGACCACAGTAACATTGGGACAGAATTTAGCCAGAAATTAGTCAAATCAGGACTGAATTTTGTAGGACTACTGGGAATGAAATTTGTTGGCATACAGTCAAACTGGGGCAGAATTTTACCAGCAGAAAAAAACAGTTGAATTGGGCCAGAAGCTTGTCAGGCTATTGTTGAACCTGTAAAGAATTTGTTTGCCTACACTCAAATTGAGAATTTAGCCAGAAAACAGTCAAGCTTCATGGACAACAGTTGAGTTGAGACAGTTTACAATAGAACTAGGACTGAACTGCTTGACTACAGTATAAACATGTAAACAATATTTGAGTTGGGACAGAATTTTATGATCTTGCAGTCAAGTGTAGTCGGGCAAATTCATAGACCTGATTAAAGCTCTGCTGTGTATTTTTCCCACACTTCTCCCATGCAGAAACAGCCGGGTAAACATGCCGGCCTGACCCACCTCCATGCTGGAGTGATAAGATTGCTGTTGCTTGCTAATGTTGTCTTATCTGCGGGGGGGAAACACATTGCCATCTCAGTACAAAGAGAGCCGAGATATAACTGGAAATGGCACTGAGCCATGGATAACAACACAAGCCTGACTGCACGAGCTGAATGGGAGACCTCGCATAACGTTAACCAACATAAACAGGAAATGGTCATCAAAAACTCCTAAAAAAAAAAAAATCTGCATTACCCAAAGTGCTGTCGTTCGCAGCCAACTGCAGTCCCCTGCAATGAACTCTCTCTCTCTCTCTCTCTCTCTCTCACACTCTCTCTCTCTCTTTTTTCCCTTTGTGCTACAGACAGTAGCAGCAGCAGAGTCTCCAGACTCTCTTTAAGCCAAGCCGGAGGGGATAATAGGGGGGTGGCCTAAAACATCTGCTGGAGAAGAATTTATTCCTTAAATCACTGTCATTAAACATGGAATAAATTGTGCTGTATAAGGCAGCAAAAGGCCTTCAGACAAGTGGGGACATGAGACGGTGGGGGGGTTGGGAAAGAGAGAGAGGGAGAAAGAGAGAGCGAGATATTTATGGTAGTTTCCGTAAGCTTCTCTTCACCTGATTCAGCTTTACGGTACCTGGAAGAGTCACAAACACAACTCCCTTGCATAACACAAGTGCTAATCAGTGTATTACTGGATGTCCGCAGTCTGCGGGGATGATGGACGTTTAGCACTCAGTAAAAAACACACAGGCCGGAAATCTGCAAGCAGGAATCTGAAGAAAAGGAAACACAGCCTACAGCGGCCCAACTCATCCAGAAGTATTAGACGAGCTATATTCCGTACTATAAGTGTTTTTCTTTCTATCCCTATCAGGAGGGAATATGCACACGGGCACTGCAACTCAGAGCTTCAAAGCTAATTTCTCTCCCTCTCTGTTCAAGGAAGGAAGGGGAGGGAAGCCCTTTGGCTAGTTTTTGTTTTCATGCTTTTTCATGGAGAGGGCAAAAAAACTCTTTGAGGATAAGAGAGTCGGGGCAAAACAACAATTTGGGCCGCAAACGGTTTTTCATCTTCATCGACAGCCGCCCGTAACCGGCAGGCACGTCTATTGGCTGCATTCATAAACAGCAGATAGACGCAGAGCTAAAAGGTGCTGCTCCTCACAGAGCTAAAAGGTTCATGCTCTTCGGTGGCTTTGATAGGTTGAAAGGCTTTCCTGTTTGAACCCGAGTCACATGGAATCTCAGGGATAGGAGATAACTGAAACGCAATTTGCCATAGATGCGAGCAGAGGCCGATCAAAAGCCCCGAGAATCGTTTCTCTAATTCCTGTTTGAAGGATTGGAATTAAAGGATGGAAAGCCCCCGTCTGCACAGCCAGAGACTGTTTCACCACTCCAAACAATCGTGTACGCATGGCGTGCTCCGTGTCCTCACAATGAACAATAGTTGCCTAAAAAAAAACACTGTAAGTCAGAGAAACTTCAAAACGAGCAGACGATTGTTATTCCACTGCAAATTTTCAAAATGCAACATTATTTAATAATTATTTTAGCCCAACATGGTAGAGCCGACACACTCTTTGTTATCTTAACGTATACTGTGATTACAGTTAATGTAGACCTATTTATGGTTTGTAACAACTAGGAGTGCATAATCAGAACTATGTGATTCCAGTCGGGACAAGACTCTTATGAGATTATAAGTGGACAAAAAAATGAGTCACCTTGCGTGTTTAAGGTGGTAGTAACTTCAGGTTCCTGCAGATGGTGCTGCACGAGTATGATGTATACATAACGTACCTAATAGTGTGTAATCCCTCCAACAGCACCAATAACAGCTGTGGTTGGATTTGGCATGTAGTTTCTGAATGTAGGCCACATCAATGTTCAGACACTCTTACATCAAAGAATTGGTCAGTTGGGCCAGATTTGGTGGATGCCTTCCCTGACACAGTTCCGAGGAGAATTCCCTGTAGACTGGGATTTTAGCAACTGCTGGTAGACCCGTTTGACCATATGCTTGCATACACCTGCAGATTCAGCTACTTCCTTCACACTANTCTTCCCAATCTATGGATCCCGTCACTCACACCCCGCAGGGATTTATAGCCCCATCATCCTCGTGCAGCACCATCTACAGGAGCCTGAAGGTACTACCACCTTAAAGAATGCAAGGTGACTCATTTTTTGTCCGGGGAGCTTATTTAAAGAGTGGAACCATGTAAAAAAGGACTTGTAAGGTACTTAGAGTTAGTATTGATATCAATACTCAGTATTAGCTGATAGTCAGACAGGAGAAAGGTGCACTGGTGCATCAATGACAGGCAGCGTATTTAGGAATAAGCCTTTTTTTAAATGCTTATGTAGGTCCGAGTCAGCTGGCATGACAAGCATAGGAAGGGGTTATGTAGCATAATGACTGCTCCTCTACAATAAAGTGTTAGGGGACTTACTGCAATCACTGTTCTGCAACTAAAATAAATAAATAAATAAGAAAATATGTATTTAAAAAAAAAAAAAAGTAACTCCACAAACTTAGGCGTATGTTATCAGTGTGTTTACTGCCTCCCTGTTTTTCTACTGTCAAGCCCAGAGCCAGATACACACATGACAGAGCAGATAAGTGCAGTATATCACAGTTGGGATTGTGTCAGGAGCGGCTCCAGCGGCGCGAATGAATGATCTTTTCCCCATGTTATCGCAGGAAGTTGAAGAGCAGCCCGACATTGTGCCGAACGACGGGCGTGAGCTGTTCCATCTAAAAATACCCGTTTCGAAAAATATGAAACGAGGCGCGAAACGAGGCACGAAACGCGGCGTGTCGAAAACATGATCTGGTGTTTCCTATCAGCCTCGCCGCGCTGGAACATCTGTTTGCGCTGTGTGCCCAGATATTCAGGGAGAGGAGGAAAGCAGGAGGAAAAACAAAACACTGTACAGCAAACGCTTGGAAAACACTCAGCATGTGACCCATGCTCAGCGCCCACGTCCCAGATGCACAGGGACTGACCCGCGGGCAGGGGAGTTTTGGCCCATATGTGCCACAGATCTGAAGTTTATAGCTCTGTGGACACAAAAATCTAGCACTGGACCTGATTCTCATGAATTGATAGTTTGATAGATGACTTATGCTACTGCCCACTGACATGCCCCCCACACTCCAACAAAATAAACCCCTGAAAATCACAAGGCCCATAAGTCACATGCAACAAACAATTTGAATAGCCCAGTCATCAGAGCACGGCGTGCTTGAGCGACACAATTTTCCCTGCACTGTTTTGTATGAAATACAGGGAAGACATTTCAGTCATTTTCAGTCCAATGATCATCTCGCAAACGTGACATTCATGAGGCATCTTAATCATCCACATGATGTTATTGACTGGGAAAATGAGTTGAGTGTAAGCAGGTTATTTCAGGACACAGGCGTGCTCAGACAGGTGATAGAAATGGGTCACTTGCACAAACAAACGAGAACCGTCAAGGCAGAAACTTCAGATTACACTTAGTCCTATCACGATCATAAAACTTTAGCCAATTTGTAGTCATACTTCATGCCTAAATCGCCAATTAGCTTCCTAGCTGTCAACACGTAGCAGCCCACCACTGCCCTCTAAAGGTGTTACAACACCCAGTTAGAAGTTAGAAGTGTTTGTCGCGAGGGCTGCATGGTGGGGCAGTGGGTAGCGCTGTTGTCTCACAGCAAGAAGGGCCTGGGTTTGATTCCCAGGTGGGGTGTCCGAGGTCCTTGCTGTGTGGAGTTTCCTCCCACAGTACAAAGACAGGCAGTCAGGTGGATTGGGGATGCTAAATTGGTCCCCAAGGTGTGACGGCCCGGCGGCCTGTCCAGGGTGTATCCTGCCTTCTGTCCTTTGAGAGCTGGGATAGGCTCCAGCACCCACCACGACCCAGTAATAATGAGTGGGCTAGATGATGACTGTTTGTTGCGAGGAAACCGTTTGATTGTAAAAGCTGTGATCAACAATTGCGATGAAGTGATAACTGGGACCATCCTATATGTACAACAATAAGGCTTGCAATGGCCTCTGTCTCAGATTCAGTGCAAACCAAAGGCTTAAACCATCAGCACATTCATCCATAACACCACCTCCAGAGTGCAAACACAGCAGAGGCCGATCCAGGGTGCTTGGCTCAGGGCAGCACCTATTTTCCCTCCCCTTTAACTTCCGCTGGATATTATAAATCATCCTCTGTAAATGCAGGCATGTTTACGTTCGAGGGAAAACATGGCAGAGTGGGGGTCGCCTGCATCCCAGCTGCCTGGGGTCCATGTGCACGTCAATGTAAAAAAAATAAAAAAATAGTCCACCTCGGGGTTAGTTTATGCTGACCTCACGAGATAGCCAAGACTGGTGCCGCAGGACAAGCTGCACATGGATAGTCAAGCGTAGTCCCAGGCACCCACGGGGCCCTCGTACTTCACTGCACTTTTCTTAGGTCAGGAAAAGCAAGCGGCCCCTCCCATTACATGACCCCAGGAAAGGAGAAGGGAGGGAGGCAAAAAGAAAGGAAAGAAAACATAAGCTGTAGCATGTGCTAAGGGAACAAGAAACACATTTCCGGCTGGGTCGGAGCAGCCTCTCTACTTGAAATCTTCTCCAGTGGATGCCAGCGTTTCAATTCATTATGACCCGAATTCTACAAATATACAGAATTCAAACTTAACGTCCTTTGGTCTGACCAGTCTGGTCACCGTCTCCTCAGAAGGAGGCTTCAATTAACTCTGATCAACATGCGTCACTGCATGTTGGCCCACAGTGCCAGCTCCGCAACCCCAAATGTTCTCTTGCTGCTTTTTGATGTTTGTAAACAAACCTCATGGAAAGCAGACCTCACCCCTTCCAACTGACTCATCCTTGCCTTCATTAACTCGAGCTTTGGCTCTTTTTTGCATCCTAGCCTCCGCATCATGTCGGGGTTCCGTGATGCAGCTCTTTGTTCATGCATCTTGCTTTCATCAGCAGCTTTTTGAAGACCCAGATGTCCTGACCCAGGGGACGCTGCTACACTGCCGGAGCTGTAATTTTGCACACTCCGCTGCCGAGCCAATTCAATCCGCTTCCTTTGATGTCCCGCAGGCTGCAGCCTCGATCTCAAACATGAGAAACATTTCTGTCAGTCAGCCCACAAAGCCATTAAATTGCAGCGCCGAGGCTTCCGACGGGCTCTTTCCGTTTCTACCGACTCCCGTGGTGAATGGGGACTGTGGGCTGCGGGTCTGGGGCTATGGGGCGGCACACCTGAGAGGCTGCGCTGTAAACAGGCCTGACTCACTCGCCTCTGGCAGGATCCTGCTCTGCCACGGCCACCAGGGATCCCTGAGCTGGATAGGCGGTGATGACAGGCCTCCCCGCACTGTTATCACTGTTCACACTCAGCTATTTGTTGATATGCCAGGAATTCCCCCCCGTTTTCCCCCCCTCTATTTTTTTTTTATCCTTCCCTGCTGTATACTGGAGAGATGCGGAAAGACAGCTGTGGTGACAGCAGCACTTCAGCTACAAGGCCGGCCTCCAGACCTGCACACGTCTGTTTACTTAGCTAATGGTATTCCCTACAGAGAGAGTATCTTGCCCTTAAGTGAATGCTCAGCGGATGGGGAAAAACAATGCATGGCGTAACTGGCATGAACAGAGTGAAAAGCATATTCTATATAAACCTCGTCTATGAGTTTCTGGGTGAGCACCGGCCTCATCTCCTTAAAGAAGTAGCTTTGATATTTGAATTTCTAGCATTACTTGATAAATGTATTAATGTACACTCATAATCAAAAAAATTGCTGCACAAAAAGCTGCACCCAGAAGGAATGAACCCACAGGAATGAAACTTGGTGGGTAGGTTTAACATCGTGAGACATGCTGATGATTGAAGTTGAAGGGCCTTTTCACTGTACCTGACTTACCCAACAGCCACAATTGCAGACATTCAGCGAGCAGTGATACCCTCCATGAGTCATCCTGTTAGTGCCAGCACCATTGGTAGACTACATGCACACAGACCGTTACAATGACTGTCCTTAACACCACGTCAACGTCACCAAAAGCTGCAATGGTGTCGTGCCAGACTGTCATGGAGTGACTAAGAATGGCAGCGGGTCATCTTGAGTGACGAGTCCCACTTTTGTCTTGGTGGAGACGACCAACGAATCCGTGTGTGGAGGCTCCGTGGTCAGCACCAAAATGAACCGTTTGTTGTCACGCGTCACACGTCCACAAGACCTGGTGTCACTCCACCTCCACCCCTACCACACAATCTGCAGGAACTGTGTGAGAATATTCAAGCTGCATGGGATGGATTATCACAGGACACCATTAGCAACCTCTACAACTCCATGCTGAGACGTCTGGCATGTTGGGTTAGCAAACACGGTGGCCCGACGCCATACTGAGAGACACTACTACTGTATGGGTAGCTCAATAAATATTGATCATATCAGTCTAAATTTATCATCATTTATTGTTCCTGGTAACCTTTATCTTCCTTCACAACAGCACTGCAATATCCCAGAAAAAAAGCAATAAAGTCTACAGGGATTTGACTGGACGTCAGGAGACAGTGGCACCACTCAGCATCTTACTATCACTGAATTTTAGCTGAACCATAACAGACGACAAGTGGCTTGTCTTAAGTCATTAAGACTTTCTAATCAGCTTAACTCCATCATATTTCATTGCATATATTAAAGTTTAAAAACTGCAAGTTAGTTTGTCGATAACAAGCTAAGACAAACTGACTAAGAGATAATAACATTAATTCTATATGAGTGGAATGTAAGTGAGCTTGCTATGTGCTGAGGCTGTACTCTGTGGAACCACACGACAGACATGCTGGAGCAGGGCAGAACAGAGCTTCCGATTCGGAGCATGGTACCAAGAAGCAGGCTTCATTAGACTTTCTAAGCTTCCTTCTTTGGAGCACACATACATGAAGTTCAAGCATCTCATAACTGTTATGATAAGGTATAATAGTAGAGACAAGCTTTGCATATCCAAAATCTTTTTTTCCTGACTATACTGATGTCACTTGTGATGCAAAAGCCATTTCAGACTGCAAACACTCCTTCAGATCTCAAAAGCAACCAGCAATGGAACCTGTGAACCAAGGCACCATTGACGGTGCTCTCGTCTTTTTATTAGCCTGTCTAAATGACTCCATTATGCTTCTTTAACAAATGATTCACACACATTAACAAGCATACCTTCTGATCTCTTGTGTTGTACTGCCGGAGACTCTCTCTTGATTCCATTGCTTAGGGGGGTGATAGGGCTTGGGCTGGGCACTGGCACTTTGGCTTCTACTCTGGAGAAAGAGGCAATCCTCTGGAGAATGGAGCCCACGCTCTCCTTGGCTGGAGACTCGTTGCGTGAAGTACTGCTGATGATGTTGACCTGTGTAGGTGGAGGTGATGTAGCAGGAGCAATCTGGACCACCTGAGGCTGAGAGACCAGGTTGAAGCGAGGTGTCTGGGCCGGGGAGAGCAGCACAGGAGATTCACTGATGTTGGGAACCGGGATGGCTCCAGGCGGTGTGACGGCCTCACGCTTCTCTGCAGTGTAGTTGTGAACCATGGGAAGGTCAGTGCTGTCTAAACTGCTAACAGAAGCAGAAGGGCTGGCAGACACAGTAGGGCTGGTGGACACTGGGTGAAATCGCGGAGGTGGTTTTGGTGCCACAGGACCCTCTTGGGGTTGAGGTTTGGCCACGAGGTGATCGAGGTCGAGGGGGAACTTGTTGAGTCTAGCAGGCTCCTTGGTTTTTAGGGGCTGGTGGTTGATTGAGGAATCCTTCCCAACTGTGCTGTTGTTGTGGAGACGGTGTGCATTCCAGGTAACAGAAGCATTAGGAAATCTTGTGCCAGGTGAAACTGCTTGTCTCATTCCTCCACTCTCAGCCATCTGGAGGTCCAGTGAGGGCATGGAGCCATGGCTGATACCCAAAGGCTCTGTGGGGATCACAAGGGGACCCTCTAACTCTGAGTGGAACATGTTCCCATGGGAGGAGAACTTCTTCAAAGCAGGGCTTCCCAAGCGCTGGGCCTTATACTCACCCACCCCCATGGGGCTTTGTGGTGGACTGGTGTAGGAGCTCAATTTGGAAGATGCCTGGTATTCCAGACTGGAGGAGGAACTGTGAAGGCTGTCATTGTCACTGCCAGGTCCTGAACAAGAATTAAAGCCATTGGGATTGAATTTGTTCTGGAAGGAGGCAGCACGGTTGATTCCAGTGTTGGAGTTGACAGTGGGCTTTCCCATGGTCCCCCGATTGAAGGACAGACTGGACACCATCCTGTTTTTCATGGCAGGACTTTGAGCAGGGCTGGAGCTCAGGCTGATCCGCGAGCGGTACGTTGGGGACATGTGGTTGCCTGCACTCCTGACCTCACTAGTCTTGCTGAGGATGGAGCTCGGACTGATGGGGGATGTGACTGAGGAGGTTGGGGAGAATGTAGGGATCTCATCAACATCATCAATATCAAAGGATCTCTTCAAGGCTGTGGAGGAGATAAAAGAGGCACGAATAAATACCTGCAACAGTTTAATGAGAACATAAACTTTGCCACAATTTGGTTTCGGACAGTTTTATGTAGGTTGTAAAGGATATGTGATACCGTTTATGCTCACATTTGGATCCGATTAAACAAACAACTCCTGCAGTGATATTTTTATTGTTTGCATTTGTTTCATGTATATGGCACCAATCAAGCAACAGAGTTAAAACAACATTATAACATTAAGACTTTTTGGTTTTGTTTTTTTGGCAGCATGTAAATGGTTATAAATCATAAATCAAAGGCATCTGTCAGCTTTTCAGGCTTTATGGAGAGTTTTATCAAAGATTACTTTGGTGTAAACCAAAGAAATTCAACTGTTTTCTCAACAACAATAATCAATCTAATGTAACAGTCGCTTCCCAGATAGGTTTTATAGAGGCAATAAAGGTTGAAAGGCCTGCTGAGTTGTGTATATAGGCCTGGATGCCTCTCTGAATGGACTTCTGTCAGACACACTGTTAAAGGCCAGGCCGCAATTACGATGGTGTCTGTTTGATCTCGCTTTGAGGCTGCCATGACATCATCCTGTAAAGATAGGCTTCATTCCACTGGCCAGGTTATGTCTTGCAAGCAACAACACTTGCAACAATAAAGGCTTTTGAACGATGGCAACATTCTGACTAAAGCATACAGATCAGTGTGTTGTATACACTCAAAGCTAATTTCAGGACAGCTTTGGCACTGTTTAGGCTCTTTACGCTTGCCAGAGCAAATGGTATTGAGTGATACAGGGGTTAAGCAGCATAACAAGTGGCAAACAACGAAAAGCCACCTTGAGAGTAAAAACAACAGAAAACGGTTGGTTAAAATACCAGCATAGGAAACGCCAGGTACAAGCACTCAGCAAAAAAGGCCCCAAATGGTAAGTCTACACCTGGAGCATGTAAATTGTGGTGACACTGTATAATCCCTCCTTTCCCACAACCTGCGACACAAAGCCCATTGCAAACACTGCTTTCCGACCTTCTGCCTTTGTGAAAGGCAGCAGCTCTTCCCCCGGCACAAAGAGGCGATTCACAGGCACAGTGTCAGGGGCCAAGGGCTTGGATTACAGCAGCCTTTTGCCATGACCCAGAATTCCTTCGGAGGACAATAAGACTGTCCTATGAGCACTGCAGCAGGACGCAAGCAGAAGTGGCAGCTAGAAGTATTTCGCGTGGGCTTCAGCGCAATGCACGGCGACAGCTGAAACACGCTAGAGGCCAAAGCCTTCAAGAACTTGGGCTTGCATCTGGTACTTTCACTGGCTTACTTGAGGGCTGAAACTGGAACGTGTACACAAACAGTCCGATGGAAAACCAAAAGTTTTTTAAAGAAATACACTCGGGTGAGGTGGAACAGTTGGCCTACCGATAAAAGATGAATGCAAAACCGTGATGGGAACAGATCTTTCGAAGACGTATTAGGACTGACGATCCCAGGGGTCCAGACGGCAACAGCCACATGGGACGGCAACTTCAGTCTTCAGTAAATGGGATGCTACCTGTTGCGTCTGGCGTCTCTGAACAATTACGGCCACAGCCATGCACAGTTGACGAATGTCAATATTGTCGGAGGCTAAAAAGAGGCGATACTCTTGGCCGCTATGCAATATTCTCAAGAATTTGTGCAAACGAATTTGTGCAAAACTGACCAATTTGCGTTATCTTTTACTGACTTTTCCAAAATGTGTGAAACGTTGAAACCCCACAATTCCCTCTCTTTTACACAGCTTCAAAACAAGACACCACGACAGCTCCCTGGTAGAGGGGAAGCCAGAGTTGGATCATTTGCCCGCCTTTCAGGTGCATTTGTCCTGCACTGTGTAAATGTAGTGTTATCAGTCAGCAACTATTATGCCATCTTGAGTAGCAGCACTGATCTTTATCGCTGCTTGCCAGAGTAGGAGTGCATTTCTCCCTGTAGGGTGTGCTGCCAATTAGAGTTGCCAAGCACTAAATCAAATCACATTTCACAGCCTCCCCCTGTACAGTGAATGGACCACGGCCCCTTTGTCTCAGCTCACCCATCACAAGCCACACAGCTGGGAGAGTTTAAGCTGTAATCAGATTCCAGCAGCGGGGATGCTTTTGTGTGGCAGACGCATGTCTGTCTGTGCATGATAGCTACACATGCTGTTATTCCCTTTGGGGCTGTGGAGAGGAATCTGTCATGAGAAGGACACCATTAGGGAGCCTTTTGATTAAATATGGGAGCTGCTGAAGACTCTGTAGGTGATGGTACAATGGAACTCAAAGTGATGGAGAAGCGCATACTACTTTAGCTAACTGCTGTTGCAGGAGGACGGTGAGAAAGAGCAAGGGAGGAGGGTGGAATCTGAGTGGCACGGAGCCTAACGGCTCTCTTCGCAGAGCAGCACATGCAAGTGTAAACTTGCACTCCCCTTTGACTGAGATAAAGAGGGGCTGGTATCAGGTAATTACTGGCACCCTGTCAAACACTCAGGAAATAATTATGCTGGCAGCCAAGCGCTCCATCTTTGCACTGCTTTCTTGCAACTTTGCAGGGGCTTAATCCTCTCTGCTTGCACAGGGTTTGCCACAACACTCCCTGGATCTGATGAAAAGAGGGGAGCCTAGGAGCTTCCTGCCCCCCGTCTGATCCCCAGCAGGGTCTAGCCGGCTTAACCGAGGGTGCTCTCCGGAGTTAGGCTGACTGTTTTCTGTGGCACTGCGAGAAATGGGCGTTGATGGCAGGCTTCCTGTAGCACAAAGCTGTTGGCATTCCATTCATTAAACATGTTACACATCCTTTTAGGTCTCTTGTAAATTGGAAATAAGATGCATGCCATGCTGTGCAAGCTTGTTCTACCCCAGGGGCGAGGTTTGGTTCCTTGTGAGCAAAAGCAGATTCCCATCGCTCTGCGGCACAGGGGTTGTGATGGTTGACACATGAGGCTTTGCAGCAAAGGCTGGTAAATGCTGACGAAACTGACACAACATTCTGCCTGTCACGCATGGCTTTTTTTTTTTTACAAGACAGGGAATCAAAAGAGACTCCCTCACATTTGTCATGCGCCCCAGATCATTCAGGTACTACATTAGGACGCAGGCTCTTTCAGGTCTTTGCATTGCCTTGAGGTGTTGAAGGGTTTACAGGGAAGGGTCCAGCGCATGGCTAACGACAGCCCCAGGGCAGGCAGGGAAAGAGAGGCCCTGGGGGGAACCAAGCAAGAGTGAAACATTTAGCCATCTGGCTATAAACTTCTACGATCCCCAAGCAAGCTGTGAGGGCAGGCAACATCCATAATCAACAACATGCCTCACAAATCTTGCTAAAGCATACTCCAGTCCAGTAGAACAGCACTGACTCCTGAACATGCTTGAGTGGAAAGGTTATGGTGCTTCCTCTGAAGCTGTGGCTCCTAATCCTGGTCCTGGGGTAACACTGCAGATGTCCTGGTTTTGTCTTTGTGGAGACGACCAACGAATCCTTGTGTGGAGCCACGTGGTCAGCACCAAGATGACCAGTTTGTTGTCGCGCATCACACATCACAAGCTGCATGGGATGGATTATCACCGGACACCATTAGGAACCTCATGACTCCATGCCGAGACGCAAGACTGAGAGACACTACTTAAGTATGTGTACCTCAATAAATATTGCCCGTATCATCATTTATGGGTACAACTATTCTTTTGATGATGAGGGTATTAACTGAAAGTGTGTCCTGTGCAAAACATATGGCCTATTTTTTCCCCAGTCAGCAAAAAAAAAAAAAAACAGGCTATTGTCTTCAGGCTAGTGAATCTATCTTCCTACATGTGTAGTAGATATATGTATTCGGGTGAACTATTTCTTTGTTTTGCAATACTTTGGATTTTAGGTACATTTTAGGCCAAACACTATTGTAGACCAATGCTGGGGAGCTTTTAGAGCCATTCAAGTCTGCATAACAAGCAGTGCGAACATTTCGTTAGGTTCCTCTAAATCGTAACCATTTAATTATGACGAAATTTCTAAGTTCCTGGTTGTAGTGAAGTCACTCTGGATAAAAACCTGCTAAAGCAATAAATAGAAATGTAATAAATGTACTCCAGCACGCGTGTTGGGAACCAGTGCTTTAAAGGGAGAGCAGAGACTTGGCCAGGCATGGAGAGGCTTGCCCAGGCCCGCCATGAAAGCTTTCTCCCCCCGGTTACCCTCCCCCCTCTCCCCACCGCATTCCACACAGGTATTCTCTGATGACCCTTCGGCACACGGCTGAGTCCTCTACCTCAGGAGACCACCTCTGCTCTGGCACATCTGGAAGCCAAATTCCGAGCCGCTATTTGCAGCTCTGCTGTACTGCAAACAAGGCCCCGTGTTCTGCGGCCCCGGGGGCTTCTCCAAAAAAACTTTCACACTCTTAGACACTCTTGTTGTTCTTTCCTTTGTTCCTGGGCTCCCACATAATAGTGGAGCCATCGATGGTGCACTTAGACACAACTCAGGGAAGGAAAACCACATACAGCACGAAAAAACCAAGAACAAGAAAGTGCATTCAACAGGTGTCGGTTCCCTTGCATGCTTCATTAGCAGAATAAAGTGTCAGGCAATTGTACGCTAACGTGTCAGAGCCATAGGCTGAAATCTGCTGCCAAATTCTTGATGGGGTAACATGGCAGATCCGTTTACAACCTGACGGCTGTCTTGTTACGTGTACCGTAACTCACATAAGTGTTGGAACAGATGACTAAGGCAGTTCAGAGGTTGCCATTTATCTCAAATAATGAGCTCAGTGACTAAATGGTGCTAGAGTATAGAGGTAGCCGATATGGGGAAAACATATTAGCTCTTGTTTTTCAGAGGTTCGGCCAGCTGGAACTGACATATATCTCCCAGTGGTGCCACATTTAAAGCACTTAAATCTTGGAAAACTGACTTTTCCAGTCTTTTTTGATATACAGTATGCAGTATGATGGTCAAACATGTTAACGTTTCAAGGAACCCCAGTACAGTCCATATATAGAAACTAGGCTGCAAAAACAGCTCATTTTACACTCATCATCAAAAATACAGTTGCACAAATAGCTGCACCCAGAAGGATTCAACCGACAGGAATGGAACTTGGTGGGTAGGTTTGACATCGTGAGATATGCAAATGATTCAAGTTTCAGACTCGGATGCGCATGTGATATAAGAAAGCTCAAGCCTTATCTCTGTACCTGACTGACCCGACAGCCACGATTGCAGACATTCAGCGAGCAGTGATGCCCTCCATGAGTCATACTGTTAGTACCAGCACCATTGACAGACGGCTGCACCACGCAGGACTACATGCACACAGACTGTTACGACGACTGTCCTTAACACGACGTCAACATCACCAAAGACTGCAATGGCATCGTGCCAGACTGTCATGGAGTGACTCAGAATGGCAGCGGGTCATCTTCAGTGACGAGTCCCACTTTTGTCTTGGTGGAGACGACCAACGGATCTGCGCGTGGAGGCACCGTGGTCAGATGAACAGTTTGTTGTCACGCGTCACACGCCACACGTCCAGAAGGCCTGGAGCCACTCCACCTCCACCCCTACCACACCATCTGCAGGAACTGTGTGAGAATATTCAAGCTGCATGGGATGGATTATCACAGGACACCATTAGGAACCTCTACAACTCCATGCCGAGACGTCTGGCATGTTGGGTTAGCAAACATGGCGACTCAACGCCATACTGAGAGACACTACTTCTGTATGTGTAGTTCAATAAATATTGATCATATCAGTCTAAATTTATCATCATTTATTGTTGCTGGTAACCTTTATCTTCCTATAGCACTGCAATCACACACCTCCTTCTGAGTGCAACTTTTTTGCTGAGGATGAGTGAAGTGGTCATGCAAAAACGAATTATCACTGGTTAGTAAGACCTCACATATGTGGAAAGTTAGAAAACGGTCAAAATTGCTGTTCTCATAATATCCATAATATGCTAAGTAATAAAACCATAAAGGATAAAACACTGTTACACTGCCCACCCTTACTGGAGTCACAATTTCAATTCTGGGTGCTGTTTATGCAGGGCAAGGTAACTGGATGAGGGCACCTTCATAAAGCACCATCATGAAGCTAAAAGCCAAATAGCCTTTATCAAGTCTTATTTTCCCCTCAGTGACCTTTTTCATGGAGACCTTGGAAGGGAGAGACCTGAAGGCAGCTCGTCTCGTCTACGGTGGTGCAGAGAGGCAGAGTTACTGTAATTACCTCTTCAATAGCTCAGCCATAAACTAGACGTACACAGACACATGCGCTTTCACAGACACAAGCCCACCTTCATACCATTTAACCCCCTTCCACCCCTCTCCTGATCCAGCTGAGTTTGCCGGGGCCCCAGAGCCTAGCAGATCTTTTGCACTGCATCAGTGCTTTAATGCTGTGAGGAATGCATGCCTTGCATTGAAAGAAAACAGCCATACACTTTTTCAGATTTTCATAGTTAGCACGACTAAAGAGCATATGACCTTGGTCGGCAGCACAACCACTGAAAGCTAGCTTCATTCTGGGCTTCTCAGATTACGTGCCACAACAGGAGGAAGGGGAGGCATGATCATTATTGCTATTTAGCTCCACTTCCCTTCCTCTCAACGCATTTTCATAACGTCCACTACGTCGAGTTTATGAAGCCACCATAGGACCAGGGGTCAACAGATCTTGTAGCTACCACAGGACCAGGGGTCAACAGATTGTGCAGCTACCACAGAACCAGAGGTCAACAGACCAACAAACGTTCCTTATAGTCTGTAACACCTCCACCAGCACCAATAACAGCTGTGATTGGATTTGGCATGGACTGGACAAATTTCTGGATATAGGCCACATCAGTGTTCAGACACTCTTAGAACAAAGAATTGGTCAGCTGCTCCAGATTTGGTGGATGCCTTCCCTGGCATGATTCCAAGGAGAATTTCCTGTAGACTGGGATTTTAGCCACTGCTGGTAGACCCGTACGATCGTATGCTTCCATATACCTGCAGATTCAGCTACTTCCTTCACACTATGGTCTTTGGCACGCCCAAATGCAGTCACTCCTTTTAGCCAATCATTAACATCTGCTTTGGAGCAATTTTCCACACATGGAACGAGACATTCACTGCACTGTAGCACCTCTTCCCAATCTATGGATCCCGTCACTCACACCCTGCAGATATTTACAGCCCCATCATCCTCGTACAGCGCCATCTGCAGGAGCCTGAAGTTACTACCACCTTAAACAAACAAGGTGACTCATTTTTTTGTCCGGTGAGATTATTAACATGGACTAACTTAAAGAGCTGACCAATAACATCACTCTACCTAAAGTCTGTATAGAGAGCTTATAAGTGTTCATTAGATGCAGTTATGCTGAGAAGCATCAGAGAATATGTTTAGGCATCACTGTGGAGCTTTATAAAGCATTATGTGAATGATCACAACGTTTGTCATTATGCTTTATGATGCTGGTCGTGCGGATAATGTTAAGAACAGGAAAGATACATATATACATTATAACAGATTATGTCACTTTGTGCTACGAAGCTTTATATTGTGGTGTTGTCGTTTACGTGTGCGATTATGAACATTTACGTAGTGTTAAGAATTACAAAGCATTAGAAATGCTTTATATGTATATATACACACACACACACACATATATATATATATATATATGCCTAATTAATAGAAAGGATTAGCAAGATTATTAGTGGACTGTCCTTTGTTACTGAAGCAGACAGAAACAAGCAGTTGGTCAGTGTTGCACAAGTACTGACCATACACACCACATACCACATGTGCCCAAAAGCATATCTTAACATATTGGCTATTTATCACCATAATAAGCCCCACTACGTATATATGATCAACATGACTTTTTTTAGTGTCAAATTTGTGGCAAATTTTTATATCTATCCCACACAAGACCCTCACTTGCCTCACTCCATGAGGACGGCCGTATTTTAAAGACATGCAAACAACCACAGACGCCCACATAAAGGGGCTACACTGCTGGCCACCCGACCCGAGACATTCCAGCCAAGCGTTCAAGAAGCAAAGAGAGTGAACGAAAGCACTGTACATCCGCACTCAAGCACCGGGCGGCACAGTGGCCCCTTGTTTGAAAGTGACCCCAATTGGCTCGGTTGGAGGTGAAGCTGGAAGAATGCAACGCCTCTCTAGTGACATCTCCTAGCAGGAATCACATGGCTCGATTATGGGTTTGATTGAGAGGACACTGCGCCTTTCAACACATGCTCAGGAGCCCCTACAGTACTGCCGAAATCTAATTTACTGCTATCAGAGTTCATAACTCCCCTCGGCCAGCGAGACCAAGGGGTCCGAGCGCATTCCTAGGCATTACTTTTTAATTGGCTTCCATGCAGAGTATCTCGTCGGTAAACACAGTACGGATTAATGTGGATTGTGACTATCAGCCTCCAGCATCACAGACTCCACGTCTCCAGCGGCCATAGCGGCATTCCTTAATGTTATTACCACTCTGGGGGGCGGGGTGTATGAGAGCTCGTCTGATGTGTTTGTTTACTATGCAATGGAGCAGCTGCTTTAATGGGTCAGCCAATTTGTATGCAATGTACGTAGCTTAGATGTAAACAAGCTGTGAGACAGACTATACCAAACAGCAGTGATGTCTATCAGTACACGGCAAATGCTGGAGAAAGTTCTGAGCAGGGCGTTACTCCCACTATTCCCAAGCCGGCGGACATGCAGACGCTCACATATACCTAATAGCAATGGACCCAAACTAATTTGTTTTCCTCCTCAGATCAGCACCTGTCTAAACACTGAAGCGTCATCAGAGAGAAAGAGAGAGAGAGAGAGAGAGAGAGGGCCATTGTCCTGCAGACCCTGCTGAGTGTCGGTCCCTGACGAATCTACCGGTGGGGGGGGATTCCTCGGAAATGTGTGCTGAATCCAACAGAGGACGCAGTTGCGGCGAGGGCCAGAAAGGCCGCGTTTCTAAATGCAGCGGCGATGTAAAGAGGAGGGCCGGGTTTTATGAGCTTGGAGAGCTAATTACAGTCCCACACCGGTGGAATGTATGGCGGCTCGAAGTCAGGAAGCCTACAAAGCCTCTCACTCATTTCACAAAGTTCACTTCTGTGCTCTGAGAGTGAGCAACAAAGACAGCAAGTAATCGCTGGGAAGCTCTGTATCTTATTTAAGTTAGTTCCGAAACTGGAATCACAGCCATGCAGCCCTTGGAACGAGGCCATCTGTGATTTCAGCTCTCCAGTACAGATCAAGCTACCATCATCATAACTCAACTAGAAGCGGCTAAAGTCACATTCAACCTCATGGTATCTTATAAATGCTGGAATTTTGAAACATGGGTGGTATTCCCCTTTAAAGCAATTACTACTTAACATAGATACAGTCAATATGCTGTATACATGCAACTTATCTTCCTACACTGCATCTTAGAAATGCTTTAGGCCATTACAGACCACTCGGAATTAGGCAACTCACAAAGCAAGCGCTCATCCTCAATATCAGCCAATGCTGGCCTACTTCGAAAGGGGAAGTCCACCAATTTTTGGAAATTTGTGCATATTTAAACGGGGAGGATACAAAAATCTGTCATGGTTTCATGGCTTGATGTGAAGGGCTACATAGTTGTTCGCAGTGGTGGTGATAGGAACCAGATGTTCACCTCTAAAAGCTCCCCCATCAAAAGTTATTACATAAAAATAGTCATGAATATTGTCGCTGTCCAATGAAAAACAAGTATCTCCAAAATGCCAACTTTATAGGAGAGGCCAAAAACCTGATTCATCTGTAACGTGAGTCAATGGAACCAGACTTTGTCCCAAGCAATTTTGGGGCATTTCTATTGGTCCATTTCTCATAGCCTAAACAGCAGCTGCTATGTTCCAATGATGCACAAAAGTAAAAATCGACAAAAATGGAGATACATGTTTTTCTTTGGACAGTGACGATATGCTGCCTGGTGTCACATGAGAAGGCCTGAAACATATATAGATTTAAATCACAGTCATGACAGAAAGATGCATGTCTCTCAGAGTCTCAACAGTGAACCACTTCACACCAAACCCCTCTTAATGTTTACATCTCATCAATTGACTGATGCAGAAATTTTGAAAAACGGGTGGAATTCCCCTTTAAAGCACTTACCACATGCAACTCGTGTTTCTTTGCACTGCATTTTTTAAAAGCTTCAGGAAAACATTGAGTGGACCATTACAGATCTCTCAGAATTAGGCAACACACGAACCAAGTGCTCGTCTACAACATGAGCCAGTGCTGGCCTGCTTAAAAAGGGGTAGTCCACCAATGTTTTCAAATTTCTGCATAGTTAAAAGGGTGCTATGTAAAAAATCATCATGGTTTCAGACTGGTTTGACGTGAAGTATTACATAATGGTGGTGACAGGAACCAGACATCTACCTCTAAAAGCTCCCTCATTGAAAGTTAATACACAGCAATGGTCATGGACATGCTGTCTGATGTCTGAGACATGAGAAGGCCTAAAACCTATATAGTTTTATATAGTCATATAAAGTACAGTCCTGGCAGAAAGACGCATGTCTTCATGACATCAGCGTCTCTACAGAGATGTAAACCCCTCTGAATGTGTACTGACACAAACTGACTAACGCAGAAATTTTGAAACATGGGTGGAGTTCCCCTGTAAAGCAATTACTACTTAACATACAGTAGATACAGTCTATATGCCATATACATGCAACTCATGTTTCTCCACACTGCATCTTAGAAATGCTTCTGGCCATTACAGACCTCTCGGAATTAGGCAACACACAAAGCAAGCGTTAACCCTTAATATTAGCCTACTTCGAAAGTCCACCAATGTTTTAAAATCTCTGAATAGTTAAACGGTTGGGATGTAGAAATTCATCATGGTTTCAAAGTGGTTTTATGTGAAGTACTAAGTACTTGTTCACAGTGGCGGTGATGGGAACCAGACGTCCACCTCTAATAGGCACCCTCACAGAAAATTCATAAATAAAAATGGTCATGAATATGCTGCCTGACGTGAGACGTGAGAAGGCAAAAGGATTCATGCCTCTCAAAGTGAACCATTTTGCACCAAACCACTCCGAATGTTCATATCTCATCATCTGACTTTTGAAATTTGGAAAAACTATGGGTGGAATTTCCCTTTAAAGCAATTACCACATAATATAGACACAGTCTACATGTTATATGCATGCAACTCATGTTCCTCCACACCGCATCTTATAAATGCTTTAGCCTGGGCAACAAAACTGAGTTGATGGGTAGATAATACTGACAGAAACATCTGACCTCCCAACTGTCCACAGAAAAGTTCCAGGCACTCCGAAGAAATAAAAGGACTGAAACTCAGCTCCTTAAAGCAGCATTTCTGCTCTTCATCTCTGCATATGAGGCAAGAAATAAATAAATAAACACATTTGGGATTTGGACAGTAACAGGGGCTCCGAGTCAGGAAGACTGGGCGAGTCAGGAAGCTCTGAAAGTTCACTTTTATGCTCTGCTGAGGAGCAACAAAGACAGTGAGTAATCACTCGGAAGTTCTGGATCTTATTTATGCTAGCTCCGAAATAGGATCACGACCGTGCAGTCCTTGGAACAGGGCCACTGATTTCTGTGGTTACACTGCTTGGCTGTGTCTGAAGCTGAATGCACATTAGGAAGCCCGCCGTAGTAGAGCAGAGCACACAAGGCTACACCACCCTAAGCTAAGCCTAAAGCTCATGAAGCAAAACTTGTAGGACTGCAGTGGAACTTCTCAGCACATGCGGCATCATTCTACAGAGGAGATGAAGTTTGCTAGGCTCTGTTCTGCTTCATTTTTTGGCCCATTTTTTGGCCTAAAATTAAAAGCCAAACCTCCAAATTCAGAGCTGTGAGCCAGAGAGAAGCTGTCCAGGAACTGGACACACACAAGAGAATGAAATAACACCCCAGAGTAAGAGAATAAAGAGCTAAACTCAAAGGAGAACTCCACTGATGGTTCTAAATTTCTCCATAACTGTGTAATTGAGATGTGAAGAAAGTCCTTCAGAGTGGTTTGGGGTGACATGCTCTGAAGGGAACCAGACATCCAGCTCTAAAAGCTCCCTCACAGAAAGCTATTACATGAAATGGTTATGAATACGCTGCCTGATGTGTGATATTTGATAGTTTTGAGATGATTTCATCTCTGAAATCCATTCATGGTGGAGGGATACATGCTGCAGGGTGTTGTGAGGCAAAAAAATAGTCCACCAAAGAAAACTTACTATTTCCCGATTTTCCACTATTTTCCCAACGTCAACATTCCTTATAACACTCAGAAGACAGGTGTGGGTTCACTGGTGGTTTAGATAGCAAATAAAATGTCTATATGTGTGTTGTAGACATGATGACCCCTGGTTCCCATCACCACCACTGGTAAGAGCACTAGAGTCTGCAAGTTTCTCTACAGTGAACCATTTCACTCCAAACTAAGCTCAGTGGCTATGTTTACATCTCAATGGCTGCATTACTCAGGAATTCTGAGTTGGTGGACTTCCCCTTTAAGATGCAACTGAGTCTAACAAAGTTTAAGCTCACTTCTGAAACTTTTCCCAGGTGAAGGCAGAGTTCTGAGAGTCTGTAGAAGTTAACCATGTCCTACTAAACACAGCTCCAGTCTGCATGCAACTTCTTCTGAAGTTCTGCACCTAAGCTACCTTCACTTCTCCACCACTCTGGATCCTTCAGGCTAGCCTAGTAGGAGACTGACCCTCAGAATGAGGTCCCACAGCTTCTTTAGCACTGGAATCGAGCACTCACCCTCGAAATCAGACAGTATCCCCTCGAGGTGGTCATTCACAGATATATCTGACATCCTGACTTTCTGTGTCCACAGAAAAGTTCCAGCCTCTGTGGCGCTCAGAAGAAGTGAGAGCAGAACTCAGAGTGAAGCTCGGCTCCTCAAAGCGGTGTGTGTGAGTTGGCTCTTTAGCTCTGCTGCTGATGCAAGTTCAATAAACCTGGGCTTTGTAGAGTATCTGCCTCACGTTCGACTGACTCCCTATCAGCCCGCACTCACTGCGAGCCTGGCGAGGCCACGCCCCCCAGGCGACACCTCCCCCCCTTCAGACAAAACCCCGCCCATCTGAGACGGAGTATGAGTGGATGCTCCCTGCTTGAGATGTGTTGTTTATCCCACCCGTATTGCGGACTACAGTAAGACCTGAATAACGGTAGAGCTTCTTTAATTAAATAAAAGCTCAGATATACACGAAAGCAGCACAGTCATATATTATATTCTCATCATCAAAACAACAGCTGCTCCCAGAAGGAGGTGTGGGATGGCAGTGCTACTGGGAAGGAAGATAAAGGTTACCAGGAACAATAAATGAGGATAAATTTAGACTGATATGATCAATATTTATTGAGCTACACATACAGACGTAGTGTCTCTCAGTATGGCGTCGGCCTCCATGTTTGCTAACCCAACATGCCAGACGTCTCGGCATGGAGCTGTAGAGGTTCCTAATGGTGTCCTGTGATAATCCATCCCATGCAGCTTGAATATTCTCACACAGTTCCTGCAGATGGTGCGGTAGGGGTGGAAGCGGAGTGACACCAGGCCTTCTGGACGTGTGACACGTGACAGCAAACCATTCATCTTGACACTGACCACGGTGCCACCACACACGGATTCGTTGGTCGTCTCCACCAAGACAAAAGCGGGACTCGTCACTGAAGATGAACTGCTGCCATTCTGAGTCACTCCATGACAGTCTGTCACGACACCATTGCAATCTTTGACGACGTTGACATGGTGTTAAGGACAGTCGTTGTCGTTGCTTACGTCACATGTGCGACCGACCGTGAAACTTGAATAATTCGCATGTCGCAAGGTGGTCCAGCAAGGTAGGAGTGTCTAATGGAGTGGACAGTGAGTGGACACAGTGCTTAAACAGCCCATCCCTGCAGTTCAACAATAATGCATAATAAATACATGCACAGTACATAGCACAAATCTGATCTTTGTATCTATATTGTTCCAAGCATTGAAGCCACCTTGGACCTTGTGTTCCAATGTCCCCTCAAGACCCAGACTATCAAAGGCCCCTGGACACTGGCCCAGTCAGTAATCCATCCCTCAAATGGGGGACTGAAGGACATAGTTATAAACAATAGCTGCACTTTTTGAGCCAAGGCAGGTTCGGTGTCAGCTTTTAACACTGTAAGTCACTCAAATCTTTTCTTCATCCTGGTCTTTAATAAAAGTGTCATACAATGCATTTAATAAACTTGTTCTCTGAGTTGCAACAAAAATGAAAAAGTGGCTATGTAGAGACATCTATCATTCCAGGATGTGAAGGAAGTTCCCAACCATCAGCAGTACATGGTTGATGTTCATCTTTAAACCAGGCTGAAGTTGCTTCCTGAAGTTGCTTAGACACTGAATGAAACTGTGATAGCATTTACAGTGGAACAAAGAATTCACAAAGCGAGCTGGTGGATAGGAACTTCAGCTCCCAGATCTTCAACAGGATCCCCAACAATTTTAACCATGCAATCTGCACATTTCACTCTGGACAGTTTCCCAAACCTCTCCGGACAATATGGAGCAGCTCTGTTCAGCATCTGACCCTTTAGAGACTGAAGAGAGGAGCAGCTCCACCTTTATTAGCATCACAGCCCCAACTGCAGTCTGTAAGTAGCAGTCATGCTGTGTGATTGTATCCGTGTTTGCCAGTTGAAGCAGATCATCTTAAACTGAGAGTTCCATAGTGAGGAACAACTTTAGTCTACTTTGTGTTGATGTCCAGATGGAAAGCCAGTAGCTAGTATAGGTAACGTTAGCTACTAGCATTAGCTCCAAGTAACTAGCTAACTAAATAGTGTGAGGGCGGAGATTATTTACACGGAGACTCATTTTATTAAGTCTGTTTCCACATGTCGCTTCTGTGTGATCATCACGGGCGGGGTCTCGCTGTAAACCAGCCAATCAGAGCAGAGCTCATCTAATTATTTCATGAGCTCACCAAACAAAGGAAAAACAGCTCGTTTCATTCTAGGACCAGGGTGTAAATAGGCATGTAGAACATCAGCAGCTGGGCATTTGTCACCCCAAACTATGTGACATACCTACTATGTAGAACATCAGAGATTGATTTAAAATGATGAATAAACGCTTCTAAGTTTAGGCAAGGGTCATCTCAGAACGTAACCACAGAAAGCTCCTTTAATTGTTCACTATCTCTCTCTCGCTCTCTGTCTCAGCTGCGTGTTTCTAAACATTCTTTGGCGTCAAGCGGCGAAAAAAGCCCACGGCAATTAAAAGTAGCAGCAGACAGAGGAATACCATGTGACTGAGTTCCCATACACTCCAGTGTTCATGCCGAGAGCCCGGCCGCGATCTTAAGTGGCCCTCATTAGCCATATGAGCATGCTTTAGTGGGGATTAGTGTCACGCAGGCTTTTCATCCTCAGGGGAGACGTGGTGCGGCCTTTCAGACTGCTTCTCAAAGCTGGGACGGTGGAGCTCGCTCTTCGTCCAGGCCACGGAAGCCGTGCTCCATCAAATTCCGCAGCCGTCGGGGAGGCAAGTTGTGGAAGTTGAAAAGTGCAGTTCCTCTGATCTGGAAGCCGGAGAGAACTGAGAGGAAAGTGGAGGGTTAGGTTGGAGCGTGCAGTGGTGGGGAATGCTGGCCAATATGTCTGGAAGTGCGATGACGCATAGGCAAACCAGTGAGGTCAAAAACACTCAAAAACAGTCAGGATTTAATCCTGTAAACTCTACTGCAGATTTTACACCAGAATAGAAGTCTTCACTGCTATTATTCCCTTATTCCATTCACACTCATCTTCAAAAGATAATCTGCTCCAGGGAAGAAGGAAGTGTGGGATTGCAGTGCTGTTGGGAAGGAAGATAAAGGTTACCAGGAACAATAAATGATGATAAATTTAGACTGATATGAACAATATTTATTGAGCTACACATACAGAAGTAGTGTCTCTCAGTATGGTGTTGGGCTAACGTGACATGCCAGACGTCTAATTCATCCCATGCAGCTTGAATATCCTCACACAGTTCCAGCAGATGGTGCTGTAGGGGTGGAGGTGGAGTGACACCAGACCTTCTGGACGCTGACCACGGTGCCACCACACACGGATTCATTGCTCGTCTCCACTTGGACAAAAGCAGGACTCGTCACTGAAGATAACCCGCTGCCATTCTGAGTCACTCCATGACAGGCACGACACCGTTGCAGTCTTTGGTGACGTTGACATGGTGTTAATGGTATACTGAACTTTTTTATAGTTTCTAAATAGAAATCGCTACCATACCATGTGCAAAAAGCATCCAAAATAGCCACAACCAGAAACCTGGAATTGTTTTTTCCACTGGCTATCAGTCCAGCAGACATATCCCTGCTGGCCCGCTATGAGCCTACTGTGGAGTTGTTTGGGAATAGGCAAACTCGTGCAAAACCCACACACAGGCCCTGCGTGGGCTGCCCACTCTAGACCTGCATCACCATTTCCAGAATGTGGCCCGCTGCGGTTTGACTGTGGGCGACGTGGGTCTGGTCAAACCCACACAGGCCCTGCCGAGCTGTAGACTAGGATAAACCCACGCAAAGCCTTAACCTGCCTGCGCAAGGGTCCAGTGAGCAAAATCTCTCAGGCCCATCAAGTCCTGAGCAGGGTAGGTGCAGGCTTGCTTGTTGGGAAGGTGGTAGATTCATGGTTTTCAGCGCTCAAGACTGGAACTAATGCTGTTCGATGGTGTTGTTCTCAGTGTTTGGTATCGCTCACCAAGAACACTTATACATTACAAGTATGAACCTCAGGATACAAACTAGAATGTGGTGTGCTGATGTGTGAGCTAATACGTCTAGAATTAAAACAGCTGACTTCCAGCTCATCAACAAGTGTTATTGCTCATGTTTTGAGACTCATTAGAGAACAGTATGAGGTTTGTTTGATTCTACACATGATTTGGTGTAACTGTATACATTTGTGATAGCATGTGAGCTCGGAAAAGAGCTTTTGAGCATGAATGCATTAACTTAATTAGCTAAGCTAACTAAGCTAATGAAGCTAATGAATTTATGCTTAAGAGAAATACAATGGAAACTTTGCTGGAGACACATGGATCTGTGATCTTTAAATGTAGTGGGGCGAGTCTAGAGGGAATCAACCAATAGAAATGAAACTTGGTGGGTAGCTTTGACATCTTGAGACATGCTAAATTCAAGTTTCACGATTGCCGAAATTCAGCGAGCAGTGATGCCTTCCATGAGCCATCCTGTCAGTGCTAGCACCATTGGCAGACGGCTGCACCACGCAGGACTACATGCACACAGACCGTTACGACGACTGTCCTTAACACCACATCAACATCACCAAAAGCTGCAATGGTGCCACGCCAGACTGTCATGGAGTGACTCAGAATGGCAGCAGGTCATCTTCAGTGACGAGTCCCGCTTTTGTCTTGGTGGAGAAGACCAATGAATCCGTGTGTGGAGGCACCGTGGTCAGCACCAAGTTGAACAGTTTGTTATCACAAGACACACGTCCAGAAGGCCTGGTGTCACTCCACCTCCACCCCTACCGCACCATCTGCAGGAACTGTGTGAGAATATTCAAACTGCATGGGATGGATCATCACAGGACACTATTAGGAACCTCTACAGCTCCATGCCGAGACGTCTGGCATGTTGGGTTAGCAAACATGGCGGCCCGACGCCATACTGAGAGACACTACTTCTGTATGTGTAGCTCAATAAATATTGATCATATCAGTCTAAATTTATCATCACAATCCCACACTTCCTTCTGGGTGCAGCTGTTCTTTTGATGATGAATGTATATAGTAATAGCTCTTACAATGTAGACATAACAGCAAGAAGTTATTAAACCAGAAATTAAACACTGTAATTACCTATTTACGCTATGATCTGTTCCCTGCCCTGAGATTTGATCGTGGCTTTTGAAATATGATGCCTATGTTTTAATTGAGCCTCATGTACTGCGGCTTCATAAAC
Source organism: Semaprochilodus insignis (assembly GCA_034552555.1). Lineage (NCBI taxonomy): Eukaryota > Metazoa > Chordata > Actinopteri > Characiformes > Prochilodontidae > Semaprochilodus > Semaprochilodus insignis. The sequence continues at coordinate 21,614,257 of CM067477.1, read as the reverse complement.
ACTTGCGTATCCCGGCGCGTAACTTTGAATCCAAATCGGGCAATTTGGTAAGGATCCAGCGCATTACTCAACACTCTCAGGCTCTGAAAGCATATCTCGCACAGTAAAACATCAAACACATTAGGGCCTCGGGTCTGAAGCAGCGCCCACCCATTACAATCAGTTAATGTCAGAGAGGCAAACACAGCTGTTGCAGAGCTAACCCACGGCCTATAAACACTCAATTTCCTGCGTGCTGTGTTCAGCTGGAGCGATTCTCAAAGCGTTTGGGTAACCAGGCTCAGCCTTCATTTCCCAAATCAAACAAATAAGTAGCATCTCTGGGGGGAGACCCAGGGCCTTCAATATCACGCCAAATCCATGTTAATCTGAAGGAACTGACCCCTCCTACTTATAATTAAGCTTAAGCGGCTGTGATATACATGTTGCCCAAAAAACTTAATGAAATGTGAAAAAAAATCTGCGGAAATCTCTTCCTGCTCGGAATTCTGTCATGACATTTTCATTACTTACTAAGTCTAGACGAAGGCCCTGCACCTAGACGTACACACACTGATTGGCTGAAAGTGTGTTTAAATACAGAGAAGGCAAAACAACAAGGAGGATTCCTTCAGTATTCAATAACTGAGATGTTATGAAGTCATTCCAAGTAGAAACTTTTACACCCTGTTTACGCCTGGTCACTTCGTCTGACCAGTATCATTAAGCCATTTGATAGTCAAAGGCATCTGTGGTTAGCCAGACTAAAAAGTGAAATCCAATAGCTGTGTGGGACGGAATATCCAAATCTGCTCATTATGTGGCAACCTATTGTCTATCCATTCAGCTTCTATCGTCTGTTCATATCACTAATAAGCATTTCATTTCATCCAGTCCCCAACCATCTGCGTCCTCCATGATCATCTTCCCTACAGAGACAGATCACATGCTCAGTGACATACAGTGTAGGGAGCTTTGGTTGTACTGTGAGTTGTTTTGGTTGTACTGGGAAGAGTTGGGTTGTACTGGGGAGGAGTTGTGGTTGAGCTGGGAGGGGTTTGGATTGTATGGGGAAGGGTTTAGGAGTGCTGGCAGGAGTTTTGGTTGTACTGGCAGGAGGTGGGTGTGCTGGGAGGAGTATTGTTTGTATTGAAAGGAGTTTGGGTTGTACTGAAAGGAGTTGTGCTTGTACTGAGAGATGTTTGTGTTGTATTGGAAGGAGCTTAGATTGTTCTAGGAGACGTTTTGGTTGTACAGGGAGGAGTTTCCTGCTGTGGAATGTCTTGGAGAGACAGATGTGTTTACATTGCTATTATATGTGGCTCAAATGCATCTGAGACCACCTCCTGAAACAGTTTGATTGAGTTGTACTAGGAGGAGGTGGGTATACTGGGAGGAGTTTGGGTTGTATTGGGTAGAGGTGGGTGTACTGGGAAAAGTTTAGCTTGTATTGAGAGGAGTTTGGGTTGTACTGGGAGGAGTTCTCGTTGTACAGGGTCTGTTTACATTGCTATTATATGTGGACCTAATGCATCTGAGACCACCTCGTGAAACAGTTTGATTGGATTTGTATCCAGCTTCTTGGGAGCGGCCTCACTGAGATATAATCCTAAAACCCGGGATGCATGAAGTAAACAGGTGTAAATGGGTTCTCACTAACTTCAATCTCCTCACAGTGGTGGTGGGAACCAGGGATCACGACAAGCGAACACAGCCAGTAAACATTAAATCTGAATTCCTTAGGGCATTATTTATACCTTACAACACCATACACGCATCTCTTCACCATAAATGCCAAATTAAAAAAGTACATTTTAAGCCATAAAACTATAATTTTCATCTGGCAGTACGTTCATAACCTGCTTTTACAGGCATTGAACCAATGGAACCTGTCATGGGGGCTATATCAAATGTCCTTACTTTGGCTCATAGTGCCACACTTTGGCCAGCCCTGCATTAAACACTTTAGATGTCTGGTTCCTATCACCACCACTGTGAGCAATTCTGACGCATAAGTTTGTCTACAATGGAGCATTTCACATCAAACCACTCTGAACAAGAAAAAGAATAAGTTGCTGGAATTCCACTTTAATGTCCATTAAGATGTTCATTAAGTAATTTATGGCTGTTTCTATTGCGCCATTCATCATGAGAAGTTGACACAATGTAAACAGCAGCTGGTGTTCTGAAATGGTGCGAATGTGATGGCTATGACAGTGACAATGTTCTGGAATATATTGACAGCGTATGAGTATATTTTTTCATTTTAAGGGAACCAAGCAGCTGCTTGGCATTGATGAATTCCAGTTAGCTTTATACATCCATGGAATGGTGTCTTTTTCCCTTCAGGCCATGTGGAGAGAAGCTGTGGATGAGGAATGACAGATTGGTGGGCTATCTGGGAGTAGAGAACTGGAGTGACAGCTGGAGGAGAAAGCCAAGCGTACTCCACTGAATTGGCCTCATCTTCCCCCTACCACCTCCAACCCCCACCATAGCCAAATCACTGAAGGGGACAATTATAGGAGGACTCTACAGGTTAGGTCAGGCTTGCTGGCTGGACAATAGGTGACCTTTGATCCTAGCCCTCACCTGCCTAGGGTCACAGATAAGGTGTTTCTCACATGGTATGCACTCTTTGTTGGCTAGGTCGAGCAATCTGGAGGCATGAGGCACCCGAGGCTGAAAGGAGGCAGAGGATCGGAATCGCAGTCTGTTTTGTTCACATGTTTATAAAACAAATAAGCATGTTTGACATTCTTCTGTCTAAACACAATCAAATCCTCACAGCAATGTTCCAGTGTTCCAAATCTATGCATGTGTAAATACACTCATTATTGAAAGAATAGCTGCACCCAGAAGGAAGTGTGGGATTGCAGTGCTATTGGGAAGGAAGATAAAGATTACCAGGAACAATAAATGATGATAAATTTAGACTGATATGATCAATATTTATTGAGCTACACATACAGAAGTAGTGTCTCTCAGTATGGCGTCGATCATGCCAGACGTCTCAGCATGGAGTTGTAGAGGTTCCTAATGGTGTCCTGTGATAATCCATCCCATGCAGCTTGAATATTCTCACACAGTTCCTGCAGATGGTGCGGTAGGGGTGGAGGTGGAGTGAGACCAGTCCTTCTGGATGTGTGCCACCACACACAGATTCGTTGGTCGTCTCCACTGAGACAAAAGCGGGACTCATCACTGAAGATGAATTCTGAGTCACTCCATGACAGTCTGGCACAACACCATTGCAGGCTTTGTGAGGATGACTCATAGAGGGCATCACTGCTCACTGAATGTCCACAATCATGCTATAGTATCTTCAGGCTCCTGCAGATGGCGCTGCTTGAGAATCATGGGCCTATGGGACCTGCGTGGTGTGAATGACGGGATTCATATATTGAGAAGAGGTGGTACAGTGCTTCCATTTGGGCGTGCCAAAGACCATAGTGTGAAGGAAGTAGCTGAATCTGCAGGTGTATGGAAGCGTATGGTCATACGGGTCTACCAGCAGTGGATAAAATCCTAGTCTACAGGGAGTTCTCCTCGGAATTGTGCCAGGGAAGGCATCCACCAAATCTGGACCAACTGATCAATTCTTTGATGTAAGAGTGTCTGAACACTGATGTGGCCTACATCCAGAAACTTGTCCAGTCTATGCCAAATCCAGTCACAGCTGTTATTGGTGCTCGTGGAGGTGTTACACACTATTAGGTACGTTTCAGTCACAGGTGTATGTACATAATACGTAAATGAGGTGCTGGTAGGCTGGCGCTTTACTTTATGCACTGAAGCTGTTTCTTCATTTACGCTCAAAATCTACGCTCGTCGTATGACAGCTTGTGCATCCTATAAGGAGACCAAATCTATGCTCGTTTTCATGCAACTTAATAATATGAATATAATAATACTGTATAACTGCATTATTTACAGTCACATTATTACATTTCGTCACAGATCTCAGAACAGGGTGCCAGAAGGGCCTTCACGTAGGAGGTGGTTTAAACCAGAGGTCCAGATAAGGCCAAAAACACCCAGCATGTCTCTCTCTCTCCCTCTCCGAGCATGTTGTCGCTGGCGCCGGAGTCAGCATGCACAGGAAAATACACTTTCTTTCGTTTCCCGGGCTATCGCCGCGAGCAACCTTTTCTGCCCCATGATTCTGTTGCCATCATTGTATTGTGGCTGTTGAATTATTCAGCAGTGCTGCTGGAGCAGGAGTCTGACTGGAATGGGAGATTAATATTTGTCACGCTTTCTGGTAGCGTGCCACTGACCAGAGCGGCAAATGGAATCTGATCAAAGAGCACAGGAGTACGTGGGAAAGAGAGTGAGAGAGAGGGAGACCGTGTATTCCCCCGGTGGCAGCGAGCCATCCAACACTCTCTCTCTCTCTCTTTCTCTCTCTCTCACTTTTCCAGATCATTCTCCAGCTCCCAGCTGCCCGAGGCCAGTACGGATTGAGGTAGAGTGCTGCGAAAACCACTGGATTTTCCCAGGATCCAATTACATCCTCAGCTGAGACGCGGCTACACCTGACATGCAGGGCTGTGTAAAACAGTGCCCGGTCTGAAGGGCCTGAGAGGTATGAGTGTGGAGGCATTGTAAACCTGTCCAAATGTTGCTTCTTTAGGTTTGTGCTGGAGCTACAAGGCTAATGTTGCTAACAAGTGCTGGATGTCACCCAAAATTAGCTCACCGGAGTCCTTAAACCTAGTGTTTAAGTGGAAGTTAAACTTCAGGCTCCTGCAGATGGCGCTGCACGAGGATGATAGGGCTATAAATCCCTGCGGGGTGTGAGTGACGGGATCCATAGATGGAGAAGTGGTGGTACAGTGCAGTGAATGTCTCGTTCCATGTGTGGAAAATGGCTCAAAAGCAGATGCTAATGATTGGCTAAAAGGAGTGACTGCATTTGGGCGTGCCAAAGACCATAGTGTGAAGGAAGTAGCTGAATCTGCAGGTGTATGGAAGCGTACGGTCATACGGGTCTACCAGCAGTGGCTAAAATCCCATTCTACAGGGAATTCTCCTCGGAATTGTGCCAGCGAAGGCATCCACTAAATCTTGTCCAGCTGCACAAGTGGCTGAGCATTGATGTGGCCTACATCCAGAATCTAGTCCATGCCAAATCCAGTCAGAGGGGACTCGTTTTTTGTCTGGTGAGCTTAATGTCCAAAACATTCATAATTGTGGTTTATGGATTATGGTTTAGTGGAATATGATTTGCACTGGAGTGATGATTCAAATAGTTAAGATCAAGATGCGAAACACAAAGCATTCTGGGGAGTATGGGACACTCTAATTAACCTCCTCAAATCCCGAAAGAGCTTCTACCACATGGGGGCGCTGTTGCAGATTGGTTCACTAAAGTGGTTCTTTGTAGCTCAGCAACTGTAACTACGCTCAGGATACCTCTGAAAAACTCTGCTGCAGCATATCGGAGCTTTCCCAATAGCAAGGCGGAAAGAAAAGTTTTATCCATATCCTAAACCGCAGACACAAAAAGTGTTAATGTTTGGAAAACTGCAATATGAAAGTAGATAGCTGAAAATATCTAAAAAGAAAATTTTCTGGTATTGAAGCTAGCATCACCAGACTTATGGAAAGTGGGTTAGCAGCCAGCTGATGCAGGGAGTATTTCTCACACTGGCTAACATACAGTGTAAACCTATAGCTAGGAATTAGCATTCTGTGAATTAGCATCATGCTAATTAAGTTGTTCAGTGGTTGGTCAATTGAGGTGCAGTAGCCAAGCAGCAAGGCATCATCCTTGTAAACCTCAGATTGTTGGTTTAAGCCCAGTTTACACCTTTGTGGGGCAGTTGTGCTCTGGAGGTTAAGAAGCCAGCCGTGTGACTGGGAGGTCCCCGGTTCTGTCCCTTAAACTGACAAGACATGACTAAAGGGCCCTCAAGCAAGGCATCTAACCCCTGAATGCCTGTCCTATGAATAGGCCTGCCCACTGTTCTGGGCAAGTGTGGTCTCTGTTCCCTAGTGTCTACTTTTACTCAAGTGGAGGTATTAAGGGAGGAACTTCTACTTTAGTTGAGGGAATATTTTACCTTGGGGATCTCTGCTTTGTCCACCCCTGGCTAATACCACTGAATAAGTATCCAAAAATAGTATAAAATAACATATAATATTTAAACTATCTAAACTCTAAGCATGATATTACTTTAAGCCAAGTGTAAAATCATGCTATTTTTAGTACACCACAACATCTTTCTATTTGCATTTAGCCAAAATAGTATCTGCCATATACTGTATTATGAATGCACAATTATGCTACCATACTGATGCTGCGTTCATAATTTCTGTTGTTACTTTTTATAAACTGTTAATCTTGACTTTTTCGAGCTGAAGATATATATAAATCATCTATAAGATATATATAATATATAGCATCTCTGTGTTGTTGTGATGTGTGTATGTGACAGGAAGTTGGATTTATTGCGCAACAAAGTGGCTGCCCACCACATTAACAGGCAGCCTTAATGAAGAGTGTTGGGGATGTATTTACGGAAAAGATTTGGGTGACTACTGACGTCCAGTGTTTGTTAGAGACATTTGTTTCTGGAAGTATTAGAAACTATTTACACTGTACAAACATCTGGGGTTTTTAAGGCCTTCATATGACTGCATCTATGTGCATTGGCTAATACAAATGCTAACATGCTAATGCTATTGCGTGTCTATGTAGTACTGTTGCTGTTTGCTGTTTCTAATTAATTGATCCCCTCGAGAGCCACACCTATCGCGGCATTGATGGACGACAGGTCATCTGACCCAGTCTGAGGAAAGGGAGGGAATGACATGCTGGAGAAAGCTGCCCTCTGGCCCATTTAGCTCCCCTCTTCCCCTGTGACCTCTCCCAGGCCAGCCTGATCTGCTAATTATCATCACCATCTACTGCATTGCACAGGCACGATGAACCATGACAAATCCGGAGAGGGAGTGGGACCTGGTTCAGCGGCGTTTAACACCAGATGGAGGGTTTTCTTTTTAAGCCCACATACGGCTACCGCTGGCCAGGTGCACATGGAGGGCCTCGCCAGGCGAACAATCCATTATAGGTCAGGTCTTCTGGTAACTGGGTTCCAAAATATCCACAAAATATCCACAACCAGTCAAGAGGTTTGCTTCTTTAATCTTGCACTGAGCCTACAAGGCTAATGGCTAGCATATGACGGAAGCGTGCTAATTAGCACTGTGCAAACGACTAACTGGCTCAAGTTGTTGAATAACCTCTAATAGCTTGGCCATGTGTGGTTTCAGGTGCTAAATGACATATAATATATACGTATAGACTAAAGTACAGACAAATTTAGGTCTCAGGATGTCCGCTACGACAAGGTTCTTTAATGGCTCTAGATAGAACTGTGAACGCTCAAACAATTACTTGCATGCTTAACAGGTTCTTTGCATGAAGAGATGGTTCTCCAAATTGATGGAGAATGTGATGCACATGGTACTATGTAACCTGAAAAAAGGTTCTGCTGTTGTTACAATGTCAAGCAGTGGAAGAACCATTGTTGATGTTATGTAGAACCGGGATGGACAATCTTTGTAATGCATACGTCTGAAAAACAAGCATAATAAATTCTTGTTTCATTTAAAACTGCTTTTTTCAAGCACAACATGTATAAAGATTGCCACAACTAAAATTCAAAATGATATTGTTGAAGATTTTTTGTTTGGCTAATTTTAGCTTGAAGAACACACAAACATCAGTTCTGTGGTTTACTTGTATTGTGATCTTATTTTCTATGCTTCCACGATGGCAGAAGGACCCAGGCACAACTAGACCTGAATTAGGGACTAGTGAAAAAAAGCTAACATGGAATAAAACCAAATTAAAGTTGACTGTCTACATTTATTCAGTTGCATGCATAATACTGGGTGCATTTGTCATACTGCTGCGTGATACCGAGCTGAAACGTTTCAGGACTGCAGCTACTGAAGCTGAAGGTGCAATAGCTGAACTCTGGCTGGCCAAGGGCCGTTTATCACGTCTGAGTCCAAAGCGAACCATGACAGATGTGAGAAGTCATGTCAGTTTTGTACAAAAACAACTAACACGAGATGTCAGTTCATCTCTACCCCGAGGACACCATGCTCAGAATCCTCAAAAGTCTTGTGCTCTGTTTTTTTTTTTAGATAAGAATCAGGTAGAAGATGAGCAGCAACTAGCTCCAGGTACACTACATGGCCAAAAGTATGTGGACAAGCCTCCTTATTACTGTGCTCAAGTGTTTCAGCCACACCGATTGCAACAAGTGGATACAACCAAGCACACAGCCGTGCAATCTCCAAAGATAAGCACTGGCATACTGAAGAGTTTATTGGCTTTAGAACTGTATGTGAAATGTCTGCTGTGTTAGAGCTGCCCTGGACAACCGTAAGTGCTATTATTAGCATGTGAAAATGACCTACTCTCCCTCTGCTGCCTTAGTCCCCACAGAGCTCCCATAGAGCTAAATCTGGAAGCAACATCAGCACAAACAACTGTGCATTAGGAGCTACACACTGCACAGCTGCACACAAGCCTAAGGTCACTATGTGCCACTATGTGGAGTGGTGTAAAGTAGGGCTGGGCGATACCTAAATATCAATACTGCCAATCCTGGTGTTAACTTTTAAGAACTGAGTCTACTGCAAAAATATCAATATCATTTGGTTATTTATTCGATAGAATGGACAAAACAAAAACACGAAATGCTGCCTTAAATTATGGTGTAGAAAAGGAACTACTTTTCCTTCCGTAGGTGTAGCGTCTTTTCAGCGGTAAGGTGTGCAAACAGCCTGTCCTGCTACTTTTGAACAGTTATTTCCCATAGTTTTATTGTGGTTTATCAGACGCATGACAGGCTGTTAGTCTGTTAGCTTTAAGCTAACGCTGCTAGCTAAAATACCTCTATGCAACAGTTATGTGTTACTTTAAGTAATGCATGGTGGTTTTCTTTAATGTTATTAATATTTCATGCTTTTCACCCATGCATTCATCTGGGAAGTGTGTACTTTTCAGGGAATCTGGGAAAACGAAAAATGTTCACACAGGTTACTGTTTTGGGTGTTTATTGATGCAGTTTTATACCATTAAGAGTTTAGAGGTATCCTGTATTACAGGCTTTGTTGCAGTGATGAGTTTCACTAGCGGGTAATGCCCTGTAATGGACAAGTGGCCTGTTCAGGGTGTTTCCTGTCTTTTGCCCAATGAGCGCTGGAGTAGGATCTACCCTATTTTAATTATTAAAATAATTATTATCAATAATTAAAAATAAAGGCAGATTTATTGCCCCAGTATTGGTCTATCTTCTATACTATGTGCACACAATTTAGTACCTTCTGGAACTTGGGATCATTTCAAGCATTTAAAGGGGAATTCCACCCATTTTTCAAAATGTGAAGCGTAATCCAATGTGTGAGGTGTAAACAGAGTGACTGAGAGTGGGTTGGATGTGAGGTGTGAACAGAGTGACTGGGAGAGGGTTTGGTGTGAGTTGTAAACAGAGTGGTTGAGAGTGGGTTTGGTGTGAGGTGTAAACAGAGTGATTGAGAGCGGGTTTGGTGTGAGGTGTAAACAGAGTGATTGAGAGCGGGTTCAGTGTGAGTTGTAAACAGAGTAACTGAGAGCGGGTTTGGTGTGAGGTGTAAACAGTGACTGAGAGAGGGTTTGGTGTGAGGTGTAAACAGAGTGACTGAGAGAGGGTTTGGTGTGAGGTGTAAACAGAGTGACTGAGAGAGGGTTTGGTGTGAGGTGTAAACAGAGTGATTGAGAGCGGGTTTGGTGTGAGGTGTAAACAGAGTGATTGAGAGTGGGTTTGGTGTGAGGTGTAAACGGAGTGATTGAGAGTGGGTTTGGTGTGAGGTGTAAACGGAGTGATTTAGAGCGGGTTTGGTGTGAGGTGTAAACGGAGTGATTTAGAGCGGGTTCGGTGTGAGGTGTAAACAGAGTGATTGAGAGTGGGTTCGGTGTGAGGTGTTGTGTGGAGTTCCTTACTGTCTTCAGGGGTAACTTTACACTCTTCCCTTTAAGTGCTCCTGGACACTTTCTCTCACTAAGGAACACCTTTTCTTTGCACTGGATAAGAGAGCCTGCTCACTGACTGTAAACCTAACTGGTAGATCTTACCATTAAGAAAGTATTAAAAAAAACAGACTTCCTATGAAGAAAAGACGAATCTGTCAGTTACGAGTGCAAGCACAACCACAGTGTGAACCAGGCAACATCTATTACATGACACTACTGTCTGATAGAGGGAGCACTGCACTACAGCTACCTACTGCCACCTACTGACAGACAGACACAGAGAGAATGAGAGAATGAAAAGAATAAAAGAGGGAGAGTTTGAAAGAGAAAAAGAAATGGGGAGAGAGAGAGAAGGAATATAAGAGAGAGAAAGAATGAAAATATTAAAAGAAAGAGAATAGAAGAGAGAAATGGGGAGAGAATTAAAATAGAGAGAGAAAGAGATGGAAGGGTAAAAGAGAAAGAATGAAAAAGTGAAAACAATAAAAGACAATATGAGAGTGAAAGGAAGAGAGAAAGAAACAGAGAATGAGAGAGAAAAAGAGAATGAAAAGAATGAAAGAGAGAGAATGAGAGAGTGAGAGAAAGATATGAGAGATGGAAAGACAGAGAAAGAATGAAAGAATGACAACAATGAAAGGACGAGAGAATTTGAAAACTGGAAAGAGAAGGGAGAGAGGAAGAAGAATAAGAGAGAGAAAGACATGGAGAGAAAAAAGAAAGAGACAGGGGAGCAGATGGAGAAAGAGAAAGTGAGGAAAGCAGAGAGAGAAAGAGATAAAGTGATAGAGAGTGAATAAAAGAGAGAATTTCGGGAGAGAGAAGAAAGAAAGCAAAAGAGAGAGACAGGAAACAAGAAGAAAGAAGGAGAAAAAGATGGGTGAAAAGAGAAAAAGAAAGGAAATGAAAATGAGAGAAATAAAGGTAGAAGGGAGCAAAGAGAGTGAGGAAGGGAGAGAGAGAGATGGTGTCAGAAATTATAAAAACCCTTTCATCATTTAAAGCCAAGAATAAGACATTTTCATAACAGAGCATAATTCTGTTTTTGTTTATTTGCTCTCTAAGCCAGTCTTCCGAGTTTTATATGGAATGTTGATGATGGCAAAACAGTGGAAAACCTGGAAACGTTATGTTTTCTTCAGGGACTATTTTGCCATACAACACCCTGCATGTATCCCTCCACCAGAATCTTTTTAAAACTATAATAAACAATGCATTTTAATATTTTGATCGGAATCTGATTCCTGCATGTAAACAGTATACTCTGATTTCTCAAATCAGATTAAGGCCTAAAAATCAGGATATGAAATCTGACAAAGAGAGCTGGATTTTAGCTCAGTAGTCGGGGGGTTCTCAGTGCATGTGTACCCTTACTCTGATTTCTTTCCTAGTTCTCAGTCTGTGCATGTGTGAAAACAGACCTCAGTACCCGAAATAAGCAAGCAGCATTTAACACAGCAACCGGGAGATGTAACAAAGCGCTTTTAGAGAAACACCTAACCCAACTACGTGGTTGATGTAATGAAGGATTTAAATATTCTTTATCTTCTAGATGATGTATATTCATATATTGGTAAAGTGACTCTCGGCACATAGTTTGAGTTTTATGTTATGTGTATATCTTATTGGATGGATGTCTTATTCTGTGTGTTTATTGGCTGGTTGCAAAACAGGTGTTGCCATGTTATCTAATTACTCCAGTACATGTAAACTTGTTGATCAGACTACTGACAAAATCCATGTTTCTGCACTTATTTGATTATTAAGTGCATGTAAACACACTCTGTGTCTCGGACATCAGGCAGCGTATTCATGACCATTTCAGGTTTGGCTATATTCAGACTGCAGGTGAATCAGATTTGTTTTTCAGATCAGATCTTTTGAGACGACTGTCTCCACGATTATTTGCACGTGATCAGATCAGATTTGAGTCTCCAGACATCTCCAGCCTATCTGCATGGGTTGCTGTGGTGAAGGCATACATAGCAGCACTGGTGCTATGGCTTTTGTACACGAAAGCAGGAGAGACGCACAACGTTTCAGTCTCCAAACTTCTTGGCGCTTATCCTGAATCCCAGTACTTCCATCACCCTGAATTTGAAGTTGTTGTTTGGCATGTTGCGAGTGACGCAAAAGACACTTTGAAATCTGATTTGAATGTCCAGAGCGTCCAGACTGAGACACATCTGTAAAATTCTGATCGGAATTGCATTTCAAGCCACCAAACCATGCAAACAATGTGGTTTGGATCTGATTTCATGTGGTTTTCCACTGTGCAGACTAAAAATCAATCTTGATATGCCAGAAACTTGATGCCAGAAACTGAACTGTATTTGGCCTTGTAGTCTGTACATAGCCCTTGTGTGAGAGAGGTTTTAGAGGTGGACTTTTGGTTCCTATCACCACCACTGTGAACAATACTGCAGTTCTCTAGAACAGAGCTTTTTACACCGAACCACTCTGAATGACTTTGTTTACATGCATTTAATTATACAGAGGTTTTGACGAACTCGTTGGAATTCCCCCTTTAAATAAGAACCTATTGTTTCTTGCTTATTTACCTTTCTATAAAGCCTGTATTTCACTAACTTGCATCCTCCAGAGAAATATACCATATTTCAGCAAAAATAATCATGTCTGGGTGTAATATCAGCAACACATTGCACCAAAACCAGGCAGCACCTGCTCGGCTTAACGAGACGGGCACGTTTGTGACAGCTCATTGAAATATTTGCTCACCATTTGCCCATATTATTCTGAGGTGTGATAATAATGTCCCAGTGTAAACAAGACCAGAGCAGAGAAGCAGAGAGGCAATCGTCTTCTCCAGCACACACCACCACCCCCTTCACCCGCTTTAATTAAATGCCATGTCTTGTCAGCAGGAATGCAATCCGCGGTGCAGGCCTGCGCATCAGTCCGCCCCCTCACTGCCAAAGGTTGCGTACGGCTCTGACTGACCAGAGCTTTCCGTGTCCGATCTGAAACAGCCTTTCGTCTCCAGTGTGTTCAGACAACACCAGCCACTGATTAGTAATGTTACTTGTGAGAGAAGATGTTTTCCCAAAACTGGGAGGAAATGACTTCTAGAATTTCAACAGGAGAGTTGTAATTAGTTCGGTTTACTCAGTTTCCACCTCCTAACAACCACCTGGAAGACCTGGTAGACGACCAATACTGTCCCCATCAGGCAGGTAAACAGTACTTGAAGCTCGGCTTAACATCAGAGCCCTGGCTGGAAGACAACCTATTGAGGTTTGATGGTAAGGTGTTGTGAGGCTAGAGGCTGGAGTCAGCAAAGGAACGCCCGGAGATGGGGCAAGCCAAGCGCAGCAAGGTTGGAGATCAGGGAAGGTGCATGTGGACAGTGGACACTCTGTAACCCCTGCTGCACAGAGAATGTGGATGGTGGTGTGGCATGCTTCTATGCACCTCAGGGACTCTGGACAGATTTAGTGGGGTCACCAGGATGGTTTTTTTAGCCCTTTTTCGACCTAAAGAACCCTGGATCTTAAACTGGTCCCATTCAGGCTTTGTAGAACCTGGGTGCTATTCAGGGAACCAGTCTGCGTTTGCACCAGCTGTTATTGGAACATCAAAGGTTTGTGCTGTTATTCCAGATGTTTGTTTATATCCAGAACGCAAGCATGGATCAACTACTGGAGATAAGAAGACCTAGTAGAGGTTCTTCAGCAGACCACTGGATGTCGCCATTGTTGCCTTCTCTTTCCTCAACAACTGATATGCCCACAGATGTCATCATGGTTTGTGCTGAAAAACCTACTATTCTTTGGTTCCAGCTGGGAATGAACTTTTCAGGTTCGTTTCTTTAAGGTGGAAATGTGCCAAACAGTTCAAAATAAGGTGCGTGAACCAGACGGAAACCCATTCCTCCATGGTGGAAAAGTTATTTGCCAACATGTAGGAGGTGTGATAGGAACCAGACATCCACCTCTAAAAGACATCCACCTCCCTCATTTGATATTAAATAAAATGACTATATTTGTGTTCTAGACATGGTGACCAATGGTTCCCCTCACCACTAGCCTTGTAAAGAGTTTCTACAGTGAACCATTTAACATTCGCTTGCATTTTGAATGAGTCCGTTTACATCTCAACCGCTGAATTATGCAGAAATATTAGAAATTAGGTGGAACTTTTTCTTTTATATCAGTCTTTCTTTTCACTTTTTTCCCTCTGCTCAGGAGTAGAGTTTGTGTTTAGTCAAGAAAGGAAAGAGGTGTCGATAGGAGCAGTCAGTGGAACTCCATTTCTCACCATTATAATTTTTCCCTTGATTATTTTTATAGATTTTTTCTGGCGTAAACAGCAAAGAGAGCCCATTTCTCATGAACCCTTGACAGTCTCTTACCAGCAAAGACGTCACGCTTCTGAAGGAATGTCGCATATGCATGCCTCTGACAGTGGGAGAGGTAAGACCGCTCTCTGTCTCTTTCATAAATAAATGAATGAGTGAGTGAATGAGTGTGTCTCTCCTGTCTGGAAGGATGGCATTCAACTTTGAGCCATTTAACATCATTCACATTGTCAAAACAAACAAAAGTTCTGGGTTACAGTAATAATTCAGCCAGCGCTGGCTTTTATCCATTGACAGCCATGTTAGATTTATGTTGTGTTCACTCTGAGGTGAGTAAGCCCATCATACTCGGGTAAAACTCGCACAACTTTAATGAAATAATGACTCAGGTGAAAGGAAAAAGTAGCAGGTTAAAACATTCAAAATGTAACCAGAGCTACATCTGTTGTAAACATATCTGCTGAGCTCCTGCAGTGGTGCCACTAGCAAGTCTTCCTTTCACCAATAGGTTGTTTTCACCATCAATCCAGATGGAGGGCAGTAAGTAAAAAGCAGAATTAAGAAGATGCAGGTGAGGAGCCTGTACTGCACTAGATTAGACATTACTAGAGAAAAGCACAAACAAAAAATCATAATATGTTGGGTAGGGTTGCACAATATATCGTTCAACACCGTTATTGCAATGTGCGAATGTACAATACTCACATCGCAGGACGTGCAATGTAAAGCAAGACAAATGAAATGAAACATCATGCTACAACTTTTTTGCTGCTTGATACAGAAGAAAAGCCTGCAAGATTCCTGGACAGAGAAGAGTTGTCACAGTGCTCCCCTGCTTTTGTTTTGGTGCACTGAAACCCATTTTGGAGCATTAGAGTTCCAGAATATCAAAGATTCGATGTACCATAAAGGACAAGTTCATGTTACGTCACAGCAGCAAGGCACTTACTTCCAGGTGGATAACAGGCAGCTCTGCACTGCTACAAAAGGATTATGTACTCATACTGATGGGTTACTCAACCAGAATATTGGAAATAATCTTCCCAGATCAATAACGTCACAATTTAGTGCTGTTCATTTTTCATATAATCAGGAATTTGCACAAGACACACCTGTATATGCTAGACATATTCACTGTATAAAGATGTTTATCCACATACACACTGCAAAAACAAGAAGCCAAACAGGAACCAACTGAACTTATGGTTCTAACAGTAGAAGCATCTAACGTTAACTTACACGATGTTTAGCTTATTAACTGCAATAAATCAACATATCAACTCAACATATAAATCAACTGCTGTACTCTGTACACATTCACACACGTCTACATTCACACAGAACAGTGTGGAGAATCAAACACAGCTTTTATTTTTCTCTGTCGAGTGTGAATATGAGCAAAAACACTCGTTCTGTGGCTGCTAGCATAAATGCTAATAGCGTTAGCTTCTCCTAGCTGGTCTCCTCATGTAGTAATGCTCCCTACAGAGTAATAACTGTAAACATATGGATCAGCACATCATCATACCCTCCTAGTTTACACTCTAGAGCTCTTTTTGCAGTATAGTACTGCTGGTTGAACTTCATCTTCATCTGGAGAGTAAAGGATTCACTAAACAGTGATTAGCTTCAGGTGCTAATGTTAGCAAACACAGAGGATCCTCAGTGCTAATACAGCAGCTCTACCTGCTTTAGAAAGCTAGAAAATGGGAACACAGAAGTAAATACATGCCCTAACATAATTTGATGTTTATTGACACTGTTTTATCTTTTATGATTGAATTTATTGTAAATTGTGGCATAAATTGAGCAACTTTCATTCTAGCTGGGTGTGAGTTATACACCAGGAAGTGTCCAGAAGCACTTTGTTCTATACACCATTTGTTCAAAATGCATATGCAGCCCAACTACTTTGTCTAAAAGCCTGCCTGAAGTATCAGGATATTGCAGTTTTGCCATATCACCTATCTTTATTAAAAGCGTCAGTGTGAAAAGCTTGTACTTTAAGTGTGAATGTTTGCAGATATCTACTTCTTCTGCACTCTCTCTGAGTAATTATTGTAATCAATTATTGGTTTAGAATAAGTAAGTGAATATGATGACAGTTTGACGTTGAAAGCAGGATGGCCTTTATGTGGATGGTCTTCCAAGGATGCTGAATGAAGGAGAGTCCACTTGTTGCTGGTGGGCACTAAATCGGTTTAGTGCTGCAGTCACAGCAATTAGACCTTAAAGAATCAGAGGCATTAGCCAAGAACGGGGACTGTTTGTACAGCAGTTATCTTTTAAAATGAGCATAAAAATGGGCTTCATTCTTATAACAAAGAGCAGGGGACATTTATTTCTTCTTTTCTGTAGGAGGAATGTGTGTGTATGTGTGTGTGTGTGTGTGTGTGTGTGTGTGTATGTGTGTGTGCGCACTTGCACGCTTATAGTGCTATATTTGGGAGGAAAGTATGAAACTTTTGGTCAAGTAAGGACATTTTGCACCCAGAAGAAACAGCTGCACCCAGGAGGAAGTGTGGGATTGCAGTGCTATTGGGAAGGAAGATAAAGGTTACCAGGAACAATAAATGATGATAAATTTAGACTGATATGATCAATATTTATTGAGCTACACATACAGAAGTAGTGTCTCTCAGTATGGCATCGGGTCGCCATATGTCATGTGTGTCACAATGTCAAACCTACCTACCAAGTTTCATTCCCGTTGGTTGATTCCTTCTGGGTGCATTCCATCTGTGCAACTATTTTTTGATGATAAGTGTAGTAAGACAAATGTGTGTGTGTGTGTGTGTGTGTGTGTGTGTGTGTGTGTGTTGGGGGGAGGGATGTTTCCTATCCAGGAAAATGGAGATGAAATGGAGACATTATTTCGCAGGTCTGCTCAAACAGTCAGTGCTGACAAAAACAGAAACATCTAGGAGTGATACTCCACCCACTCAATTCTGAGTAGCAAAGTTTGAATCGTGATGTCTCAGTTGCCAGGCAACCTCCTCGGACATTTTGTTTTAGTTATGTTCATGAGCTATGAAAGCATACGAGCCGGATCTTGGGCGCGGGGGGCTATTTTTACTCTGGGCCCTTCCACGTGAGCGTACGGCGTGTAACGAACTGCGCCGTTAATAACCGGCTGCCGTCCCTCTCCGCAGAGCATTACTGACGGAGACAATGAGATATTCTCATCTTGCACAATTAGTTGTGACTTATGAAATATGTATTTTCAGCAGCAGACAGACGCATAGCAGGAAAACCTGTGCTGTGAAGTTTCCACAGGAGTGTTGTTGTGGGTTTTTCCTGGACATTATTTTCTTTACTTTTTTCCCCCTTGCAAATACAGGTCACTTGAGGTCAGCGCCATGTCGTTTTTCATTGCCGTTCCAGAGCGAAAAATCACTGGAGCAGTCACTGCGCTTGTGACTCATTGCTGCCAGATCCTGGGATTGGCACTGAAACTGTGAAACGAATGAAATTAGATTTTAGAATTGGGTCAGCGGCAGCCCTCTCTCAAGACTGCATATCCAATAAGGCCTCTACATCAAACTCAGCGACCCAAGCCGTGCTAACTAGATTCCTTTCCCTTAGTAACGTGTACTTTCACTGAATTTTCAGATTGTCGCGCGCAATTGAGGCGTTAAGACATAAACAAAGTCAGTCGGGGTGTTTCGATATGGAATGCTCAGTTTTAGAGATGAAGTTTGATAGGAACTGGACGTCTACCTCTAAAAACCATTACATCACATGGTTATGAGATGCTGTTTTAGGATAGTTTTGACAGGATTTTGGCCACTATTTTCCCATCATGAACATTCCATATATACACCATGTTGCCAAAAGTATTCACTCACACATCCAAATCATTGAATTCAGGTGTTCCAATCACTTCCATGGCCACAGGTGTATAAAACCAAGCATGCCACGGGTGTATAAAACCTAGACATGCAGACTGCTCCTACAGACATTAGTGGTCTTAAGTGGTCCAAAGGAGGTCTTAATGTTTCAGCAGACCAAGAGATTCTAGACAATTTCACGCTCCCAACTTTGTGGGAACAGTTTGGGGACGGTGGTGTTGATAGTTAATGAAATTTCTATATTTGTGATGTGTTGTGTTGTAGACATGGTGACCCCTGTTTTTTATAGCAGCAAAAGACGTGTCTTCAGTTCCTCAAAGAACCACAGCTTCAAAGTTCAGTCTTCTACTCCTATTATTCCAGTTGTCATATGAGACTCTTAACAAGTTGGAACATAATTTTGGTGAGAAAATGCA
Organism: Semaprochilodus insignis; assembly: GCA_034552555.1. NCBI lineage: Eukaryota > Metazoa > Chordata > Actinopteri > Characiformes > Prochilodontidae > Semaprochilodus > Semaprochilodus insignis. The sequence continues at coordinate 21,595,657 of CM067477.1, read as the reverse complement.
GGTTATTTGTTCACTGGTGATTAATAATGTAACTGGTAATTAATTATTTAAAGTTTTTGTGTCATGGTATAAAACAGTCTCTTAGTTTTTGAGGTTTCTTATGCATCATTAATTTACCAGCACTCACAGTCCACATTTGTGATGTCAAGAAACCAATGCTTTACATATGTCTGTCTACACTAGGGATGCTCATCTCTAACACTGAGGTCAATCTGATACACATCTTGATGCATTGCCATAAATCCTATATGTTAAAGATACTGTATATATAAAGCATGGTGGAGCAGGCCCACCTGCCTCCGAGCAGCAGGTGCTATGCCACTCAGTACTGTGGAGAACACCTGCAAGATGGCATCTGCCCTCACAGCTCCACCCAGTGTTCCAGAGGGCACCTACGAGCCTTTACAGTTCCGCTCCTTTCCGCTTCCTTCCTACGAGCCTTCAGAGTTCCGCTCCCTTCAGCTGTGGTGCGGCCTCGCTCGGCCCACGCCCTTGGACGTCGCTGTCTCACCCTGCACATATTGCCCATATTTTTGCCTGTCTCTGAGCATGTTGCAGCAGGCCTGCCTGCCTCCTTGAACAACTGTGAGCCCGCCTAGTTCCGCTTGACAAGACACAAGATTCCAAAAGAAACATTCGAGATGGTCTTGCTTGTTTTTAGCAGTACTAGTTAACTATGGTACCCTAACGTATTTCAGTATGTCGTATATTGCCAGATGTCATAATCACAATGTCTAGCAATATGAATACCATATGTTCTATTCCACGCAGGCCTAGCTGCTGTATCTCCAAACAACTGCTTTGAAAGTGCCCTCAGCTTCGGCCCAGGCTAATTGGTGACAGGTTCATAGGTCCCCTGCCTGGGTTCAGCCTGGCTGTTAATTGGAGATAAGTTGGGTCGATCAGTAGTAGCTGTTTGCTTGGAGCAGGATTGTGCTGTTGGCGGGGCTGTCATTCCTTATCATCCAGCAGATTGGCTAGGAGGGGTCGAGTCGGACACTGCGTGGAGTGTAATTGGATTTCTCCTCCGCCACCGCAGAACTTTGCTACCGACAATGAATCTTTTGTGCCTCGCCTGCAGCTAGAATGACAAAATCAGGGGTTTCCTGCGGTGGACAAATTTTTCTGCTGTCTGCTTGTGCCGGGCCAGATTGTTTTATTCAGCTTCCTTTTACTCTTCAGCTGCTTTATTACAACTTTCCCACCATCTGCTCTACAAATGTACCGGTGTCTCAATAGGGATTGCGTTACAGCAATGCGTCTGTGTACTATATTCAGTGCCAGGGACACACGCTGGCTTGAGGAGATCACTGCCGTGGTGTAGCTTTCAGGAAGTGCTAGGTGAGAAGTAATACAAAGGACGATGCCAGTGTTGATCTTGAATGCAGTGCCACGTCAGTTAGTTCATTTCTATTCAAAATCCCAATTAAGGACAAGATATTCCATGTTCATGTTTCTGAGGGAATGATAAGACAATCCACTTGCATTAGGAAGGAGACAAGAAAACACTCCAAAAACTACAAAATGGGGACAATGGGGCTCCTAACAACCACCTGGAAGACCTGGTAGACCCACCAACACTGCCCCCACCAGATAAGCAGGACTTTTGAGAAGAGAGGAGGATATCAAGATCCACTCCTGCTTCAGATCTGAGAACATCCACAGGTGCTTCTGTCCATCCTTCCACTGTGAGAAGACACCTTAATACTATGGAGGTCTGAAAGGAGGTGTAGGAAGCTTCTCATTGAGAAAAGCTCACAGAAGCTGCTGGTGTTCTCAGAACAATGGACTGACCACCCCAGAGTGCAGACGTCAACACCACTGAATGTTTTGGGGGTTATTTGGATGGTGAGAAAAAAAACAGAAGATGCTGAACCAGCTTCTAAGATTGAACTTTGGTGGTGTGTCTCTGAAAGTAAGTCTCCTGAAAAGAATGGAAGCTGGAATAAAGGTAAAGAGTGGACGAACTGAACACCCAAACATCTGATACTTAGTTGCTGAATGTAATGTTCTGCTGAATATGTGTTTGCTGATTTTTCTTGAGACTGGAAAATGAATAACTTGGGCTGTTTCTAACTAATGGCTATTTTGACTGCAAGTTATTCAGTTATTGCGTAACTGATTGGCTCATTGGCTATTGTCTTATATCTCTTCCTTCCTACAGTCACGGGACAGTCCTACAGTCATATACAGAACTTTAATAGATAAATGAAGGAATCAGCCAACAGGAATGAAACTTGGTGGATAGGTTTGACATCGTGAGACATGCTAATGATTCAAGTTTCACGCTTTGCAGCACATGTGACATATGCAAGGACAGGCCTTATCTCTGTACCTGACTGACCCAACAGCCACGATTGCAGACGTTCAGTGCCTCCATGAGTCATCCTATTAGTGCCAGCACCATTGGCAGACGGCTGCACCACGCAGCACTACATGCATGCAGTCTGTTACAACGACTGTCCTTAACACCACGTCAACGTCACCAAAGACTGCAATGGCGTCGTGCAAGACTGTCATGGAGTGACTTAGAATGGCAGCGGGTCATCTTCAGTGACGAGTCCCGCTTTTGTCTTGGTGGAGACGTCCAACGAATCCGTGTGTGGAGGCTCCGTGGTCAGTACCAAGATGAATGGTTTGTTGTCACACGTCCAGAAGGTCTGTTGTCACTCCAACTCCACACCTACCACATAATCTGCAGGAACTGTGTGAGAATATTCAAGCTGCATGGGATGGATTATCACAGGACACCATTAGGAACCTCTACAACTCCATGCTGAGATGTCTGGCATGTTGTGTTAACTAATACGGTACACAGTTTCAGCAAGAGGTCTTGTACATGCTCTTCCAGAGTTCCATAGTGCTGTAGCAGGTGTTCCAGACCTGGAGTGATTGAGAGTGGGTTTGGTGTGAGGTGTAAACAGAGTGATTGAGAGGGGGTTTGGTGTGAGGAGGTTCAGATGTTCTTTACAGTGGTGGTGATGTGAACCAGGGTTCTCCATGTCTACAACACACACAGACACTTTATTTACTATCTAGAACCACCAGTGAACCTACACATTTTCTCACATTTATATGGAATGTTGATGATGGGAAAATCTGGAAAACCTGGAAATAATAAGTTTTCTTTGGAGGACTATTTTACCTGCAGCATGTATCCCTCCACCATGAATGGAGTTTAAGGCTAAAATCTTCTCCAAACTATCATAAACAGTGTCTCAGACATCAGGCGGCGTATTAATAACCATCTCATGTAGTAACTTTCTTTGAGGGTGCTTTTAGAGGTGGACGTCTGGTTCCATTCACCACCACTATAAACAATACTCGATAGGTTTCTCTAGAACAGAACCTTTTACACCAACCAACTCTGAATGACTTTGTTTTTTCTTTTCTAGTTTGTTTCTTACAGCACAGCATGTCCAGATATATATATATATATATGTTTATCTCATAACAGGCTACACTACCAGTCAAAGGTGTAGACACACCACCCCTCTAAATGGATGTTGTTGGTGATCTTAAAGACTCTACAGTCGTACACTTAACAGCTCCAACTGATGAGAGTTTGAAACAGTACATATCCTGATATACCACATATACTCTTGATGTGGCACAGTATTATATTTCTCCATATCTCTCATGTACCACTAATATATATGTAGTGGTGTAAAAACTTTGATCTCTTTTTCTGCACAGTGTAAAAGCTCTAGTTCCCCTTTCAGTTTAGTGAATATTCATGTTGGACAGACCAATAGAATAGCTCCAAACCTGCTTAGAAATAAATCTTGTTCTATCAGCCTCCACTGCAGGTTAATAAAGCTGGTTCATCCTCTTGTAAAGTTCCAGTTTGGAGGGTTTTAAGGTGGACTGTAAAATTCCATGAGTGCTATTTTATAGTGTGATGTCTTCACTTCTATTCTACAGTAAAGCATTAAGATCAACAGAAGGAGAACCTGATATGAGTCTAAACTTTTGACTGGTATTGCATTTTAAAATAACTTATTTTCTCAAAATCTCAGCTTGGTATCAAAAATAGTGATATTATCTCCAACTATTGATTCCTGATATAATGTCAGACCATATTTAATTTCTGATCATCTACTTAGTATCTCAAATGAATGTCATTTTTATATAATCCCAGAATAATGTCTATTATAAATATGTCAAAACATTAAATCATTATTTAGACACAGTAAAATATTCTTTTTAGGTGTCAAAATTGCTGAGAAAGAAAGTCGTATTTTTCATCATAGTCAGCACAAATTTAGCAAAAAGAAGTATGTGTCACTGCAGTGCTAAGAATGAACCACCTGCTCCGTGGTGGTCCTGTGGGGGTCCTGACCATTGAAGTACAGGGTAATAAAAGTATACAGAGAAACAGATGGACTACAGTCTGGAACTGTACAACTACAGAGTGCTACTATATGGTCAGTGGAGCTGATAGAGTGGACAGTGGGTGTAGATACAAAAGTGGTTTTAATGTTAAGGCTTAGTGGGGTGTATTGGAGGCCAAACATGATATTATTGGTTCATTTTATGTTTTCCTACCTGCTGGTGAACGGTCCACATCATCAAAACAACCAGAAGTCCTCTTTTACAGATGGGGAAACAATCAATAATCAAAATGAAACAATGATCTTTTGAATTATATGATATGATGAAACCTGTAGATGCAAGCCAGTGGTTTTAATGATATTGCCAATCGGCACATAGTTCCTGCATATATCATGTCTTTGTCTTTATATATCACTATTTATTGAGCTTTATTAAAGTTCAGACGGTCATCTCTTGCGTATGTCATATATGCATATGTCATCAGTGCATATGTCATTCATATAGTTTGCATTCAAACGTTAATGAATTTGAGCTTCATGTGTGGCAGCCTTTACCCAGCTGCAGTAGTCTTTCTGTACCAAACTGATGCGAGGCTGACCAAAAACATAGCACTTTACACTCTATACTGCCCTCTGGTGGAGTATTGATTTCAGACATCTCACTGTTTGTAGCAGCTGTGATTGGATTTGGCATGTACTGGAAAAGTTTCTGGATGTAGACCACATCAGTGTTCAGACACTCTTACATCAAAGAATTGGTCAGTTGGGCCAGATTTGGTGGATGCCTTCCCTGGCGTTTACTGCTTGTTCCAGGTAGTCCCACAGATTTCCAAGAGGATTCAAATCTGGGGATTTTGGGGGCCAGTCCAGATGTGTAAATGCTCCGGAATGTTCATCATACCAATCAGTCACATTTGCAACCTTGTGAAACTGAGAATTGTCATCTTCGAATAGGATATGAATAGGAATATTGTGTTCCTCAGTAAGATGATCAGTAAAAGGCAAAACCTGGTAGAGCAGCTCAATGTAGACACTGTGGTAGCTAATATCGGTAGCAAAGTAGGAAATATCATTCCTTTCAATTATGTTATTGCTTTCAACCATATTTCCAATAACCCTGATAGCACCAAGATTCCATTTGTTCATGCAGACTTTCCAACTGTCCTGTAGGGCTTGGTGGACCACCATGAGCTTGGTGAGTTATTGCCAGATGGAGGGGTCCGTGTCCACCCAGTCGTTTTAGATGCATTTTAAATGATGATTTGTTGATTTGGTTGACACGGGGCTGAAGGACGTCAGGCATATTTAAGATGGCCGTAAATCGCGTTGACGGATGCATGTTGGCCCTCGTGTCAGTTAAGAATTTGGTGCCTCGCAGGTGTCGTTAACCTGCCTGACTTGCTTTTAAAGTCAACCTGAAATCAATATTGATGTTTTTTTAACCTTGTTATTTCATCTTCATCTCTATCAGGTTACATCATATCATTCAAAAGACAAGATTATTGTTTCATTTTGATGATTAATTATTAGCCCACCTGTAAAAATAAAGGCCTTCTGGTTGTTTTGATGACGTGAACCTTTCACCAGCAGGTAGGAAAACACAAAACAAACCAATAATATCATGTTTGGCCTCTTCAATGGTCAGGACCCCCACAGGACCACCACAGAGCAGGTATTATGTGGGTGGTGGATTATTCTCAGCACTGCAGTGAGACTGATGTGGTGGTGGTGTGTTAGATGTGTGTTGTGCTGGTGTGAGTGGATCAGACAAAGCAGTGCTGCTGGACACCTCAGTGTCACTGCTGGACTGAGAATTGTCCACCTACCAAAACTATCCAGCCAACAGCGTCCTGTGGGCAGCGTCATGTGGGCAGCAGAGTCTTGTGACCACTGATGAAGGGCTAGAGGATGACCAACACTGCACTGTGCAGCAGCAAATGAGCTGTCGTCTCTGACTGTACATCTACAAGGTGGACCAGCAAGGTAGGAGTGTCTAATAGAGTGGACAGTGAGTGGACACAGTGTTTAAACACTCCAGCAGCACTGCTGTGTCTGATCCACTCACACCAGCACAACACACACTAATACACCACCACCACCCCATGTCAGTGTCACTGCAGTACTAAGAATGATCCACCACCCACATAATACCTGCTCTGTGGTGGTCCTGTGGGGGTCCTGACCATTGAAGTACAGGGTAATAAGGTATATATAGAAACAGATGGACTACAGTCTGGAACTGCAGAACTACAGAGTGGTCTGTGGAGCTGATACAGTGGTAGTGAGTGTATATACAAGGAGGTGTACCTAATGAATTGGCTTGTACGTGTATTTATAATGATATGGTTAATATTTCTCAGAACATCTTGCACTTCATACATAGTATTAAATGTAATGTTTGGATTTAGAGTATCCAGCTGTGTTTATTACAGCTGTGCTATGAAAAGGTGATGAGTTTGATAACATGCCTCTATTAAGCGGCACATCAGCGGTTGCATAAAGAGTCAGCAGTCTAATTTGCGTATGCTCATGGGTTCCGTTAGCACACTAAATGTTTCCCCTGAGCGCGCCGCCTTTCATGCTTCCACTTTTGCTGGTCGGCAGACCATATTTACGAGCACCAGTGCCTCGGAGCATAATCGCTGCCGGACCGCCACACACCAGCTGGGCGGCAAGGCTAAAGTTGGCATTCCCATGCAGGCTCCTGAGGGTCCGAGTGGCTGGGTGATGGACGACCGCCCATTCGGTTTTCCACACCGTCTGCGTTTAGAGCATTTAAAGTCTTTGAAACTGCGGGAGAGTTCCTCAAATGAAGGGGGCCTTTGGATTAACTGCTTGAAGAGGCTGGCTTGTTTGAAACTTGGAGAGCCGTTGACCCTCGAGAATCGCCTCATGGTTCCTCTGTCACCCAGAGCTTCTTGATCAGTGCTTTGAAGGCTGGCAGCCATGGCTGCTTCGTAATGTCAAGCTAAATGTTTTGTCCTGTCAGTTTATTCTGGTTGAGAAAAGGGAAAAGAATTAAATAAGCCTGTGGAGAAGAGGGCAAGTGAGGAAAGCATGCAGTTTGTACTGGGTTCTGAGACATTTTTACAGTGTGGACTGCACTGCGCACAAATCAGAGACCATTTCCAGTCAAAACTGACATCAAGTTATTAATATTTTAGGAGATATTTCTAAGGAGATTACATATAAGATAATTGTCACACTTCCGGGTCTTCCTGGTCCTTTCGCCCTCCCGGACTCCACTTCCCAGAGGGTTACGCTCAATGACGTCGCACCCACATGCTCCCAAGCGGGAGTTCCCATTCGCTCTCGGTCACCTGAGTTCTAGTTCAGCCGCAGTTAACATTCATATATATACCCCGTGTTTCCATTTGTTCATTGCGAAGCTTTGTCTAACTCGTTAGCAATTCTGAACGTACTTTCTGGTTTATTGACTTCCTGGTTTTCGACTTCCTTTCGTCTCTTTACTACCCCTTTGGATCTTTCCGTATTCTGCCTCTCTGATTCTCGACCTCTGCTTTTTCCCTTTGACTTTCCCTCTCGCCTCGCCCTTTCATCTTGGTAGCCCTTGCTGTCTGCTCTTCCAGGTTTTGACCTGTGTCTGTCCCTGGTCTCGTTCTTAGCCCGTCCCTTGCTGCTGGTTTGGTATTGCTGTTTGTATTGATCACCTCTATTGTTAATAAACTATTGTTAATAAACTGTTAATAAAAGAGGAACATAAGGGAACAACAGCTTCCAAACCTCCAAAGTGAGTTCAAATATCTAATTAAAAGCTGCAGAAAATGGAATTCCTAGTAACTACCTGGAAGACATGGTAGACCCACCAACACCGTCCCTATCAGATAAAGAGCACTTTTGTCTCTGAGAGAGAGGAGAACATCAAGCTCCACTCTTGCTTCACATCTGAGAACATCCACAGGTGTTTCTGTCCACCCTTCCACTGTGAGAAGACACCTCAACACTATGGAGGTCTGAAAGGAGGTGTAGCTGTTCAACAAGTTCCTCACTGAGAAAAGGAGACAGACACATCCAACAAAGAAGCTGCTGGAGTTCTCAGAACAATGGACTGACCACCCCAGAGTCCAGAACCTCAACTTCACCACTGAATGTGTTTGGGGTTATTTTGGATGCTGAGAAGAAGCAGCAGGAAATGCTGAACCAGCTTCTAAGACTAAACTTTGGAGGTGTGTCTCTTGGAGGAACAGAAAGTGGAATGAAGCTGGAATGAAGGTAAAGAGCGGACACAACGAAACGCGGAAACACCTATATTGTTGTTGCGCCGCACTCTTCACATATATTGACAAGGAGGCGGGGTAAGGTAGGGGAGGCTGCTGTGAGGAGTTGAGCACAGGTACAGTCTGCTCCAGCAGCGCTCTATGGAGCACCCCTGCTGTGCTGTTAACCCTGGTAGCAGCTCTGGCCTGGTCTCCAAAACACCTGGCGGTGCTATGAACACTGGTAGTTGCTTGTGTACGCCCACCGGAACATCTCTTTTGGGACACAAGACCTAACTGCCAAGGGGCAGTGCCCACATTCTCCACCACTGTGGCGCCAGGCCTTGGAAAGTTCCGACACACACTAACTGGGGAACCCAGTTATGCTGCCGGAGCTCCTCCCAAACCAGAATGAGCTGTCCATGATTAGGGGAGGAGCACATATAGAGTGCTGCAGGGATATACGGTGATTCTGCCTGTCTGTCGCCACAGTACTTTCGGTGCCAAGCTTTTCAGTGAAGCTTTTATTGTAAAGTAAGTTTAATTTGCCTGAGCTGTAGATGTTTTCCCAGAATTTGCTATAGTAGAAATGACTGAAATCTTGTACGGTGCGTTTGTCTTCCTTCCTTTCCTCGGCTTTATCAGAGACGTGCTGTTGGTGGACCGCCAGCAGGCCTTCACATGGGTGGACGAGTGGTACTGTAAGTGACGCTTATTTGTTTAGCAGAAGGCAACATTGGTGGCTGTGCATCAGTGCAGATTACAGTCAGGTGGATGAGTCAGACATTCCTGGCGCTTTTAGACTCAGCCTGCAGCTTTCGAGCAGCTCCAAAAGGAGAATTTTCACTGGGAGAGGGAGGATTAAGATACGGTTTGTTTTGCTGTCGACTGGGGCATTGGGTTTAGAGGCTGCCTGAGCGTGTTTTCATGCTGTTCTGTTGAAATCACGCTGCCTCGCTGTTGTGTTGCGTGATCCAGTGCTTGGCTTTTCTGAGAGGCGCTCGCATCCCCTGCTAAACTGTTAGCGCTTCTCTTTGACTCACGTCGCACCCTGCTGTTTCTGCTGCTTGTGTGTAGGGGAGGGAAATCTGTCTAGGCTCGAAGCAAGCTGGATGATGTAAAGGATTTTTTTTTTCTGTTTTGTTTTTTTTGAGATTTACTCCATACCACAACCCACTGAGTCATGAGAGTGCCTGTGAAGTCTGACTTGCGTTGGCAGAAAGCTGTGTTTTTGTCTCGCGTACACTGCAAAGGGAAATGTGCACTCAGATCTCAGAAGGTGGGGTGATTTAAGGTGAGATACTACAAGCAGAAATGACAGTTTCTGTCAATTTTTAGATTGTTTGATGCATTGCTTCTGTGACATGTCTTCGCTTAATGAAATGGTACAGCAAAAAATGTTGTTTACACAGTTTTACACTTCCTCTAGATGTAGATGTTTGGCTGAGACATGTTTGGAGTCCAAATTCTGTTTTTTTAGTTTAGAACTGAAGGTATGAAGCTAGTGTTACTATCAAACACGAATTGTCACCCACATCTGTGAAAATACATGCATCGTTAAAGGAATAGTTGACCAAATAGCTGCACCCAGAAGGAATCAACCCACAGGAATGAAACTTGGTGGGTAGGTTTGACATCGTGAGACATGCTAATGATTTAAGTTTCACGCTCGGCCAAGCATGTGACCTAAGCAAGGACGGGCCTTATCACTGTACCTGACTGACCCAACAGCCACGATTTCAGTTGAGTGGGCCAACAGTGCACTCAGTTCTGCAAAGGCCAGCGATTATCAGGCAATATATTGTGCAGCTGTGGAACAGCGTTCCAATTCGCTGCAGACTTTCCTAGACCTAAGCTGCTGGTTTGTTTTGGGCTTGTCAACAGATATTTCCGAGCACAAGGCGATGCGGCCGCTTGGCCTGAAGATGGCCCTGCATCAGGCCGAGGTCTAGTGCCGGCTGGCAGAAGGAAATAGGTCAGGCTGCTTCAAAATAGCTCCGAGGACAGAAGCAGAGGAATGGCACTGACCTCATAAACAGTAACTCCATGTGGCAGCTGCCCCCTTCCCCAATTGCACTTGTGATCTTCGTTTAACCCCCGACTGTACGGGTCTTTTTAAAAAAAAATTGATTGGAAGGTGGGGATAGAGTTATTTTGGAAATTTTGAATCGATTATAGTCCATAGTAATACTGTTCAATAAAATCAGTGTTCAATGCACTATTTTCCACTGTAAACACACTGTGGTGTGTTAGTGTGTGTGTTGAGCTGGTGCAAGTAAACAAGGAGGTATACCTAATGAAGTGGCCTGTATGTGTACATGCCAGGTACAGCTCCTATATATTTATTATTACTGAGTTTATTATTGATACTATAAGCTCACTGGACAAGTCACCTTGCATGTTTAAGGTGGTATCCTCAGGCTCCTGCAGATGGTGCTGCAGGAGGATAATGGGGCTATAAATACCTGTGGGGCGTGAGCGACAAGCTCCATAGATTGGGAAGAGGTGGTACAGTACAGTGAATGACTCAACCCATGTGTGGAAAATGGCTCCAAAGCAGATGTTAATGATTGGCTAAAAGGAGTGACTGCAGAATGTTCAGAACTGGTATGGAAGCGCACGGTCATACGGGTCTACCAGCAGTGGCTAAAATCCCAGTCTACTCATCTCAGAATTGTGCCAGGCAAGGGTCATCCACTAAATCCGGATCAACTGCACAATTCTTTGTTGCAAGAGTGTCTGAACATTGATGTGGCCTACATCCAGTATATGCCAAATCCAATCACATCCACAACAAGCACTGTTATTCGTACTTGTGGAGGTATTACACACTGTTAGGTACGTTTCAGTGCACTGAAAATGTACTCACATAAAGTGTGCATTGCAAATATTGTACAAATTCCAAACACAACAAAGCCCAAACACATTTATCCGCTTGTGTATGCATAAAATAAAACAAACTGATAATAATAAACTAATTAACTAATAAACTAATTAACTGATTAACTGAATTGATTTTGTGTTGAAATTTATGATTTCATGTTGCACTTCACTGTGAGAGTGTTTGGCTTCATGGACTTGTACTCTTCCCTTCCATGACTGGACATGCTGAGGTTAGGTGGGGATGCTGCTCGGTTGCTAGGGGCATGTGTGTGTGTGTTTGTATATCAGTTTTCACACGGCCTCCCCAGGCAAAGCACCGAAAGCATGGCTGGGACACCTGTGGTCTGTGTAATGGCTTTTTTTCGCAGGGGAGTTAAAAGTTCAGCAAGTCACTACAGTCAGCAGATGGATTGCTTAAGCATCCTGTAAAAATAATTAGCTCATAGCTGTTCAGCTCTAGCAGCGGGTGGGAAGCCACTCAGCGCAGTTCACGATTGCCATGGAGAACAATTCAGCCCAGAGATGAGCAGTGACACTGTAACAATGTTCACAGTGTGTACATATATGTGTGTGTGTGTGTATGTACACACACACACACACACACACACTCATCAAAAGAACAGCTGCCCCCAGATGGAAGTGTGGGATTGCAGTGCTACTGGGAAGGAAGATAAAGGTTACCAGGAACAATAAATGATGATAAATTTAGACTGATATGATCAATATTTATTGAGCTACACATACAGAAGTAGTGTCTCTCAGTATGGCGTTGGGCCGCCATGTTTGCTAACCCAACACGCCAGACGTCTCGGCATGGAGCTGTAGAGGTTCCTAATGGTGTCCTGTGATAATCCATCCCATGCAGCTTGAATATTCTCACACAGTTCCTGCAGATGGTGCGGTAGGGGTGGAGGTCTTTGGTTCATCATACAGACTCGTTGGTTGTCTCCACCAAGACAACAATGGGACAGTCTGGCAAGACACCATTACAGTCTTTGGTGGGCAGTCATCGTCACTGCTCGCTGAATGTCCACAGTTGGGTCAGTCAGGTGCAGCGATAAGGCCCATCCTTGCTTACGTCACAAAACTTGAATCATTAGCATGTCTCACAATGTCAAACCTACCCGCCAGTTTTATTCCCGTGGGGTGATTCCTTCTGAGTGCAGCTATTTATGCAGCTGTTTATTTGAGGATGAGTATGTATATATACATATATATCCCTAACATAAATCAAACTAAGAAGCTGCTGGTGTTCTCAGAAGGTTTGACCACCCCAGAGTCCACCAGACCTCAACATCACTGAATGTTGAGAACATCACTGAATGCTGAGAAGCAGAAAATGCTAAACTGCTGAACCAACTTCTATGACAGAACTTTGGAGGTGTGGCTCTGAAAGTGAGTCTCCTGAAAAGAATGGAAGCTGTAATAAAGGTAGAGAGTGGGAACACAAAACACTCAAACACCTGGTGGTGTCTAATGTTTGATGAACTCCTTGTCCTCTGTCATGCAGGAATGTATTTATGTATATATCTTCCACCTGCTGTATGGCTTAAGAAGAGGTACAGACTGGAGCCACGCGCGTGTAGCCATGAACCTGAAGTTCAGATGCCGAAAGAAGTAATAGGGCCGTCTTAAACCGTGAGATCCTACATTCTCTACTAAACCCTCTCAGTTTCATTGGGATGTTGTGCCAGAGAAATTAGGCTGCACTAAGTGGTGACATGAGGTCCAGATTGATTGTGGAGCCATCTGTTCACCATTCATTGAACCGATACTGCCATCCAGTGGAAACAGGATGAACTCGGGCCAGGCTCTGGAGGATGTAATACATAATAGATGCCAATCATTTCATCTGCATGCTCTTGGTCATCTCAGTCGGGGGACTGATCTGTATGTATGTGTTTCTTTGTTTGTTTGTTTGTTTGTTTGCTTTTCTATACCACAGGCTCTCCTGTCTGGACTGTGGATTGGAATGAGGAATACAGAGGCTCCTCCCAGCTTTGCCCTGCCATTGTGGCTCTCCGAAGGCAGGCAAGAGCATCTTTCCCACAGACGTTCTCACGGACCCTCGCCCTCTTTCTCGTCAGCATCTTTGTTGTAGACTCTCTGTGCAATAAAAGACCAAAATGAGCCACATTGTTGCTGGGTGCATAATGTATGCATTGTACGGCAGCGTTCAATAAGGTGATGGATCTGCGTCCAACGTTCCTGCAAAGGCGATTTAATACGGTTTCTTTTTTTGCCCAAGGTGACTGGCCAAGGTTTTCAAATGGGGGTCAAATATGAAATTGGAAGTTTTGCAAGAAAGCGATTGCGTATTTGGCATGCCGTCGATGGCTAGCCGATGGAGGTGGAAGTGCGCAAACAAATTCTCATTTAATGTGTCCCTGCCAGGGCCATTAAGGCATTTGTTAGCTTTCACTGTGAACGATAGTCTTGGAGAGAAGTGCCTGGAGGAGGGAGGAGGTGGGGGAGGGGGGTTGAGGTGGAGAGGGAGCATCTAGAGAAATGCATTTCCCTTTTGCCCACTGATTTGAATGTTATTAATTTCATGCCTTGCATGACTGAGCCAGCGAGCTGTTGTGGTGGACAAAGAATGAATCTAATATTCACATTTTGATTGCTTTTTCCTCCTCTTTGATATGGTTAAAATGTCATGATCTGTTTTTACCTCTTTTTTAATACCAGCCGCTTTGAAATCCTAGTGTAACAAGAAACGTACTATACGGCCAAAAGTATGTGGACACCTGTCCATCACACCTATATGAACTGGCTGGAGTTGCCCCCCATTTGCAACTACAACAGCCACCGCTCGTCTGTGAAAACTTTCCACAAGATTTTGGAGCTCGTCCGTGCCCATTTAGTCAGGAACTGATGAACTGTTGGCTGAGAAGGCCTGCCTTGTAGTCACTGTTCCATTTCATCTCAAAGGTGTTTGGGCTCTGTGTGGGCCGCTGGAGTTCCTGCACACCAGATTTGTCAAACCATGCCTTGCCTTAAGCACAAGGGTGCTGGAACAGGAAAGGATCTTCCCCAAACTGCTTCCCTTCCCTAGGAACTAAGGAGTCCAAATCCTGAAAAACCCCTGCCAGACCATTATCCCTCCTCCACCAAACTTTATTGCTATGCATTCCGAAAGGTAGCATTCTCCTGGATTCATCCACCAAACCCAGATTGCTCTATCAGACTGCCAGAAGCGTGAGTCATCACTCCAGAGAACATGTTTCCACTGCTCCAGAATTGAGCTGCAGCATTTTACACCTCTCCAGCCAACACTTGGCATTGCAAAAGGCTTGTGTGCAGCTGCTTGACCATGAAAACCCATTTCGTGAAGCTGCCATCACATAATTCATGGGCTAATGTTGCGTTTAGAAGCAGTTTGGAATGCTGTAGAGGACAGGGAATTTGTTTCTATGCTGTGCCGGTCCCCCTTTGTGCATTTGCAATGGTCCACTGCCTTGTGGCTGAACTGTTGTTGCACCTAGACTCTTCCTTTTCACGGTAATAGTAGCTGTCTGGGGATGATGTAGCAGGGTACAAAACTGACTTGTGGCGAAGTACGATCCATTTGACTGGCAGCGTTTGTCAATGGAGACTACATGGCTATGTGCTTGATTGTACATGCCAGTTAACAGTAGCATCCAGCTCAATAATTATGAGGGGTGTCCACATACTATTGGCCATGTTACATCTCTATAGAAACGTGTGGGGTTTAGTTTTTGCAGGAATCTACTGAGATATCACTGGAATCTCTTTAGTTTCCAGAGATGCACTGAAATTAGTCCAACTCTGCGTCCTTTTCTGACAGCTTCGTCCCAGAAGTTAAGACATTTCATGCAGCTCCCGGCTCGTTGTTGACTCCTCTTTGTTGATATGCTAATGCACAGGGAGAGGTAAGCTGCAGCAGACAGTTAAGCCTGGAGACAGGGTTAGCCGTCAGGTTTCTGTTGTCATTTTCAGCCGCCTGTGGAGGCTTTCAGTCTGCAGTGACATCACATCTCAGCTGGCTCACTCCACTCATCAGTATTCTCCCGGTAAGAATCAGTCTCTCCCTCTCTCCATTTCCCTTTCTCTACATCTCTCGCTCTCTCTCTCTCAATCCGCCCCCCACCCCCCCACTTTCATTGTCCATACCTTTTCTCTTCCCCCTCTCCTCTTTTCCTCCTCCCTCTGTCTCCCTGTCTCCTCGGCCGACAAAGATCCATTGCCTGTTTGCGCGCCATCTAAACACCGCGCTCCCTTTGACTCGCTCCATTCCGACTGCCGTTTGCCTTTGATGCCAATCATTTGTTTTATATGGCCAAACAGCGGCGGTGTCGGGAGAATATTGACAGAGCAGAGGGCCGCTAAAGGCAGTGATAAAGGCTCGTTCGGAGTCTACTGAGGATGAATGGAGTGCTTTTTCCACGCTGACTTTATTGGCCTTATCAGGGCCCTACAGGCGCACCTGATATGCCCTCCCCCTCCTCCACCACTCTGAAGGACATTTTGGTTGTTCTGGGGCTCTACAGCAGTGTCTCTGTGGCTAATTGTGTCCAGCAAGGACTGATGTTCAACCTGTCCGTTGCAATTTAAGGACTTCCAAAGCCCAAGTCAACAAGGCAATTCTGGCCCTCTGTGCCACTCCTATTGGCCATGGTCGTCAGGGTCATTTTACATCTGTCGGGAGTTGGACAAGGAGAGGGGCTGTTGCGACAATGGTCTTGTAATGCTGAATAAATAGAAAAGAGTGACCTTGATCGTGCCAAATAAGAGCACTTAGGCTGCTAGAGAGCGATACAGGCCAATGCTTGGGGATCTGTACTTTCTGCTTCTGACGTATGGTGGACATTCATGTCATTGAGAAGTGAGCACATGCCAGGTTTGGTGGCTTGCCCACTGAATGTCCTGTTCAGAATATAATGTACTGTTATGGCGGTAAAGTCATGTATGTATATATATATATATAGATACTGGTTCATGTTCAAACTGTTAAAGATTTCGGCATAATTCAGTGGTTGACATGTTAACACACTCGTTTTGAGTGCTCTGGTGGGGAATGGTTTGATGTGAAAACTAAATTTGAAGTGGTTCATTGTAGAGATTTCTTCAGGAGATGAACGTCTGGTTCTCATCACCACCACTGTGAACCACAGACCGTTATGATGTCTGGCCTTAACACCACGTCAACGTCACCAAAGACTGCAATGGTGTCGTGCCAGACTGTCATGCAGTGACTCAGAATGGCAGCGGGTCATCTTCAGTGACGAGTCCCGCTTTTGTCTTGTTGGAGACGACCAACGAATCCATGTGTGGAGGCACCGTGGTCAGCACCAAGATGAACAGTTTGCTGACACGCGCCACACATCCAGAAGGCCTGGTGTCATTCCACCTCTACCAAATCTGGCCCAACTGCACAATTATTTGATGCAAGAGTGTCTGAACGTCGATGTGGCCTAAGTCCATGCCAAATCCAATCACAGCTGTTACTGGTGCTTGTGGAGGCAGTACATGCTATTAGGTATGTTTCAGTCCCGATGGACTTTTACAGCTTATAAAACCAGAGGAAAAATTAGTTCTCTGTGTTTCACCAACCACACAGTCATGTTTACATATAACACATTGGGCAACGACGTTGACCAATCGCAAAATGGCGGTGCTTTTGACGTGCCTGACTGGACCCCATGCAACATGTATGTCAATGGTACGGGGTAGTAGGCAGTGGACCAACCACTGAGGAATATGAAGAGGGGGTGAAGTTTTTGGATCAGGTGCGCTAATTGGATCAGGTAAGCCCATAAATTTGTCAGAATGCCCACAGACGACTTATCAGAAGCTTTGTTGATTGGTCAGCATAAAATAGACAGTTTTATGATTTATAGGGCTTATTTGCATATTCCAGGCTCTGTGGCATCAGTATTACATTAGCAATTAATCAACAATATAGCTCCAAATGGGAAAAACCTTGTTAGATATATTTCATGCCGTCTGCATCCCGCACTATTCATTACATCCAGGAAAAGTATACATGGCATGCTCAAAATAGACCAACAGGAAGGAAATGTGGAAATATTAGAACCTGATTCATTGATTAGAGTAGTTTTGCTTTATGCCCCGCAGGTCAGAAAGGTCAAGGAAAATAAGCTGTTATTTCTGTCCTGTCCAGTTCTATTGGTTAGATGATGCTATTATCCTTATAGTTCAGATGTAATCTCCAGAATAAATGCACCCCCCCAATCCCCCACCCCTGAAAGCCAGCAGATAAGGGTAACCTGGGGATAATTTCTCTCTTTAAAATCCAGCCACGGCTTTGAGAGAAACTTCATCTCAGAAATACTTTATTGCACGTATTTCTCGGTGTGCCCGAGCCTCTGGCGACCTATCTTGCTCAATGGCCAATCACGAGGAGGTGCCTGTCATCCGGGCTTGGCGGAGAACCTGATCGGGGCTTGTGGAATTGTACTGTCACTGGATGGATTGACTCATTCTCTCCAGCGCGCTGGGACCTCTAACAACTACTTGTCTCTCTCTGATTATATCTCAGCCAACAGATTATTGAGTTAGAGACTCCAGGTTTGACCTTGGCAAAGCATTGTGAACCGTGCTTCCCAGCTCTGCGGTTTACCTTTCCTTCTCCACCTAAGAGGCGTATCTGCTTGCGTTTTAACCCTTACTTGAGTGAGAAACATCTGCTCAAGGTGCTTTATCATAAAGAGCCATGAATTAGAAATTAGCGTATTTTCTTTCCATGCCGTGACATATTTGTGAAAGAAACAGGCTATCAGGAACGGTCTCTGATATAGCTGAGTGTTGGTTCATTGGTTCATTTTATTTTACTCCCACTGCTAGTTCATGGTGACAATCAAAAATCAGAATATACCCTCATCGTCAAAATAATAGTTGCACAAATAGCCACACCCAGAAGGAATCAACCACCAGGAATGAAACTTGGTGGGTAGGTTTGACATCGCAAGACTTGCAAATGATTCAAGTTCCACGCTTGACTGCGCATGTGACGTAAGCAAGGACGGGCCTGACTGATCCAACAGCCACGATTGCAGTCATCCTGTTAGTACCAGCACCATTGGCAGACGGCTGCACCAGGCAGGACTACATCGCTATGACTACTGTCCTTAACACCACGTCAACGTCACCAAAGACTGTAATGGTGTTGTGCCAGACTGTCATGGAGTGACTCAGAATGGCAGTGGGTCATATTCAGTGACGAGTCTTTGAGTCTTTTGTCTTGGTGGAGACAACCAACGAATCCGTGTATGGAGGCACCGTGGCCAGCGCCAAGATGAATGGTTTGATGTCACGCGTCACACGTCCAGAAGGCCTGGTGTCACTCCACCTCCACCCCTACCGCACCATCTGCAGGAACTGTGTGAGAATATTCAAGCTGCATGCGATGGATTATCACAGGACACCATTAGGAACCTCTACAGCTCCATGCAGAGACGTCTGGCATGTTGGGTTACTAAACATGGCGGCCCGACGCCATACTGAGAGACACTACTTCGGTATGTGTAGCTCAATAAATATTGATCATATCAGTCTAAATTTATCATTTATTGTTCCTGGTAACCTTTATCTTCCTTCCCAATAGCACTGCAATCCCACACTTCCTCCTGGGTGCAACTGTTCTTTTGATGATGAGTGTATAAACAAATTTCAAATTTGGTGCCTGGAACTAAATAAGAGTCAAGCAAGTTTACAGAATATTTAAGTTACATCATTCTGAAACATTCCGCAATCATCAGGTGAATTGGTAACTTGTGAGGGATCATGACTCGGCATGCCAATCTCAGTCTTTAGGGGCAGAGAAATTAGTTTCTCAACACTTCGTGAGAGAATTGTCAAACATTCCCAACCCAAGACTTCTAAGAATTTAGGTGTTTCATATCTCCCTACATAATACCGCGCAAAGCTTCCGGAAATCCGGAGAAATCTCAGTCCGTGTAGGGCGAGGCAGGAAACCACTGCTGAATGTGTGTGACCTTCGTGCCCTCATACTGCACTGCATCGAAAGAGTCATGCTGCTGTGTTAAGTGTAGTCATACAGGCTCGAGATTACTTCGGAAAGCTGTCTTCACTTAACACAGTCTACCGCCATATCAAGGAATAGTTGAACTTCTATTATGCAAAGAGAAAGCCAAGCGTCATTTGTAGGCAGAGTCCTCTGTCTAGATGGTCCTAAAGGCAGTGGAAATGTGTGCTATGGTTTGCTGAGTCAGTGGTTTTTGCCAGTGCCAAAAGGGACTATTCAGACTTTTATCGGCAAAAGGTGCAACATCTGTGATGGTATATGCAGGTGTCATGTATGTAGGTGTCATGCAGCCTATGCCCTACAGTAAAGTGTTTCCATAATCGCTGTCTGGAAATGTGAACATTAGATGTTGATTCAGGATACAAATGTCCACTAGCCCTGGTTTAGAGAGACCAGCCTTAGTCCACTGTAGCAGAGACAGATTTCTTGTGGAAAATGATGTATCCTGACAGGCACATGCAGCACTGGAGACGAAATGTTTGTGCTCTGTTTCTCTCTCTGTGTTCCAGTGCATGTCTCATCTGCATGAGCGCGTGCCCTTGCAGAATGCGGCTAGGTAAGTGGCAGATGGTGTCTTGGTGACAGGGGTATTGTCTCTGACATTATGCTAAGAGGAGACTTCTCGCTGGACTAAATGACTAAACTCTTCGGAGACCGAGCGCTCAGGTGTGTACATTTGTGTTTTATTCTGTAGTCAGCATGTCCATTCCTTAGCCGGTTGCAGTTTGTTTTGTCGACAACACCCCCACCACCACCCATCCCTTGAAGGGCTGAAGCTGGATGGAGGCATGAAGTTTCAACACAGGATCCAGCCAGGCTCTTTCCAATCTTCTCAGTGTCTGAACTTACTATCGCATCTCCAGCCATTTATTAGTAACCCATAGAAGAAGACATTCCTTATGCTTCGCTTTACTGGTAAGATTATTTAATGTCTTTTGCATATGCACTCATCATCAAAAGAATAGCTGCACAAATAGCTGCACCCAGAAGGAATCAACCCACAGGAATGAAACTTGGTGGGTAGATTTGACATTCTGAGACATGCTAATGATTGTGAAGTTTCAGGCGAGTTTCACACTCGGCTGCACATGTGATGGAAGCAAGGATGGGCCTTATCGCTGTTCCTGACTGACCCAATAC
The DNA here is from genome assembly GCA_034552555.1 of Semaprochilodus insignis. Classification (NCBI taxonomy): domain Eukaryota; kingdom Metazoa; phylum Chordata; class Actinopteri; order Characiformes; family Prochilodontidae; genus Semaprochilodus; species Semaprochilodus insignis. The sequence goes on along the minus strand of CM067477.1, from coordinate 21,575,054 downwards.
CCACGATTGCAGACATTCAGCAAGCAGTGATGCCCTCCTGTCATCCTGTTAGTGCCAGCACCATTGGCAGACGGCTGCACTACGCAGGACTACATGCACACAGACGTTACGACGACTGTCCTTAACGACTGTCCCACATCAACGTATATAAAATATCAAATTTCATGATTGTTCAGTTCTGTTCAATTCTGATTCTTTAGCAAATGATTCAGTGTGAGTTGGTTCTACTCTTCAGAATACAAATCAGTGTACCATCGAATCTTCATAATTTCACCATCATTAATTGTATTTGATTACAGTTATTTAAGAAATGTCAAATTTACTAAAATTATTAGTTCTAGAACTAGAATTCCATCCTATTCAGTGAATTCCTTAGGGAACAATCCAATGCTTCGTCAATTTGAAATTCAGTATAAGTGATATATATTTGTATGTGTATCTTTGAGAAATGATTCCATGCATCGTTAAAACTCAAATATCAAAATTATTCAGTTATGAAATTTAGAAAACAATTAAGTGCATCGGCGAATCTCAAATTTCACTACGATTCTATCATTTTAGATCTTTAAAACATGATCGTCTTTAAACCATGATTCAGTGCATCATTAAAACTCAAATAGCACATGAATTTTTGGGAAATGATTCAATTTTGGGAAACAATTCTAATTTTACTAAGTTGGCTCTATTTACTAAGTTAATCTATTGCAATTCATTATGAAATGATTCAGTGCACCATGCATTCTCAAATTTCACCAGAATTCCATTATATTGAATTCCTGAATGCATCATTAGAAATCACATTTTGTGTTGATTGACAGACAGATTGTGACGCGCACTGAGCTAAAAGCAAAGCAATGTTTAGACTGGTAGGACAACACAGCAGCAACCAGATCAAAGCGAACATAACCAAGGGGCAAGGACTGAGTCAGAGTAAGAAAACAGGCAGAAGTCAAAACCAGGCAAACGGCCAGACAGTATCAAAAGGGGAAAAGACAAAAGAGGAAACCAGAAAGTCAAAAGAGAGTCAAACCAGAGAAGCTCACAAGAATAACAACAGGGAGAACCGCTCAGTACGCACAGAGTGGCAATACTTCGTAATGGGTCAGTGGGAGAGAGGAGCATTTGTACAAACAGACTAAATTAACAACAGGTGGGCTCAATACTCAGGAGACTCTGATCTAGAGAACGGAACAGGATTGGGAGAAGGCGGACATGTGAAAGTGATGTCATCGGGTGGTGAGTTATGGGAAATGGAGTCCGGGAGATCGGAGGTGCGAGGAAAACCAGCAGGCATGACACATTTTACTCTCATTGAATTGTATGTAATGACATCTAAATCTCAGATTTCAGCAGGATTCAATTCTTTCTGATTCGGAATCTTTAAGAAGCGATTCAATGCATTGTGGAACCTCAATTTCACAGATTCCATTTCATTTTTTACATTTTTATATTTTTGGCTGAAAAGAGCACAAACTTTTAGGACTTACTGAATATTTGTTGATTCTAATCAATTCAAGTTTTCCAAAACCGATACAGTTGAACTGCCATGTTCAAACCCCTGCATCATAACACGCCAATACATTTTAGGCTTCTGGGTAACACAGCCTCCTCGCCACCCTCCCGGCACTCAGGGGAGCATTCCGAAGGGCTTCAAATGGCTCAGCCCGATGGAAAAGTGGAGCATATTGCAGGCAGGTTGCCTCTTCCTCGCTCTGGAATTGCGTCAGTTAAATTAAGGCTCTAAAGCGTCCAGGCCCCTGTTCTCCTGACCAAAGCCCCCCGGCTGGGTGCGGGAAGGGCCTCCGTTTCCGGAATCACCTCTGAACGCCCACCGAACGGAGAGATCCGTTACAAAGGAAAAGAAGCATGTTTGCACAACACCAGAGGCTATACGACTAAAAATACAGCTAGTCTCCTAGGTGACTAAGCAAAGTTTCCTTTCTTCTTCCCCCTGGAGACGCCAGGCCTTCCGACTTTTCCATTTCCAATCGACTCGCTGGCCTTTTGGCACTGCGAGATAAACAAGCGTGCGCCCTGTCTCGTTTTGGGGCCCGCTATAAGATCTCAGAGTTACAGTTGTTGGTGGTTGTTTTCGTTTTTTTTTTTTTTTTTGTGTGTGTGTTTTTTGGGACATTTTTTTTCCAGTGTGGCAGTAACCATGGAAACGTGCAATTAAATGAGGGAGTGAAACAGCAGCCAGGGCCGTGTGTGTGCTCTGAGCCAGCGTAGCCTGTATGCGCGCTCACTGGATGGAATCCTTTCACACTCCATCTCGCTCTGTAATGCGCTTTATGAATTTTGAAGCGAACGTTTAGCGCAGCAGATTTTTCTTCTTCATCTCCTTTTTTTGCTCTTTTCTGTTTTTCTGCAGACGAACATGCGGCGCACCACGTTCCGGACATCATATGCTGTTGTGTGGAGCTGGTAAGTTACACTACGAGGAAAAGAGTTGAGCAAAAGACGGGAAAGGGAGCGGAGAGCTGAATATTTGATGGGGGTTGTTTATGCTGCAGTATGTATAACAGAGTATGCATAATTGAAGAGAGCATTATTGCCTCCCGCTGCTTTAATATGACTAACACCTGCGTTTATCGCGCTCTGAGGGGGAAAATCTGTTTGTCAAAATATTGAGCGGCGGTATTAAAAGCCTCCGCTCGCTGGAATCTCCGGGGCTTCTCCTGCCTCTCTCTCGCTCTGCCACAGTTCACACTTTCAATTGACTCCTCTTTCTGGCGGGGGTTATCTGAGCGGGTCCGGGCCGTTGGAGTAAGTGTAATAAACTCTGCTGAAGATAATGAGCGCTCCGAGTGGATGAAAGGGAATCAGGGATTGATCAGGGCAGGCTGGGGGACAGGAAGAGGAGGAGGAGGAGGAGGAGGAGGAAGAGGAGGAGGTGGAAGCTGTGCAGCTTTTCTCCTAAATGACCCGCTGCTTGACCCATATCCGCCCACTGCCAGTGTCTCTGTCTCTCTCTCCCTCACACTGTTTTACTCTCTCTCTCTCTCTCTCTCTCTCTCTACATATGTATATATATCTTTCTTTCTCACTCCCTCCACTCACCTGCACTCATCTGTCCTCCTGTTTTTCCCCTATTCTCTCTCATTCTTTTTCTTACTTCCCTCTCTTTTCTTTTCCTCTTCCAATCTCTCTCTAGTTTACCCATTCATATTCTCCCTTTCTCACTCTCTCACCGCACCTATTTAATCTAGTAATCTATCTCTGTCTTTCTGCTATTCTGTTCTCAGTCATCTATCCTTCTTTCTTTTTCTATTCTTCCTCTCTTCACCTATTCTTACACACTGTTCTTTCATGCTTCCATCCATCTTGCTTTTATTGCTTGTGTTTTTCTATCCCCTTTTCCTTTTCTGTATCCCTTTTTCCTTTACCCTTTGACATTGCTTCTCTCTTTATCACTCATTTACATTCTCTCTCCCTCTGATCACTCCTACACTTTCTTTCTTCTCTCTCTTCATCCTTTCACTTGGTTTCTTTATCTTTTATTCTCCATCCATCTTTACTCCATCTCTCCATTTTACTCACTCTTTTTCACTGTCACATTGTTTTTCTCTCTCTTTCATTCTCCATCCATCTTTTTCTTCATTTCCTCTTTTCTTTCTTACTTCTACTCTCTATCTCCTCACTCTCTCTCTCACTCTCTCTCTCTCTCCTCCCTCTCTCTTTCCTCTCTCTCTCTCTCTCTGTGTCTCCCTGTCCTTATCTGTCTTTCTCTATCCCATGCTATTTTTCTCCTCTCTCTCTTATCCATTCATTCACATGGTTTCTTTATCTCTCATTCTCTATCCATGTCTTGCCTCTTTTGCCTCTCTCTCTCTCTCCCTCCCTCCCTCTCTGTGGACACAGAGCCCATTTAGCTAATCTTCCTGACCCGCTCTGTGGTCAGCGGCTGCTTGGCTGTGCCCTAATGAGCCCCTAACACCCACAACATGGCAGCCCAGAGATCCGCAAATCTCACATCAATCAATATCGTCAGTGGCGTTCCAGTGTGAAGCCCATGGCGCTTTTAATTAGGAACATGGAGCAGACACACCAACCAAATTCCTGCTTTCGCAGCGAGCAGGTGGGAGCGCGGACGAAGGGACGCTGACTACTGCTTTATCGATTTAGCCATGAAGTATGAGCGCTAGTGTGCCGCGGAGCACCATTCTGACAGAAGCTTTATGGCTCTCTCCATGTGTGTTAACCCTTCATACACGGCAGATTTCAGTCAGAACTACACAACGTACAGATTAGCTCACAGCAGTTCATTAAGAACTCAGTGGCAACTAAAGCTGCTACAGCTTATAGCCACTTTCTCTCCTGTAAAGGTTCAGTCAGGGGTTATAGAGCTGTCTTACAGTTGTATGAAGGAGTCTTTATAGGTTAATGGAAAATAAACAATGAACTTTAAATGGTTCACTGATCAAATTTTATCGACTGTGTATTCTGATCGACTGTGTTTGTGTCACAAATGACTAAACAGGAACATACCCCACTGTGCAAAAGTCCACCCTTCATTTGACATTTCCAGTCACACCAGCTATTTGTTCAGGAGATATTTTGAGGAGATTGCATGAGGAGGGGAAAGGTCAAGGGAAAACAAGGAGGAGTTTCCCAAATAGGAATTCAAAAAAACTGATTAAGAGCTACAGAGGAAATGGAATTCCTAGCAACCACCTGGAAAACATGGTAGAACCAACACTGTCCCCATCAGATAAACAGCACTTAAAGCTTTCATCTTTGAGAGGATTTTTACACTTAATCCCAAATACTTGAGTCTGCACCCAGGACCGATTCTGGGCTCGTTTGGGTTTGCTTTCCCACTCAAGAATTCTAGCCAAACTGTGGATCAGTTGCGCAATTCCATATGTCACTTTTCTTCAAACTGTTAACTTTATTCGTTGCCATTTGCTGTCTGATATTTTCCTGGGATACAAAACACACGTGAGGTAAAGTATTGCGCTTTTTGTCCACATCATGAAACTTGAAAGAGAGGGAAAGAGGTTCCAGGAGCGGTTCCAGGAGCGGATAGCTTCTACAAGCACAGTGGACCACACTAGAGTTCACAGGAAGTTAATCCCAGAACACCAATTTCAGAAGGACCAGAGACCGGTTCTTTAGGCCACTCCCGAGCTCAAGTATTCCTGGTCTGAGAAAAAAAGCTTTAGTGTAAAAACAGCCTAAGAGAGAGGAGAGCATCAGTCTCCACACCTGCTTCAGATCTGAGAACATCCACAGGTGTTTCTGTCCACTGTGGGAAGACACCTCAGCGTTGTGGAGGTCTGAAAGGAAGCATAGCTATTCAAAAAGCTCCTCACTGAGAAAAGACACCAACCTACTGATCCATGTCACATGCGCTCACCAGGGCAGATTTGAATCAGCCTAAGAAGACGACAAACACGAGGACTGAATAAATTGCTGGCGATAGTTTAGGTAAGTCAGGGTTAAGGAGAAGAACCTTAGCTCTGTTAGAGCTGGAGCTAAGGCAGACTGAGCTTGGCCCAGAGGCTGAACGTGCACCTGCCTGCCTGCCTCCCCCTTCTCCTCCAGCGCCTGTCCACCTGCATGCCAATCGTCAGAAGCAGCATCAACTCAGAGGGAGTACTAGTACTGATTACAGCCTCCATGCTCCGTGTTCACCCACTACCCCCCCAAGCCTTTACGCGTCACCCGTGTACATTTTAACACAATAACACGGCTGCAAACGACTCATCTACGGGACGCCTGTCACGCCTGCGCTCGCCTCATTAATTGAAACCATTAAGCACCGGCTCCATTAGATAAGCATTCCTCTGCCACACATTGCCATCTCAGCGCTCGCTAAAGCTCTGCCGAAGCTTCGCTCCTGGTGAGACGGCTCTTTTTTGAAGCCGAGAGTTTGTCATGGATTAGTTTGCGAGATGAAATTTCCTCTCTCGTGCACAAAATCGCGGCCATTAGCCATCTCCTTCAATTAGAGGCCGAGGCGAGGAAGCCACCCTCCAGCCACGCTGCTGCTAAGTGCCTCCGAGTTGTCCTCGGCAAATAAAATGACTCCCTGCGACCGGAATGGAGGGAGACAGCCGAGTAATAAATGAAAGCAATAACCAAAAACCTGATGAGATTATACTAAGATAATGGGCTGGTAGGCTACTTCAGAATTGCATTGCTGTTCGTATTTGAATATATATTGAGTTTCCTTGTTCCCTATAATATCTCTATTGACCTATTTTTCACCGCGCTATAGAAAAAGTGGTCAGAAAATATAGGTTATTATGGCCATCAGGCCAAGTTGGTCATTTGGCAGCATTTCCGGGAAGTAATTACTGGAGCAGCGGATAAATAAAACAGTCAATAAAGGAGAGCCGCTCACTATACACAGAACAGTCATGCACATGGTTGAATTAATACCCAGCGTGATGAATTAACTCCTACAGTGTTCGCTTGTGTTCAACTACTTTATTACAGTCCTCTCACTTCACAGCCCACTGCAGCCTATCTGATGATGCCCAGCTTGTGAGCCATCCTTTACCTCTTCATTTCCCTCCATCAACTGTCAATGTCTAATGTGGTGACCAGACTTCCAGTTTGCCGATCAGTATAAGGTGGGAGGTATGCCTCAGAGAAGAGCTCCAAGGCAATTTGAGCAACTGGAAGAGTTTCAGAGAGGTCACTTCGAGGGCTCCGGGAAGTGGGATGGTCTTAATGACATATTGACTGCATACCAGCCATGCGGATACTACCAAAGCATGCTTTTGGCGGCAGTGGATAGACAAAGGCACGCACCAGCAACATGAAGGATCTGACAGACCTACACAAACCATGGAAATGGAGAACACTGATGGATTTTGCGATACGCACAGACCCAACAACCACCGTTGCGTACATTCAGCGAGCAGTGATGTCCTCCATGAGCCATCCTGTTAGTGCCAGCACCATTGGCAGATTGCTGCACCACGCAGGACTACATGCACACAGACCGTTATGATGACAGTCCTTAACACCACATCAACATCACCAAAGACTGCAATGGTTTCGTTCTGTTTACTGCAACATTTCTGTCGCTTACCACTTAGCACTGGTGCTACTACCTAAAGAGAGCAGGTCTTCAGCTCTATGCCTTTGTTACTTTCAGCCAAAGTAGCTTTTTTTGTTTCTAACCACAGTAATCAGGTTAACTTACTCTAATATTAATACCAGTCCCTGTGTGTGAAGGTTTTTTCCACACACTGAAATTTTAGGCCATACAGTGTTACATTGGGCTAAAGTGAAAAGGGGACAGATGAGATACAGCTTATGCACCATGCAGCACTCGGACACAGAGGCACTTCATTGGCACATTCATTGTTCAATGCATAGTACAATTTAAGGCCATTACTGGACTAGCACTTTCTTATATGTCAGACCATCTAACCGAAACTGCTCTGCCATGATGTCAAAGACCATCGAACACGGGATTACTTACTGTCCTGAGAAGTGGCGAGGCTCCATTTAGCATATACACTACTAAACCTGTGAGGATTTACTGTAGTTATTGTGTTATTTGATCTCAAAATATTCTACTCTATGTCAGTATATTGTTAATGTAGGCTTGTATTTGCCACTTTGTGCTGCTTTTTAGTGTATGAAATGTGCTGTATAAACCATGTTCATCATTATCAACAAAAGACTTGTCTATTGACCAATGTTGACTTCAAGCTCCACCCTTTTAAATGACTGGTTTAGAAACCTGCCTATGAAGTCTACCATCCCTGATCTTGTTAGTATATCATGCCCTCAAGACTTATAACACCCACCATGTCACTACTATGTCAGTGTCACTATGTCACTACTGTGCCAACAACAGTCCACCTCCCCATTTAGTGGATAACAGTGGTCTGTGGTCAGACACTGACCAGTGATGGATGGATGGATGGATGGTTTCAGAGGGAGTACACAGATGTACTTCAGTCTGTAACTGGACACCTTCGTAGTCAACCTATAATGCAGGTGGAGTTAAAAGTGGACAGCGATTTAACAGCCAAGATTTGGGCTCCGAGCTCCCTCAGCTAGCATGCCCATTGTCGTCTGACTGATTTGTCAGGTTGGGCACAAAAGGTAAGGCCGATATGTGTAATAGGACCAAATTAAAGAGCAGAATATGAAGAAGCTCAGGCTCTCCTTTGAAGACTCCTCCTGCATTGTGCTGGGGCCAATTTAATGCGGCCTTATCAGCAGCGCACGAGGAGCGGCATATTCAATAATGACAATTTAGAAAGGCTGCCAGTGCTCTTTTAACTCCCGGTCCTGATTCTATCAGCTTATCACATCAATTGTCCTTGACACGCTCACAGACACAGATACTGTATGTGCGACTCGCGCGGCTTTGTTTCAGCCGCACGTCGCTAAACGCATGACTACACGCGGCACGTAGCTGTCAGTCAGAGCGCGGCATCATTTCCACCGGAAACCGATTGAGAAAGAGGCGTCAAAGCCTGCAACAAGGCACGGCACAAAGAAACGACGCCCTGCAGATGAGGCCACAGCTCCTTCCGTTCAGGAAAATGGGAAAGGAATAATCCCATTAGTGACCAGGCTGGCAGGGAGATGGTGCCGTGGAAGCGAATGACATGTTGCCAGTTTTAATTTGGGTAAACGTATTGGGGGGTGGCAGGGGCAACCAGGGGAGACGTGGACGGATAGTAAGCCATTATGGATATTGTGTCGGAGCCTCATAAATAACCATAAATGTTCCCGGGGAGGGATCTAATCCACTGTACGTGTCAGCTTTGCATGTCCTCTCGCTGTTCCCCTGCTCCTTTTTACACCTTAAGTGTGATGGCGTGTGTCAGCACACGCTGCCCTACACTTTAATGTGGCGTGTAGTTAAAGCAAGAGCGAACAGTGGCAGGACTTAAACAACAAAGCCTTGACCTTTCAAACTAACGGTCAGGCCAGAAACTGTTTTACATGATTTGCCACTTAGTCCAGAGATGGTAAGTCAGCCAAGACATGTTTGTGTCCAAAATTTAGCTTCTTTGGGTTTGCACTGCTACGCTAACATTGCTAACAGGGAAGTCAATAGTCACCCAAACCACTTTCATTTTCCATCCCTAAAACTTCTCTCTAATGTTATACAGCTGTTAATTCGGGTTGTGCAGCAAAGTTGATGTGGTTTGGATGGCATACTGAGAACTATAAGAGTAGCTAAGGCAGAGTATCTCAAAGAAGATGTTTGGGATAATCGGAATTACTTCCCGTATCCCAAGCACAATTCTGTGCAAGACAGACAAAGGCCCTATTGGGATGGGATTAGTTCTACATGGGGAGGTGAAGTAATGTAGTTTTACTACAGTACGTCTGTAAACGTATCACTGAAATATCAGCAAAAATGACTGAGATGGGAGTGGCTACTTGGTTACATGTACGCCCACCAACCAGAACTAACCAGCCAACAGTGTCCTCATTGTCCTATGACCACTGCCAAAATATAGGATTATAACCATCTTATAATGCACTTAGCAGCTAAATGTTCATAACATGTATGTAGGACATAGACTACGCTACACAATGACTCACCTAAGGCTGTGAGAAGCGCCACACCTCTGAGGAAGCCTTCAGCTTGACGCCTATCGATTTGAGTGTTGTACGTCATGCAGTACCTGAGGCTTACCACAGACTTGGAGGTCCTGAGGTATCTGTGCCATGTACGTTGACACTAACTGCCTCCTTGATCACCTCCATACCTTGGGAAAAAACAAAAACTCCTTTTCCACAGGATATTAAGGAATATTTATCTACATGTCCATTCACACAGGATTAATATAACCTTATGTTATTTTGTGGCTCGTTCGAAGGCACCGGAATCTTTACTGAGTTGGTAAAAATGACCGACGTGGTGCCAAAACAAACAGGACTAAAATCACTGAGTAGTGCCAGAAATAATTACATTACCACACCTTCCCATGGAAAACTACAGACTTCACAATCCAGACCCACCATAGGTGAGACGAACCTGGTGGTGTACATACGGCAAGTGCCATATGATGCGGACTGACAGTGTTTCTCCTTATTTAGATTTATCATTATCTGATATGCATCACTAAGAGGCAGGATAGTACCTAACATGTGGGGCATTAATGAAACTACATTTTTAATGAGTTTATGTAGTTTACTGACATAATTTAAAGCAAAATTATAAAGATTTTATCATGTATTTGTGAAAACCGTTTGGGTGACTATTGACTTCCAGTGTTTGTTAGCACCGTGAGTATAGCAGCTCCAGGTATAAATTTAAAAAAGCTACATTTGGACACCAAACATGTCTTGCCTGATCAGCTTCAATTGCTGTAAGTGAAAAAGCATGTAGCATAGATTTTCAACAAACTATTCCCTAAATTCTGCCTTTTAATTTGCTGTTATATAGTAATAAAGCAGTAATAATAGTAACAAATAAAAGTAACAAATCAAAAATGGAATATAATATATAAAACTATGTTTTCATTTGGATTCTTTGGATTCAGCATTTCGGAATGTCAAGAGCAGCCTTCGCAAAGTTATGCACCCTGGTCTGACCATCTGTAGGACCACTCGTTTCCAGTCACCCTTGCCCACTGAATCGCCTCTGCATTATACTAGCTGGCCAAGCCGGTCACAGGGTCATGGACACAGGTGTAACAACAGTTAATCATAGGGTATACGGGGAACGAAATCATGTGATTTACGGCTTGAAACCTTTCTATCACCCTTTGTCTCACTTCAGCTTTAACAAGACTTTTCCACCTCCTCCTAGCCTAAAAAAACTCTTTTTGCGATATTTGGGTGTTTTGGAATTTCCCATTCCACCTTAAGTGGCACCAGAATGCTGCACCATTTAAGGTAGAATGGGAAATTGGCATAAGAAGCCAACCTCAACTTCATTCCACCTCGCATCTGGGGACACAAACACAGCAGACAATCCTGGGAGCGTGTTGTGCCGTGCAAGCATTTTCAGACAAGCATTGGATTCGGCATTTTGGAATGTCATGAGAAGCCTTGCGCCATGGTCTGACCATCTGTAGGGCCAGTCGTGCCCATTGATAAGAAAACGGCCACTTCATTGTGCTAGCTAGCCAAGCTGGCCATAGGGTAATGGACATAGGCTTAACAGCAGTTCACCATTGTGTATCCATGTGAAACAGAATACAGGTACAACAGAATCATGTAACTTCCGACTTGATACATCGGCATTTCAGCTGTAATGATACTTTAGTGAACTTTTCCACCATGTCCTAGCATAAAAACTCTACTTGGGTGTCCTTTTAAATTTCCGGGTTTTCCATTCTTTTTTTTATTAGTGAATTTCCAGAATTCCCAGAAAACCAGCTAATAGGGCCCTGTAAATGATGTGCAAGTGAATCTGTGCACTCACTGACCTGATAAACTACTTCATATGATGAATGTAATACACGGCAGCTATGCCGGGTTCCAGGCGTTCTGCTTGAACACCGCGGCCCATGTAAGTTATCACTTGTGTGGAGAATTAGCATCATTTCTAATGACGCCACGGAATTAGGGATGAGGCGACAACCTTAATTTCAACACCGCGTGCGTAAGAAACACCCTAATAAACACCGCACGGCGCTACGAAAATTGGAATGTCAGGCCAGGATGGAATACATATTAAACATCATGTCTCACGGCACTTCAAACCAGCAGGGATGTAGTTACACAGAGGTCACTGATGACAAGTCCTTTACTGCCTGGGCCTGATGCCGCTCTGTGGGGGCTGCTGCTAACCCAATTTATGTAGACTGTCACCAGGATTTCGCGGTGGTGACTGCTATCACACTGATCTACGCTACCCTGCTGTTGCTTGGGGGGGTGGGGGATGGGGGGGTGGGAGATATTTTCCTGTCATGCGGCTGTCAGGTGTCACGACTGCCAAGGACCTGGCTGTCGACTAAAACCTTTCAAGTTTCCTACCCACTCACAATGGCTAAGAGCCATGACACGGGACAGTGGACCACAGAGGCTGGGTTTCAGCGCGGCACAAGGGCGCAGCCGGAGTCCTCGCTGCTCAAGGCACTCGGCATGCCCTGCGAGGTGCCACAGAGGGCACTAGTTTAATAAGAGGACGCAGATGACAGGAGGGGCGGCCTTTTATCTGTATGTGCATGTTAAGTAAGTTTAACGCATTTAACAGTGAGTTTCACATGCCTGCGCTGCTCACTCCAGATCCTGAATATTAATGGACGTGGGAGGTACTTAAACCCTCAGGGTGTGTGTGCACATGAATAAAGGCACACTGGGACATTAGTGTGACAGAATCTAAACAGCCTTATTATTATTGAGGAGGGTGCAGCACATGCGCTTACCATTACTGAGGAGTGCATGCGCTTGTCATCACTGAGGAGGTGAAATGCATGTATACATGCATTACAGAGATGGCTAGAGCACATGCACTGACTATTACTGAGGAGGATGTGGCACATGTGCTGATTTTGATTCCTGGGAATGGTGCAATGCATGCACTTGATATTGCTAAGTGCATATTCTTGTCATTACTGAGGAGCATGCAATGCCTGTACTGATTTTTACTGCAGTCATGAATGCAATGCATGCGCTTAAGATTACAGCATGTTCTTGTTATTACTGAGGAGATGGAATGCATGCACTTATAGAGATAGGTGGTGGTAAACGGAGGTGATAACTACAGAGAAGCATGCAACATATGCACTTAGTATTTCCAAGGAAGCTGCAGCGCATGTGCTTGTTGTTGCGGGAGAAGATGCAGCACATGCACTGATGATTTAATATTGAGTAAGGAGGGCATGCACACGCTACAGCCGAGGTGCAATGCATGCACTTGTTTGGAAAGAAAGGTGCAGCACATGTGCTGATGATTGTTGAGGCTGCAGTGCATCCTCATCGCCGAGGATGAAATGCATGCACGGGTTGTTGTACTAAGGAGGATGCAGCTGAAGTGAGTGCACAACATGAACTTGTTATTACTCAGAAGGGTGCAGAGCAAGCTGAAGAGGATGCAGTGCATGTTCTTATCATTACTGAGGAAAGTCCAATGCATGCCCTTATTCCTGAAAAGGATGCGGCGCATGCACTTATTGTTACTGATGCTGATGTGCATGCACTGATTACTATGACTGAGTATGCAGCGCATGCACTTACTGTCACCGACGCGAAACCGTGGGTGTAAAAGTAGAACTTTCAGAG
>CM067477.1:21393409-21557049 GCA_034552555.1 Semaprochilodus insignis | reverse complement strand
TATATATATATATATATATATATATATATATATATATATATATATATATATATATAGACTATAAAAGACTGCTGGGCTAGGCTCCAGTGCCCCTTGCAACCCAGAAGGATAAGCGTGTTAGAAGATGAATGAATGAATAAATAAATGAATGAATGAAATTGTGTTTGCTAACTTGATTTGAATGGGCCCAGTCCATATAAAGTATGAGATGTTTTCTGCTTATTTGGTTCATCATTTAACATTTGAAGAGGTTTGAATTGACTGAATTCAGAAATTGGGAATGTAAATGAATCTGTAACACGTTGGGTAACGTTCCTGTGTTCAGTCCTGTAGTTATTTTTAGGCCATTATTACAGTGTTGAGCAATATCGAGTATAGGGCCAGCTCTTCTGCAACATAGTCAGATACACTGTGCCTGCTCCAGACTTCCCCCAAATCCACCATAGATCTGCTAATGATGTTGTTGCTCACAGTGCTTTTACCCCTGACTAAGCCCAAGTCAGTCAGTTGTCACTGTAAGCCCCAGAGCGTGGTGAGCTTAGCTCGTCGTGGACTGTACTGAGTATCAGTACTGGTGCTGGCAGCTTTTCTTGCCGGTGCATACAAACCAAGAACAGTGTTAAGGGTCCCTTAATGATACTAATAATATAATGATTCTTCTGTTTTAGCCATAAACTGCTGTATTTTACCCGCTGCTAATTTCTCAAGTAGTGTTTCCTCTATTACATGCCAGTAGAAAGGTGAGGGGTTCACATGAATCCTGCCACCACATCCATTCAAGCAGCTGCCTACGCATTGTAGAACACCTCAAGAGTGTTTTTTAGCAGTGGATCCAGTTCCTGCCCTCCATGTGGTTATGTTCTCAATGACCCCCAGATAAGGATGGATCACGGCTGAGATTTGAACCAGAGTTCAAGTGGCACCGTTAACTTCTGCACTGCTAAGCAGTGCTTTATCTGATTGACTGAAGCCACTGGCTAAACACGTTTCCTGTCGTTTTTCCAAACTGGAATATAATATTTTTTCTGTCAGGAAGTGAGGAATATGGAAAAAAATAGTACAAAATAGTACAAAAATCTTACATGTATATATATATATATATATATATATATATATATATATATATATATATGTACACCCACAACGTTTACATACAACTACAACAGGCAACAGCAACTAAAATGGTGGACTATGTGGAGAAATCTTGAATGTTGGCACTTTTCATTCCCCTCCCAACCAACTGTCAGCGGTACATGGTTGACGTTCATCTTTACACCAGGATGAAGTTGCTTCCTATTCATCAGCTTCTTCTTCCAGTGTTCCACCATTCTACCTTAAATGCTGCAGACACCAGAATGTAGCTGCGGCACCATTTAAGGTGGTAATTCACACAGCAACCCGGTCAAATTTAATCCTGCAGTCTGCACATTTCACTCCAGACAGTTTCCCAAACCTCTCTAGACAATATGGAGCAGCTCCGCTCAGCATTTGACCCTGAAGAGACTGAAGAGAGGAGCAGCTCCACCTTTACTAGCATCACAGCCCCAACAGCAGCCTGTAAGTAGCAGCCATGCTGTGTGATTGTATCCGTGTTTGGCGGTTGAAGCAGATCATCTTACACTGAGAGTTCCATAGTGAGGAACAACTTTAATCTACTTTGTGTTGATGTCCAGATGGAAAGCCAGTAGCTAGTATAGGTAACGTTAGCTACTAACATCAGCTCCAAGTAACTAGCATAGCTAGCTAAATAGTATGAGGGCGGAGCTTATTTACGCAGAGACTCATTTTATTTAGTTTATTTCCACATGTCGCTTCTGTGTGATCATTGTGGGCGGCATCTCGGTCATCTAAATCTACCAATCTAAACCAGCTCATCTAAATATTCATGAGGGCAACCAAACAAGGGGAAACAGCTCGTTTTTATTCTGGATCTGAATCATAGGGTGGCCTAAAACCACATTTGGGTATTTTTCACATACCTTCTATGTAGAACATCAGACAACAAGTACAAAGGTGAATGCCTGCTTCTATAGCACACTTAAATATGGATAATATCCACAACATGCTCAGATATACTGTCGCATTGCCCAGCCGAATATTGTAGGACAAAACAGAAAATAACAGCTGAGCCCAAAAGATGGTCTTTCAAAATGCCATTGGAGGTTTTACAACAAACGGAGCCTGAATCACCATGGCTATGACATGGTGCCAAGAAATGGCAGAAAATATGCCAAGATTCATGGCACAGCAATATGTCCGAAAGCCTGACTGTATTTCTTTCCCGTCCCCCAAATGATTTATGAGGGTATTTTTCCACCCGAAATTAGTACACCCCTGCAAGAGACTCAAACTTGTGCAGTGCTTCCACCGAAGAATTTGGAAGCTGTCCCAACAGAAAAGAATAAAGCCTGGTGTACGCAGGCCAGATGGTGCTAAATGTTTAATCAGGCCATTTTTCTCCAGCTAAATTACTCTGTAGAGTGACCAGCTACTGTACTCAGTTAATGCATATTAATAAATGATGTTTGCAGTGGGGGCAGTGGTGGAAATCAAGTCCTGCACAAACAGCAAGCGCTCTGCAGTCATAAGAAGAACATTACTGCATTGATTTGTTATGATGCAGAGGGAATGCATGGTCTTGACCTTGATGTTGCCCTACTTTGAAGATAATCAGACGCGGAATTATAATGACTGGCTGATTTGAGACGTGATATATCGTTGGTCTTGCCTGCATTGGTGATGTAACATCTGGTGGGAGATGTAATTGCCAAGCATAGCGAAACTACAAATCGGTTTGTGTGAAACAGGAGAGATTAAGACCATAAGTAGCGTAGCTGTGGGAGGTAATACGAGCTCATCCCTTGGCTTGATCAGGATTCAGGGCTGTTGTAAAGAGCAGTGTTTAGTTCCTATGGACTCTTGCATGGTGTAAAGATCATATGGATCACACTTTCTGTGGTTTTGGTACAGGGATACTATAATAATGTGAACTGTTCATGTCTGGCTGAAACACCTGTGACTGCCTAATAGCCTGTAATACCTCCACGTGCACCAATAACAGCTGTGATTGGATTTGGCATGTACTGGGCAAGTTACTGGATGTAGACCACATCAATATTCGGACACTCTTGTATCAAAGAATTGGTCAGTTGGGTCAGATGTGGTGAATGTCTTTCCTGGCACAATTCCGAGGAGAAGTTCCTGTAGACTTGGATTTTAGCCACTGCTGGTAGACCCGTATGACTGTACACTTCCATACACCTGCAGATTCAGCTACTTCCCTCACACTATGGTCTTTGGCACGCCCAAATGCAGTCACTCCTTTTAGCTAATCATTAACATCTGCTTTGGAGCCATTTTCCACACATGGAAAGAGACATTCACTGCATTGTATCAACTCTTCCCAATCTATGGATCCTGTCACTCACACCCCACAGGGATTTATAGCCCCGTCATCTTTGCATCCTACCACATTAAACACGCAAGCTGAGCTTATTTAAGATCTCAGCCACTGTAGGGCCTGAATCTTAAGTTTTGGTCTTATACCCATTTAGTTTGGTGAAGAAAGCATAGACAGACTGCTGCAGCCAGCTAAAGCTGCTTTCACACTGACGCGGTGTGCGCTGTGCTTGCCGTCCATGTCTGCAGTATGAGCAGTGCTCGCTGGTTTAGTGCAAAAGTGGGCAGAGCTCTCAGATAAATCAAACCTTTTGCACAGCAATGGGAGCTACCAGACATGCCTACTGGTCTCCTATTGACTGTGCCGAGGCTCAATTTACATACTGGATATATTGGAATCTAGCTTTCGACATGGTTTAGTGAATTCATCCTGCTTGCTATCGGCTAGTCTTACATTGCCGGACTCCCTAGGGCGGAGCGTTTGTGACTGAGACTGCCCAACCTAGCTGCAACAACAAAAGTCATGGAATACATACATACATACATACATGGAAGCGCGGATAGCCAATCAGAATGCAGATGGCAGAATCCTGAGACATAATCCGTAATATAATCCGTATATCCGTAATACATATCAGACTCTCCGTCTGAGCATTATATCTCAGGATTCTGCCAGCTGCGTTAAACATCCAGCACTGGGAATGCTGGCGTGGCCAGTTGAATGAACAAATGGATGGACAAGTGAAAGGCAGACAGATCACCTAGCTTGTTCCCACAGCTATTTGGCTTGGTGGTTAGCTTTTATCTGTAGGTTTCTCCAGCTCATTTGTGTTAAAGCCGTGTGAGCAGCCTTGTGATTGTTGAGGGTGCTGTGTGAGGCCCAGTTTATAATGAAAGAAGGAGAATCTTGGCAAAATACTTTGGAGGTGTAGTGGAAATTGAACGGTTATGGGACATACTTTGCATTTTTCCCACTTAACCAAAACGAACCTACTTGGATTTAGGTTTACTCAAAATGCCCTGTAATGGGCTGTTGACCTGTCCAGGGTGCTTCCTGCCTTCCGCCCATTCGCCATTGAGATAGACTCCCTCCACCCTCCGTGACCCAGAAGTTTAAAGTGGTGTAGAATACGAGTGAGCACTGAAATCCCTAACCACTATTTTGGTACTAGCTGTTCTCTGATGTTCGTCTTGTCGTCTTTTTTTTCCAGCCTGAAACTTTTTTGTAACGCTTCAATATCTTGACGTATCTGTCCCGATGGGCTATTTGTCATTGCTCCAGAAAGCTATTATGTGAGAATTTCATCAGCAACTGAACCTCAGGCTGGGCTAATTCTTGCTTAACCAGTATTGTAAATGTAGATAGCATGTCGGATTTCTTCAGTGCTATGAAACCGAAGGCCCTTCAGCTGTTCCCACCTAATTTTAATATCAATTCAATAAGAATCTGATGAATATTATAATAGCGCTTTGGGGCCTATCCGAGTCAGGTCCTTGTAACACCCCCACCAGCCCCACCCCCCTTCCCAATAAAGAACATACTGTGGCAGTCTGCTCCGTAGAATTCTGCAGAGAACAGAGTAATGGCACCCATTTTACTCATTGACTCAATATTTAGGGCAGCAATTACTTGAAATTGTAGGTTATTTCACTGCGCTAGGATTATGTGTGCCAGGGAGGGATCGCAACGAGAGAGGCAGCTTGCAACATGTCACGAGGAGAAAAGGGCAGATTTCGAGACTCTTGATGGGGATTAATTGTGCAGAGAGCTGTAGTCATACAAAGAACGCAGTAATTGGCTTTTTAATTTTTCGGTGGGGGCTTTTGTCACGTTTTGTGCCTACCACAACGAGAGGACGCCTAATAAGTTTGGTTTTAATAACGAGTGTATTTGGAGAAGTGTTCACACGCTAATTGCTTGCTTATTTTGTCACCAGATGCCAAAGGTGGGTTGGAGGGCAGGCTGGGAATCCCGCTTCAAACACTGCTTTAGGGAAGAATCGGCTAAACTTGCTTTGTTTCGGAGTTGGTCGTTCTGAATGCGCTTTGCAATTTGTCTGCAAACTTCGGATAATTGCCGAGCGGCGCATGATGTAGGTTTGAGAGCACAGAGATGTGATGGATCTCATTATTGTAATGTAGCAGCCTAGAAGCTGGGAGCAGGCCGATAAGCACTTGATTTATAGCGTAATCCCAAAGGGCGAGCTATAACTTGAGTTTCCAGAAGAAAAGTGCGTTTATGGTGGCTGTTTCCAGCCCTGGCTTATTGAAGTCCTCCAGTCCGCTCAGACCCTGGTTCATGTAGCAGTCAGAAGGAACGTTAACAGCCATGTACAATCAAGAGAGGAAATCAATTCGTTGGAATGCGATGGGGCGTCTGAGCCCTCGTGGCGAAGGATTTCAGGATAATCTGTTTTTAATCCCAGCGCTGTTTACGCTGATAAATACACGCTCAACAAATCCTAATTGGCCATGGATTGCATTGCGTCAAGTCACTACTGTTCAGCACTTACATTATGTGCTTAACACGACACCGACACCACTAGCAGTGCACCTCTGTTCCACATCCCATGCTGCCACCATCATGTAAGTTGAGTGTTTATGGAAGTAACCACTGATGTACATTGTGTGACTATAGCATTACTATCTATACCGTTGGACTTAGCCAGTAGGGAAGCACTGTAGCAAGGCCTATAGCTAGGCTATTTGTGGCCTCACAGTCGGATGACATCACACTGAAGCATGTCTGGCACACCTGCCAAGCAGCCTCCATAGAGAAACAATGGGGAACCTGAATAGAGTTGAGCCGATGGGAGATGTGAGTTTATGTGAGCTTTTTTGCCCTGCTCTCAGTGAAAACAAAGGGTGTTGTATTGATACTTATGGTCTGCCATGATGTCTTGTATACATATTAAGGTTGGTGGTACCTTCTTTAGAGGCTAGTTTTACCTAAACAGACATCTGCACTCCAATATTTGGCTTCACTAATTGTCTCATTATTAGTTCACTTGTCTGTCACTGATGGGTAAAGGATGAGAAGAAAGCATCCTAAGGTAGAGAGAACTTTGTTTATTTGGTCTGAAGCCTCCGTAACGGCCCCTAAGCAGCTAGAGCCAATTTCAGAACCAACAGGTAAGCATTCCCGACCTGTAGCTGGGAATATATAGAAGTTTTCTGTCACATCATTGATACACTGGAGTCAAGTGTGAAATCTAAGAATTCAGGGAAGCTGAAAAGCAAGCCTTTCTGACCTATTTTGAGAAAGCAAGAAAAGACCTGAAGCCATCCATAATGATCTCGATCAGCATAATTAAGAGGCTGACAAGGGTGTTGTGCAGCTTGAGAAATTAGAAGTAGTAGTGGGCGGTTAAAGCTTAAAACGTACATCATCATATTACAGCAGGCAGTATTGCTGGAGTATTGCTATTTATATAGCAGCAGCATGATATGTACATTCCTCCTTGTATCTACACTCAGTGTCTACTTTATCAGCTCCACTGCTCTCTGTAGTTCTACAGTTACTGACTGTAGTCCATCTGTTTCACTGTATACTTTATTACCCTGTTCTTCAATGGTCAGGACCCCCACAGGACCACCACAGAGCAGGTATTATGTGGGTGGTGGATCATTCTCAGCACTGCAGTGGCACTGACGTGGTGGTATGGTAGTCTGTGTTGGGCTGGTGTGAGTGGATCAGACACAGCAGTGCTGCTGGAGTGTTAAAAAAACAGTGTGTCCACTCACTGTCCACTCTATTAGACACTCCTACCTTGCTGGTCCACCTTGTAGATGTACAGTCAGAGACGATAGCTCATCTGCTGCTGCATAGTGCAGTGTTGGTCATTCTGTAATCCTTCATCAGTAGTCACAGGATGCTGCCCTACAGGACACTGCCCACAGGACGCTACCCACAGGACGCTGCCCACAGGACACTGTTGTGCTGGATAGTTTTGGTTGTTGGACGATTCTAAGTCCAGCAGTGACACTGAGGTTTTTAAATGTGTCTGATACACTCACACCAGCACCATGTCAGTTTACATAGAACAGTCGTCTGCACCTCCATGAGTCCAGAGTCACTGCATGTGTCCATTCTTGCCTTGTTCTAAATAAAGAGCTGTTTTCGGATGAGGAGCTTCAGCTGAATCCCACTTCCGACACCAATGTAGCGCTGGTTAAAAGAAAGAAGATTCAGATAAACTGGTGACCCCTCATTAACAACATGAAACAACACCTTTTCGATGGGCGCGTGCGACTCCCATGGGTTCCTTCTAATGGTTCCTTGATCTCTCGGCTCCTGCTTGGCAGCCCACCCCAATATATGGACCTCAGAGAACTGACTGCATAGCATAAGATGAGTGATCACTGCTTTTATTTTCACTAAAGCAAGACTGAATAATCCCTCGCTAAGCCGCTCAGCAAAACAGGCTAAGGTTAGCATGTTTAGCACTATTTGTACATTGCGTCACCTGCGTTTACTCCTGGTTTACCAGTACAAACGTTATGATTTTGACTGGTAACTGCAGTAATATCAGGATTAGCTCTGAGATTGCATCTACCACTAGTTCCTCATAAGCGAGCCCGGAGCATTGGTTGCTAACATCAGTGTCAATTAGCGACCTGATTACATATAAATTCATTAGCCGCTTGTGCCCATCAAGGCTTACGGGTGTAACGGAGGAGCGGCGGTCATGTCACTCTTCATAGCCGTCAAGCGCCCGCGGTGGCGGATGAGGTGTTTGTCCCTAGCTGCTCTGTGGTGGGAGACTGCTGGTGATCAGTAGAGTGATAATTCAAAGTGATCTCTCCCAGCATGGCTTTGTCAGACCAGTCACCCACGCCCCACGGCTCAGGCTTTACGCTCGTGTGTGTCTGGAAATCGCCACAGGCTTTAGCATGGTGTGCTATATAAGGCCTTACTCATAGGTCAGATGACTCATTGCCTTACCTTTGCTTTCCTCCTTTCCTCCACTTTTACAATGCAGCGGTGGTAAAGGGAAGCGGCTCTCGGTTTGAGGGTAATAGATTATGCCTACTCTGCTGTCATTTTTATTTTATAGGGCTACTCAAACATGCAGATCACATACGACGAGAGCCTTTGTCGATATTGCATTTGATATGCTGGAAGGGCGAGTGGTAGTGAGGGACAGTGCACGAAGAACCTCATCATGGTCTTCCCAAAGTCAGACGTCTGCACCATGGAAGCCTACAGTAATGCTGATGTGCTGCTTTTCAAGGTTTGTATAATTAGCCCAAGCTCCTACCTATTCAACGGAGAGAATTGGCTTTAAGGGCTGGAATCACCTGCCGTTTTCGTGGGCCGCCACTGAAGTCCAGAATCAGCACTCTTCGGATTTTCACCCACCTGAACCCCGCTCGCCGCCCCCCCTTCCCCCGCCCCCCTTTTCTTTTTCCCCTGCTTTTTTATTTTTTTGAAATGCTGACTTTTCACACGCTGCGTGCCAATTATTTCATGCTGTCTCCTCCGCCGTGCCTTCCCTGCTTATCGCAAATGGAAGAAAAGTCTTCAGCCGGTTATCAAAATGCTAATGTGCTTGAAAGGAAACATTAGTCTGCCCCAGTAAAAAAAAATGTTATTAAATGTGGTCTATTTAATCTTGTAAAAAGTGCTACTATCTCTTCAGGATTGCCAGATGTTTGCGCTTTTGCACGAACTGTCTTCATTCCCTTTGCGAAGGCAGCGGCGGGAGGTGAGTCCCCGGGAATGAAAATCGTATGTCGTCCTCAATTATTTTATCAGAGAGCCATAAAAACAAGAAAAGAATCTTTGTCCGTCTCAGAGAGGTGAGGTTCTTTCGCGATGATTATTGCATCTCCCAACAAAACAAGAGGGACAAATAGGGACAAAAACAGGTGGCTGTGGAGTACCATAGTAAACAACCAAACGGCTATAAGATCTGCCAAGGAAATCTTTAAATAAAGAGGACCAATTTTACAGAATCTCTGTACAATTACAGCAGTTTGGTGTCAGATGCTTAGAAATTCATCTTCACAGTGGTGGTGAATGGAACCAAACGTCCCCCTCTAAAAGCTCCCTCACAGAAAGTTACTACATGAGATGGTTATGAATACGCTGCCTGATGTCTGAGACGCTGTTTATGATAGTTTGGAGAAGATATCAGCCTTAAACTCCATTCATGGTGGAGGGATACATGCTGCAGGGCGCTGTGAGGCAAAAAGTATAGTCCCCTTATTATTTCCAGATTTTCCACTATCATTTCCCATCATCAATATTACATAAACTCAGAAGACACGTGTAGGTTCACTGGTGGTTTAGATAAATTAAATTTCTATATGTGTGTTGTGGTCATCTCTACCACTGTAAAGAACATCTGCCAAAGACCATAGTGTGAAGGAAGTAGCTGAATCTGCAGGTGTATGGAAGCGTACGTTCATATGGGTCTACCAGCAGTGGCTAAAATCCCAGTCTACAGGGAATTCTCCTTGGAATTGTGCCAGGGAAGGCATCCACCAAATCTGGACCAACTGCACAATTCTTTGATGTAAGCGTGTCATTGATGTTGCCTACATCCAGAAACTCATCCAGTCCATGCCAAATCCAATCACAGCTGTTAATCTCAATAATCTCAAAAACTTTGTTGTTTTGTTGTTAATGGCGTGTGTTTGTGAATGTCATGTGTGTTTGTGAATGTGGTGGTTTGGTACAATGCAATCCTTGAATCACTGGCTCTGCATTTAAGGCATTTGCGTGTGAAGTCGGCCCCAGACAATAGGTGATGTTGACAACAGTCGATGACTGAATCCTGGCAAAATTGTGGAAATGTTGGTGGAATTCCCCTTCAAAACCAAGTCTTTTTCTGGCTCCAGTTGTGTTCTGTTTGCACTGCACCGTCTCCGTCCTATTCTCGTAGGTGACGTGATTAATATCTCATCTGTATGGTCCGGCACAGTGACGCAGTCGTAATCACATCGCCCTCCACCTTTGCATTTGGCACCACACCAAATTAGGATTTGGGCATGTGCTGTAAATGGTGTTAAGACAGCGGCCTGACCTTTGATTAAACCTCTCCTGCGGCTTCGGGCCTGGCTGCTGTTAGGCTGACGGCCGCTGGCTCGGCAGGATTATGAGGTATTATGCAGATGATGTTCCTTAAGCCAGCGCTCGTTTCTTTTTTTCCCTCTCCATTTGGGAAAAACCAGGCCTCTGAGGCACCTTGACTGTGTTGACTTTCCCTGGCGTGATGGGCATCTCAGGGCGAGGAACATCTTGAGGTCCTGGCGGTGGCAGTAGCGGTGTTGCGGCGAAGGCCAAGACCTTCTAAGGCAGCTGCTGCAGTTCAGGTAACTGCGAGAGCTTTGTTGGGGAGCAGATGTTAGCATCCCCCGGCGTTATCCGCCGACTTGTTTTTTGACTGTTTTGGCTGCCGCGGATCATGGCTGATACCAGGAGGATATTACCTAATGTCTCTAATGCACTCAGCCATTCCTCCATGAAGCCTTTCATCTCAAGTCCCACCAGGCCTCATCCCATCTGCTGGAAAAGAAGCTGTCTGCTTTATTACCCAGCGGTTTGATGCGAACCTTTTTTTTTTTTTTTTTTGCCTGGTTGTCTTCTACCTCCGCCTCTACATCGCTCACGTTTCTAACATTAGGGTGCTGTTTTTTTTAGGACCCTCTTTGTCTTTGAGCGTCAAGCCTAGGCATCTTGGCAGAGGCCACCTGCTAAACCTTTTGAAGGAAGGTTCTCTTCCCCTCACAGCCTTGTTTGATGTTTTCCAACCGTGGATTTTGGGCACCGTCGCTGTCCACAGAGGTGGCTCTCCAATCCATTTCAGTTGAGCCTGCACGGTGAGGTTCTGATGCTTATTTTTGCCACAGGCAACGTGGCCCTTCGCCAGCTGGGATTGGCAGTGCATCAGCCAGAATGAACGTTACGCAACCTGTGACAACTCAGAGGGCCGTGTTGGTGTGGAATATCAATATGCGCAATACGACAGCGCATAAAGCGCCACATGGCAATGTAAACAGAAACACGCTGCGTCAGATAGATAGCGGCGATAATCCTGACATGTCTGGATGAAAACATGATGCACCGGATGCGGCGCCATCTCCTCAGATCACTGTGAAACAGGGAGCTAGGCATCTCCCTCTCTCTCTTGCTCACAGCACCATCGCTATAGGCTGATCCTTGCATGTCGAGATGCCTCAGTATCAAAGCTCGCATTACATTTTCGTATCCGGTGGAATCTTTACAGGAGGGGGAAATCACCTGACGTGCATGCCTTCCTCCCCTGCGGGCAGTTTATGCACGGAAAACAAAACGCCGCCCTTCCTTTCAGAAGCACTGGAAGCTCAGGCTTGCTGCGGAATACCTTTCATCTTCCAGTGTACAGTTAATGAGGCTTTGTCACAGCCAGTGCTTCTTTTCTCTAAGGTGAGCTTTAATTGCATCCTCCTCACTCTGTGACATCCTTCCCATCATGGTGGGTTACTCTCCTCTGAGACCAACCGCACACCTATTCAATATGTGGAACTCTGGCAGCTGTCACTGCGCTCGCCTGCTGGAAAAATACCTCCCCGATCCTCCGAGATCCGCAAATTGCCGGTTTCAATAGCCGTCGGCTTCGATTCGGGGTGGAAATGCCGCGGCTGCCTTCTGGCGGCTATTTTGGCCCCCAGGCCAAGAAATGGGCTCCTAATTGCCCTCCATAAACTACCTGGCCTGGCGCGAAACAAGAATCAATTTTTTCCCCCCACGGGATGGTTTTGGAGGGGGTGTAATGGTAACCTTCTGACAGCTAACTTTTTGGCGAGCCTCCCGAAAGGTCGCTGTCAACAGACTACTGTCACATTGATGCATCGCGCCGGCCGCTCTAATACGGGATCCTCTTGTCATGGCTCACTGCACATTCACCGGCTTTGTAAATTGAGATTAATAATGCCGTCTACAGCGAGAGTTTACAGACAGCTGATCGCCCGCTCCCCTCCCCAATCCACCAACACACCTTCCCCTCTCTGCTTTGCAGAGGGAAGCATTTCAAGACGGGCCGAGTGAATATTAATGTGGTTTACCTGCCCCGCGTCATGCCTTCGCCCGACTTGTTTGTATACATTGACTCCTTGACATTCAAACTCGAGGAATCCTCCCCCGCCGGCTTGGTCGGATCAGACAGCATGTGAGAGAAAGCGCGTGGGCAAAGTGTCACGGCTGCGCGTTGCCAAGAACAGCTCCACACATTGTTAACAGTCTTCTGTGTATGGAGACGTCTGCCTCGCCGCAGATAGCACCACAGTCTGGCCAGTGGCATGCGGACGGCATCAGAACCACAGTTAATGGCACAGCCGGCCCGTTATTGTGATCGTGCATTTTAATTCCACTTTATTATTATTATTATCTTTTTTTGCAGCTTAATGATCCAACTTTGCCTGAGATTACTTTTCCCTTTCTTTGTACGGCCGTTTATTTTGCCTCCAAGTCAGGCCTGAGCTGTCTGGACGTTTGCCATGGGCCTTATAATGATAATAAAAACAGATTTCTGATGCTGCGAATGTAGGCCAGTTTTAGACCTCAGCGAAAATAAAGATAAATAAATAAATAAATAAATAAAGAACCTCAAGATTTCCAGAGAATAAAAGCCTGCTTGAAGCTCACATCAGTGGCTTGGCTGGTTATCATCTTCCTGCCTCATACTTCCCAGCATTTCATTTGTTTCCCTTCCAAGGACTTTTGAAATGGCGCTGCCAATTTGCTGTGCACGGTATTTAGGGATAATTATAAGCCAAATCATCCGCTCTTATGGCACATCAGCGTTCTCCCAAAAATTCAAGGTGACTCTCCTAATTCCATCCCAGCGTTGGAAATCACATCTACAAACAGTTTGAGCATGACGCTGCCACTCCGTTCCGTCGAAGTTTCTGGTTTCACTGTTTTTGCGGAGTAATTAAATTTGCTGTACCATGGTACAGCGCCGCCAACAGAATTACGGTGCACCAGTAGCGTGTCACATATTATCAGAGATCAGAGAAAAGTAACCCGCAGGTGAGGTGCATACAAAACAAGCTCACTTTCCTTTCTCTTTTTTCAATTAGAGCATTATCTGCGTCCATCGCAACTGTGGCGGTTTTGGAGAAAGTGCTGGCCATGGCCGGGCTTGCTGATGGCTATAGCGGTAGCACCTCATCAGTTGACTAATTGGAGAGGCTGTCCTCGCAGCGTTCTTTGTTCTGCCTGCTGTTTTGCTCATTTGGTGTGACAAATAGCAAGCCTGTGGAGGATGCAGGACCTGGGTGCTGTCCTGACCTATGACATCTCATTTGTTTCTGATAAATGGCCATTTTCTCAAGATGCATGGTTCACTTGAGAGGCAATTGCCAGGTATGACTTGCCTTCTTTTGTGACATCAGGGGAAAAAAAAGTCTGAGGTGCGTCTGAGGTCACTCTTGCCATACCGTGTGTAGCACTTTCCGATTTAATGATGACACTGCTATATAGGTAGTTAGTCAGAGCTATAAAATGTTTTGCATAGCAATGAATTTTTGTTTGTGTCATTGTGCAGGGCGACCATCTATTCCAGTATGCTGGTAGTAGTGTCACACAACAATATTGATTTTTAGAGCAGGACATGGAAGTCTATGAATAACCTCAATAAATACTACTATAAGCTATAAGATATTAGTTCATAAACACCTTCAATAAACGCTCCTATACACTACAATAGGGGATATAAGTCCATAAACAACCTCAATAAACGCTCCTATACACTACAATAGGGGATATAATTACATAAACAACCTCAATAAATGCTCCTATACACTAGAATGGGAAATAATAGTCAATAAATGCTCCTATACACTAGAATAGGAAATAATAGTCAATAAATGCTCCTATACACTAGAATAGGAAATAATAGTCAATAAATGCTCCTATACACTAGAATAGGAAATATTAGTCCATAAACACCCTCAATAAACACTCCTATACACTACAATAGGAGATGTCGGTCCATAAACAACCTTGATAAATGCTCCTGTACACTAGAATAGGAGGTATCGGTCCATAAACAACCTTGATAAATGCTCCTGTACACTAGAATAGGAGATATCGGTCCATAAACAACCTTGATAAACGCTTCTGTACACTAGAATAGGAGATATTAGTCCATAAACACCCTCAATAAACACTCCTATACACTACAATAGGAGATATCGGTCCATAAACAACCTTGATAAACGCTTCTGTACACTAGAATAGGAGATATCGGTCCATAAACAACCTTGATAAACGCTTCTGTACACTAGAATAGGAGATATTAGTCCATAAACACCCTCAATAAACACTCCTATACACTACAATAGGAGATATCGGTCCATAAACAACCTTGATAAACGCTCCTGTACACTAGAATAGGAGATATTAGTCCATAAACACCCTCAATAAACGCTCCTCTACACTAGAATAGGAGATATTACTCCATAAACACCCTCAATAAACGCTCCTATACACTAGAATAGGAGATATTAATCCATAAACACCCTCAATAAACACTCCTATACACTACAATAGGAGATATCGGTCCATAAACAACCTTGATAAACGCTCCTGTACACTAGAATAGGAGATATTAGTCCATAAACACCCTCAATAAACGCTCCTCTACACTAGAATAGGAGATATTACTCCATAAACACCCTCAATAAACGCTCCTATACACTAGAATAGGAGATATCGGTCAATAAACAACCTCAATAAACGTTCCTATACACTACAATAGGAGATATCGGTCAATAAACAACCTCAATAAACGCTCCTATACACTACAATAGGAGATATTAGTCCAGTGCTGGTGGAGTATGGTTGTTGTGATTAGGTTTGGTTATTTTTTGTTGATGTCATTTTGGGGTCCAGGTCTGACTCGTCTTTCCCCATCATCATGTCGAGGGGCAGCTCGAGGCCTAGCCGACTGATGTCCTCCGTTAATGTACTTGTCAGTTTTAATTATTGGGGATTTGTTGAACTCCCATCATACAGTCAGGGCTGTGCTTGGAATGTTGCCAGGACGTCTAGCTGCGAACGTTGAGGAAGCTGGTGCTAACCTCTCCGAGCTGGGAGAATGTTTTTTTTTTAATATTCCGTTGTCGTATCGGAGGCCAGGCGCTGCTGTGGTGCGCAGGCCCGAGCGTGTGTATCTGTGCAGATAAGAGAGCTTTGAGAAGATGTCTCTGAGCCAGAGAGTGGCGGGGAGTTGGGGGGGTGGGCGGTGGGAATAACATTTGCTCGTCGGGAGATAAACACGGTTAATTAGAATACGCATTTGTTCGGTAATTCTTTCCATAATTGAGATATTTTAATCTCCGAATATGCCGGCTATTTAGAAAAGGCGTCCGTCGCTTCTTGGGTTGATCTGGAACGTAAACTCGGGAAATGTGCTTTGGCACGGCACCAGGACGACAACTTCCCCGGTTTCGGATTAGAGCACTCTGTGCAGACAATGTAACCACACAGACAGGCGCTAATCATTCGGAAACCTCCACCTCACTTTTCTTCTTTTCCCAAACCGTGGTGCTTGTTTCCCGACGTGATGAGACGACTATGAGCTAAGACATGCATGTTAGTGTTTTTATGTGTGCCTGTGTGTGCTGGTGTGCAATGGAGAGGCTCCCCGGTGTAATCACACTCCAATCTAGAGAACAAACTCCCGCTCAGCTCTTTAAGTCGATAGCACTTCAGTCAGCGGAACAGGAAGTCTCCTGCAGCTCCGTGGAGAGATAAAGGCACCGATAGGGGATCGCAGCAGTGCAGCCGTTGTGCTATGCCAAGATGGGCCTTCCGAAACTGATGGGCGCCGCCAATTTCAATCTCTCTGCCTGAGACCACGGATGTGTAAATGGCGGCTTTAAGGCAGTGTCCACTGAAGAGAACAGACCTGATGCATAAAAGATCGAACGGACGGATCCAGCTGTGGAATTCTGCGGGGAGACAATAGTTATTGCCACAATTTTTCAGGTTCATTTGATTTCAAGGAGCTGTTTTATGCTTTTGACACATTTATTAGAGCAAATAATGATTTATAAACAGCTGAGCAAACGCTAAAGAACCGGTTCTACAAGTCGTTCGCGGATTCCGCGTTATTGAAAACATTGTGTTTACAGGAATGTTAATCTATGGTCAGCCTGCCGATTCTTTCTTTCAGCAGTTGATGTTAGTGGACATCTGCAAACAATACAAAGCTATTCACTTGGTTAAGGAGCTCCTAGATGCTGTAGGAAGCAATGTCTATTCATTCTAAACAGGTTTGAGGTCACTTTGATCCTTTTGAATATGCTCACCTGTAACTGAAATGCACCTAATAGCGTGTACTACCTCCTTAAGCACCAATAACAGCTGTGATTGGATTTGGCATGTACAGGACAAGTTACTGAATGTAGGCCACATCAATGTTCAGACACTCTTACATCAAAGAATTGGTCAGTTGGGCCAGATTTAGTGGATGCCTTCCCTGACACAATTCCGAGGAGGCTTCCATACACCTGCAGATTCAGCTACTTCCTTCACACTATGGTCTTTGGCACGCCCAAATGCAGTCACTCCTTTTAGCCAATCATTAACATCTGCTTTGGAGCCATTTTCCACACATGGAACAAGACATTCACTGCACCGTACCACCTCTTCCCAATCTATGGATCCTGTCACTCACACCCTGCTGGTATTTATAGCCCCATCATCCACATGCAGCGCCATCTGCAGGAGCCTGAAGTTATTACCACCTTAAACACACAGAGCGATTCATTTTTTGCCTGGTCAGCTTATTATTACATTAAACCTGTGTAGAATGGAGGCAGTGTTAGTGGCATAATCTGTGAGATGTTGGGGCATCTTAAGTATTTCTGCTTTTAAACACATTTGTGGACATTAAATGGCCATTTAGCCCTTTATGTGCACATAACACATCTATTAAATCAGTTTTCCCTTCTTAAAACTTGGAGTACTTATCCTATTGCTTATGAACATTTGGCTGACAGTGACGTAAGCACACTTACTCCTTATATGTTACAGACGAAGGGGCTGGTTGTAACAGCTACTGAAAATCTGGGACCTCGATTCCTACACAGTAGTTTTGTCGCATTACAGAATTTTTGATACTATACTTGGACTTTGATACATTAATTTAAAATATATAGAAATTACCATAGGCAAATGAAATAAACATAATCTTAAACATTTCTCAGTAACTCTTTACTGTAGGGTACTCTTCATAAGGCCACAAGACACCTATACAGTCTTATCATGACAGCTGACATAACCCATATACATAAAGGTTTATAGATGTTTATTCTAACATTCGTCACCTCTCATAAAGGCTACTTTAGCTAACTTGGTTAAAAACTTGAACCTTCACAGCCACCGATGCCTACTAGAATAAGCATCTATAAACCTTTATGTAGGGTTTTTTTTGTTGTCATGACAAGCTTATTTAAGTGTTATGTAGCCTAATGAACAGTTGCTGAAAGTCTGGTATCTCGATTCCTACTCAGCAGCTTTGTCACAATACTGAAAATTTCAACTTTGATACGATACTTTGAAATATATTAATATTTCATACCATTTTCAATACCAAAGGCAGATAAACATAAGCTTAAACATTTCTCAGTAACTTTACTGTAGGGTACTGTTCATTAGGCTACATGACACCTACATAAGATTGTCACTGACATAACCATACATAAGTAGTTATAAATGCTTATTCTAGTAGGCATCAGTTGCTATAAAGGTTCTGTTTGCCATCTGTGAAGAAGCTAAAGTAGCCTTTATGACAGTCTGCAGTGATTCACATAAGAAATGGGTTACACTTTACTGAAGGGTACTGTTCATGAGGCTACATGACACTTTCATAAGCTACATGACACCTACATAAGCTACATAGCACCTATATAAACTTGTCACTGCCATAAACCTACATAAATGTTTAGAAATGCTTATTCTAGTAGGCATTGGTTGCTATAAAGGTTCTGTTTGCCAGCTGTGAAGTAAAGAAATTAACCTTTATGACAGTCTGCAGTGATTTACATAAGAAATGGGTTACACTATTGAAGGGTACTGTTCATAAGGGTACATGACACCTACATAAGCTACATAGCACCTACATAAGCTTGTCACAGCCATAACCCTACATAAATGTTTAGAAATGCTTATGCTTGTAGCATCGGTTGCTATAAATTCTGATTGGCAGTTTTGAAGCAAGTTAGCTAAAGTAGCCTTTATGAAAGTCTGCAGTGATTTACATAAGAAACAGGTCACACTTTACTCTAGGGTACTGTTCATAAGGCTACATGACACCTACATAAGCTACATAGCACCTACATAAGCTGCCATACTGCCAAAACCCTAGATAAATGTTTAGAAATGCTTATGCTAGTAGGCATATTTTGCTATAAAGATTCTGTTTGCCAGTTTTGAACCGTAAAGTAGCCTTTATGACAGATTATGCCTGTTGAATTCAGCATGACTTGTTTCATTGTTGCACTCCCACTAAACAGGTTACATCTGCAGTATTTTTAATACATTATGTGTAATACAGCATTGTGTTTCGGGTATGGCCGGTGAGCATCTGACACAGAGGATTTGCGCTACATTACCAGCCATTTGTGTTTGGGCGTCTACTATTAAAAGTAGACTCGGGCTCAGGGAGCATACAATACTTCTCATTACCGCTGGTGTTTGAAATGGGATTTTAGGAGGGAAGTCTGTTCACTTAACCTCGGCGAAATTATGAACACTTTACTGGAAAGACGTCGGGGGAGATAAATCGGTCCTTGGGAAATGGCAAGCAATTAAAAGTATATTAGCTGTTCAAGGCCAAAAATAATTAAAGCTCTCCGACCATTGTGTTTTAGAAAATAGCTGCAGGCAGCAATCATAAGAGGTGCACCCAGTCAAAAGTCGCAGCATACATTAAGCGCTCCGCCATGCCCTGGCTAGAGTAGAAGCAGAAATAGGCTGCCTTCAAAGCGCCCCTTTGATTTCACGCTTCCCGTTTTTCCGAGTTATAGCTTCCTCTTTTTTTTTCCTAGCAGGCTTGAGTGTCTTGTATTACTGATTTAAAAGGGAAAAAAAAGACGTGATTGGATCTGCATATTTAATCGCATGCAGGAAATTCTATCACACGGCCAGAACAAATGGAAGCGGAGCACATATGAATATTCCCTTGTCGACTCGTTACCGCCGTGCAAGGATACACGGATCGAGATAGCTGGGAGTCTTTTCGATGCATTGCAGACTGGCCGCAACAAGGAAGCACAGCACACAGAGAAAAAGTAGTGAAAAGGTGATTGCAAAGGGTTGCCAGCACAGCTCTGCTGAATAAACACATCATGGAAAAGAAATTTCCCTAAATTTTTGATGGATAGTGAAAACAGGGTTGCATACTAGATCATTCATTTCAAGTCCATATGGTCTATGCATGGCAATTCAGCTGCAAAAGCAACCGGTTTTGAGGTTGTGATGCTTGTGCCTTCACAACCTGGACACAGAACCGCCAGTTTGATCTGCTACAGTTCAGCCCCACCAATTCCCACAGAAGTGATGCAGGGAGTTTTTGGAGGGAAGCCACGATTAAATGTTGTGCTGTTCATGGCTGTCAGGAAGACAGTGGGTCTCTGCAGCATTCCAACTGATCCATACATCGGAAAGTGTGGCTGAAGTTTGTTTTAGACTGTTTTCGTTGTGTAGCATAATGCAAAGCAGAGCTCATTTACATATTTCAACTTAAAATTAGCATATTTCAATCTTAAATATTACAGTAATCAACACAGGCAAACAGAAAAGGAGAAACATAAAGAAATAATAAACACAATAAACATAATTACACTCATCATCAAAAGAATAGTTGCACAAAGAGTTGCTGCCAGAAGGAATCAGCTGACAGGAATGAAACCGTGCAGCAGCATTGGCAGACAGCTGCACCACGCAGGACTACATGCACACAGACCGTTACAAAGACTGTCCTTAACACCACGTCAACATCACCAAAGACTGCAATGGTGTCGTGCCACACTGTCATGGAGTGACTCAGAATGGCAGCGGGTCATCTTCAGTGACGAGTCCCGCTTTTGTTTTGGTGGAGACGACCAACGAATCCGTGTGTGGAGGCACCGTGGTCAGCGCCAAGATGAACGGTTTGTTGTCACGCGTCACACGTCCAGAAGGCCTGGTGTCACTCCACCTCCACCCCTACCACACCATCTGCAGGAACTGTGTGAGAATATTCAAGCTGCATGGGATGGATTATCACAGGACACCATTAGGAACCTCTACAACTCCATGCCGAGACGTCTGGCATGCTGGGTTAGTAAACATGGTGGCCCGACGCCATACTGAGAGACACTACTTCTGTATGTGTAGCTCAGTAAATATTGATCATATCAGTCTAAATTTATCATCATTTATTGTTCCTGGTAACCTTTATCTTCCTTCCCAACAGCACTGCAATCCCACATTTCCTTCTGGGTGCAGCTGTTCTTTATAATGATGAGTGTATATTAATTCTTGTAAGTTTTTGAAGTGGATAATATTTAAAATGTATAATAAGGAACATTTTTATTTCTCTTATCTAGGAGCTATTAGGTGGTAATGCGTAAAGCCCACTCACAACAGTGTAATAATAATAATAATAATAATAACAATAATAAAATGTAAAATACTGTCCCTTATAAAGCCAGTGTTGGTGCTGATGTGAACACAGGAGCCAGGGTTTGACCGGCCTGCCCGCTGCAGGCCTGCGTCCTCCCCCCACCGTTTCTGCTGCTGTCTGGAGTCCATCTCGCTGTTGGACAAATCTCAGCGGGCTGGATGTGCTCAGAGGCGCTTCTTTCCACTTCAGCGGGATTTACGCGAAAGAGACGAGTGCTCGGCAAGCACCACGGAAACATTATACTGCCCCCCTGGGAGGAGGGATAGATCGCGGCTTTATCGGCTTTCTGATCGCGCCCTTGCCTCGTGCTGGCTTGTTTGTCACGGCTGCACGTTTCAGAGGGTGGAAATGACATTGATATTTGTAAATATCAGCAGAGAAAACGAGGGTCCCCTAGATGGAAATGTGTTGTTTTTGTCTGTTTATGTGGCATTTCTTGCTGGGAGTAAAAATTTTGCATATTGGTGGGTAAGAAAAAGGGGGAACACCAGGCGGTTTCATAAACAGGCACTTGCGTACCTGCCGTGTTCGAAGTACGAGACCCTTTAATGAAGATACCAGTGGTAGGGCAGCCGCGCTGCATTCATTTATAACACATACAGCTCAGTCTCTGTGTGGCCTACTGTTTTGCACATCCAGTAGTTAAGCTGTGGGACAGGGTACAGAACACTCACTTAACACATTAGCTTCTTATTTCCCCTTCCTGCTTTCGAGGTTCAGGTCATTCAACTCGTTCATCCATGTCTTTATGGACCTTGCTTTGTGCACTGGTGTGCAGTCATGTTGGAACAGGAAGGGGCTATCCCCAAACTGTTCCCACAAAGTTGGGAGCATGAAATTGTCCAGAATCTCTTGGTCTGCTAAAGCATTAAGAGTACCTTTCACTGGAACTAAGGGGCCGAGCCCAACTCCAACAACCGCACACTATAATCCCCCCTCCACCAAACTTTACTCTCGACACAATGCAGTCAGACAAGTAGCATTCTCCTGGCAACCTCCAAACCCAGACTCATCCATCGGATTGCCATGCGGAGAAGTGTGATTGGTCACTCCATGTGTCCACTGCTCTAGAGTCCAGTGGCGGCACTTATATTCGCCTCTTTATGAATGTGAATGCTTACTATTGATCTGTTTAATCAGATTTACAGTAAAAGGCACTAGCATTGTACTAGCATTAAAAGGCCATTGTGAAGTAGGGATAGCACAGACTATACTGCTTGGCGATGACGCTTTAAGCTTGATGTTGACTAGTCACTGATCACATGATTATGAAAGTAACAACATGGCCGGCTGGTGAGTTCAGGGTCTGTATTTTCTGATGTTCTTAAAGGCTAGTAGTGTGATTCAGGGCTTGTTGGATTCAGCATGTCATGCTCTGCTGACCTTTCGATTTTTAACATTGCTTGTGGCAAATCCCTTCTCCTGTGGTTTTATTTATGATGTCATCATCACTTTGTTGACGTCAGTTTTCATCACAGAACTGTCAACTTCTCAACTTCAGTCAACAAAATCTGAAGTTGTACAGCCCCTAATGTGACCACGATACACACCAACTTCTCACTTTGTGTTTGATCTATGGAACTGAATGATTAACATACAGCTAGTAATTATGATTATGGTCTTCTTACAGGTAAAGATGGAATCAGCGTAAAATGTGCCATAGGTTCCTCTACAAAGTACTAGACAAAATAAAGCCCCTCTCAGCCAAGCACATCAGAATAAAAACCCCATGCTAGAGCACTTTTTTTAAATAATTCGGTTGTGTGGGTAACTGTATCTGTTAGCTTGTAATGTAAGCTGAAAAAAAGCTTTAGGAAATTTTGAGATAATAACGTGATAGTTAAGATGTCTACAGAAATCAGCTCTGAAATCAGCCCTGAAATAGATGAGAAGAATGTGTCTGAATATGAAAAAAAAATCCTTTCTAGATTAATTAAAAACATTTTTTTCCAATTAAGCAGAGAAGAAAATGCCAGGTCCTCTTTATTCCATCTTGGAAATGGATATTAGCTCTAACCAACCCAAATATTGTTTAACCATTAAGAGGTGCAAACAGCAGTTAGCATATGCAGTAGGGGGAATACAGCTCAGTGTAAGTGTATGTGGCTGTGAACAGTAGATGAATATACAGTATAATAGTGTACAGTGCATGTAGTGAGAATAGCAACTCAGTGTTCAGGTAAACATCTAAAACACACATACAGCTTACAGTAGAGATGTTCAGTATCTAGAATACACAGCTCAGACGGTCAGCTATAGAGGTCTAGTTAACATGCAGGTGTATACAGTCCTGTGGTTTGGTGGAACCCAGTGTGTAGATGCTACAGTGATCAGGGCTAGATCAGTAACAGACTGAAAATGGGAAATTCCTACATAAATTGGCAGCAATGTTCAGCATAACTTTGTTTTTATGCTGTGACAGCACGTGGTTTGATCATGGCCTGTGTGGTGCAGTCATCTGCCAGTGGTGCTGGCACCAACAGGATGACTCATGGAGAGCATCACTGCTCGCTGAATGTCTGCAATCGAGGCTGTTGGGTAAGCCAGATACAGCGATAAGGCCCGTCCTTGCTTATGTCACATGCACGGCCGTGACTTGAATCATTCACATGTCTTACAATGTCAAACCTACCCACCAAGTTTCATTCCTGTCAGCTGATTCCTTCTGGATGTAGCTGTTTGTGCAACTATTCTTTTGACAATGAGTGTAAATGCAACGCCATCCCCATTCCGTAAAAATTCCCCCTGGGTCTATTGACATCACACAAAAACCAGTATAATGTTTCAAGGCAGAACTTTCAAGGCAAAATAGCAGCAATGTTTGACATGACTGTAATTATCAGCCATAAACTTGATAGTGCCGGGAAAGACCATGTACATTACAAAACGGCCACACAATTGAACTCTTCATTTGTAACAGTGCATTTTAAGAGACATACAGACTGTAAACTGAAGATACGCTGATCATCTGACAAACTGAGTTCAGATGTTGAGAGGGAATTTGGAATCTTTGGAATCTTGGAATCTTTGACTTTATTAGACCATATTGTTTATCAGAATGCGAGAAGAGCATCGTGAAGAGGAATCATGGTATTGTAGAGGAAGAGATGGAAATAGAGACTTTCTTGGCCTTGGTGTTGAAGAGTTAAGAAGACATCAGCCCTGTCTTGTCTGCTCATCCCTGTCTGTCCAGCCTGCGTCATCACCCAGGCTTCTTTGAGATTGTTTCTCTGTCTGTGGCGTCCTAAACGCTGCGTAACTCGCATTCGCTCCTGAAGGCACAGATAGGCTTTCCTGATGATTCATACTCTTGCTTTCGTCTGCATGGGAGGAAGTTGAAAAGAGCGCAGCCTCTTCCCCAGCTAGTGCCGAAATTAGCTACTCATGAAAGCTGGCACTCTCCCAGAAAGGTAAACTCACTGTCACTGTGCTCAAATCCGGTGCAGCACAACACCGGGTTACGTAACGTCCAAATGCAAATGCATGGAGAGCGGGTTCAGGAACAGCATGTGTGTAACGTAGCACACATCGACTTCAGTCTGTATGTGCTCCTAATAGTGTGGCTGTAATAGATTAGTTCACTCTGTGCTCATAGACGAAGAGTTATGCTTGCTAATCAGTCTGTCTTTCACCAGCCCGCTACAGCCTGAGGGTCAAGCATTAAGCAGTTTAAGCAGGATATGCAATTACTGTCCACTTTGTTTACTCAGTGCATATTATAAGCTGCGCTTACCTTACAGGTCCGCTATGTGGGCGTATGATTGCAGACTGTTTGTTGTTGGTGGTGCCTGTTTATCAGCTCTTCCCTCTACCACGTTCATCATTGGTCAGCATGGAGTTATAGAGGTTCCTAATGGTGTCCTGTGATAATCCATCCCATGCAGCTTGAATATTCTCACACAGTTCCTGCAGATGGTGCGGTAGGGGTGGAGGTGGAGTGACACCAGGCCTTCTGGACATGTGGCGCTGACCACGGTGCCTCCACACACGGATTCGTTGGTCGTCTCCACCAAGACAAAAGCGGTACTCATCACTGAAGATGACCTGCTGCCATTCTGAGTCACTCCAAGACAGTCTGGCACGACACCATTGCAGTCTTTGGTGACGTTGACTTGGTGTTGGGGTCAGTCGTCGTAACGGTCTGTGTGCATGTAGTCCTGCGTCGTGCAGTTGTCTCCCAATGGTGCTGCACTAAAAGGATGACTCATGGAGCGCATCACTGCTCACTGAATGTCTGCAATCGTGGCTATTAGGTCAGTCAGGTACTCCAATAAGGGCTGTCCTTGCCTACATCGTGTGTGCGGTTGAGCATGAAACTTAAACCGTTAGCATGTCTTCCAATGTCAAACCTACCCAACAAGTTTCATACCTGTCGACTGATTCCTTCTGGGTGTTTGTGCAGCTACTTTTTTGACAATGAGTGTACTTGCTGTTTGGTCATGTATCTGTGTAGACAACTGGCTGCATTGTGATTGCAACTGTTTACATACTTGCCTATGTGCTATGTGTGTTACTGGAGGCTCCCACTAGTGGGGAGATGCTTTCATTTCTGAGGATGTGCACAACCAATGCACCAAATGGACGCAGGATACGTGAGGCAGCTATCATTCGTGTGCAAACGTGTAGTTAACAGCAAGTACAGTATATCTCTAGCTTATGATTTAGTCATGGGGATGACAGCATGCTACAGTGCAGCGTAATGGAGACTGAACACAAATGATAGGCAGGCATAGTTTTTTAAAGTGACCCTAATGGTGGTTTAGGAAGGTGTCTGTGCTGAGCTTTTGGCCTTGGTATTAGCACCTGTCATAGCACTGGTCATACCTGGAAAGAGTTTTCTGGAGTTTTCTGGAGTGCACTTCGAGTGCACAGCGGTGCTTAGCTCCCATTAAAACTGTCCTAACGCCTGGATAGTGTGCACAGCCTTGACCACTTCAGTGATGCTACAAGTGCCGAATTCGTCTTGCTGTCCACTTGCGACAGGAGCACAGGTCTGCATTTAGTGTAATTAATATCATTAATAAATTCTTCAGCAGTAAATTACGTTAATTCCTGTTCACTTATTAGGCTTAATTTTTGAATTGCTGGGCGATGAGACGTTCTGATTACAATCACGCTGCATCACGCGATGATAAATGAGCAAATTATGAATCTCGGAACATTTGACAAATGCACCCGCTTAGGCGAATCACAGCCGATTTATCAGAATTCCCTCTCTGGATTGACCAATCCGGCGTAAATATAGATCAGTGGCTGGACCGGTAGCAGGAGCATTTCTGACAAGGTGCTAAATTTACTGTGGATGACAGAAATATCCTGGCTTCAGCTCGGCTTTTTTCTCTCTCTCCCTCTCTCTCTCTCTCTCTCTCTCTCTCTCTCTCTCTCTCGCTGTGTTAATCATCAAAGTTTTAAGCTGGCAGAATGTAGAAGAATTAAGCTGCTTGGATAACATTCTGATGAGCCCTCTTGCCGAGTCCTGCGAAGACGATTTGAATATCTTTGAGTATTTTCAATGTTCAGAAGAGCAGAATTGATTCATTAATGAGGTATTATTTGAAAGTTCCTATTTTAAGCGAAGGGGCCGAGGGTGCTCAGCATTCGGAGACATGCCGTGAATGTTCTTCTGGGCTGGTGCTCTTCAGCACGAGCAGGAGCAGATAAACGGACAGGAGGGAAAGTAATGTAAATATATGCTCTTTTGCATTCAACCTGGTCAAAATGAGAGTGGCGGTTAACCGGAGGTTTCCCGCCTCACGTATCCCCGGCCGACTTTAAAGCAACGGATTTGTGTCCGAGCGAAAAGGACACGGGTGCAAGCTTTAGCTCTGGGGCAGAAACGCCTCACGTGGACGTGTCCTCCTGCCTGGCTCAAGGACACTAAATCCTTCGAGAACTAAGGTGCTGCATGTTTGCTGTGCCAGTGGTGTATCTGGCTGACGTGTTTCACCCTTAGAGGGCGCTGTTATCAGTGTCTTCACTGTGTATTATCTATTGATAATACAGAATATGAACATACTTTATTACATAATGAGACAATAAATTATGTAGGTAAGCTCCCTGGACAAAGAGTCCCCTTTGTGAGGTTCTGGGGGTGTTAGGTGGAAATGGTTCTTTGGTTGTTGAGGTGACAGTAAATCTGAACCACTGTGTCTACATTGAGCTGCTGGACAACCAGGTTTTGCCTTTTGCTCATCATCTTACCAAGGAACACAACATTCCTATCCCTGTATTCCAAGACGACAATTCCTGGGTTCACAGAGCTGCAAATGTGACTGATTGGCATGATGAACATTCAGGAGCATTCACACATCTGGACTGGGCCGCAAAATCCCCAGATTTTAATTCCTCTTGGAAATCTGTGGGACTACCTGTAACAACCAGTAAAACGCCAGGGAAGGCATCCACCAAATCTGGCTCCAAGGCAGATTTTAATGATTGGCTAAAAGGAGTGACCGCATTTGGGTGTGCCAAAGACCATAGTGTGAAGGAAGTAGCTGAATCTGCAGGTGTATGGAAGCGTACGGTCATACGGGTCTACCAGCAGTGGCTAAAATCCCAGTCTACAGGGAATTCTCCTCGGAATTGTGCCAGGGAAGGCATCCACCAAATCTGGCCCAACTGACCAACTCTTTGATGTAAGAGTGTCTGAACATTGATGTGGCCTACATCCAGAAACTTGCCAAACTTGCCACATCCAGTACAAGCCAAATCCAATCACATCTGTTATTGGTGCTCGTGGAGGTATTACACACTGTTAGGTAAGTTTCGGTCACAGAGGACTCATTTCCTGTCCGGTGAGCTTATGTAACTACTAACTGTGTAATTTTTCTTGATTTGACATTCCAAACCAACCCTAGTTTCAGGCTGAAGCACAGCCACAGCAAGCGGTACTCTATTGTATCCCATTGATGGCCCTCTTGATAAAAGCAAAGATATTCCCACTTGCTGTGAATGAAATGATATTAAAATGATTAAAAGTATTACATTTTTGTCTACTCATTTGTTATACAAACTTGTTAAGTTTGCACATCATTTGCAGAAGTTCTGTTGATTGACTAAGTGTGAATAAGAACAGGGAACAAGCTTTAGCACGTGTTTATACACATTTGCTGTTTATTTGTTTAATTTAACATACCGGGGAAAAATAAAACCTCAAATGTGGTCTGTGCAAAGGTTAAACATAAATAGGAACATTTGAATAAAACATTACAAGGCAAAAAATGTAAATTTTGTCTTTCAGCTTTGCCAAAAAATGCCATCCCTGTAGAGGATGTGTAGAGAATTTTATTAGACTTTGAAATCAACAACATGTCATTTGAATTAGGGTTGTGTATTAACATTGTCTATAGCAAAAGAACTGCTTTTGAAATGCAAAAAAAAGAGTCTTGAGCAATTAGGATAAATGCAATTAATTGCAATTCACTGTGCAAAATAACGTGATTAATAACCATAAATTATTTGAATTGTTTGACTAATTGTTTTGAGTAATTACATAGGATGACAATGTCAGCTCTAGGGTAAGTGTGATTAACTGCATGAAATAATTAATTGTTTGACAACCCTACTTATTAAACATAAAGAATGTAATGTACATTGAATGTTTACCTACATGACATTAATAGAAATAATGCACTTTAATTCAACTCCATAACTAAATGACAATAATAACTCTTAAGTGTTATCTACAAATAACTGCATGAAATAATGTGATTAATCACAGTTAATAATTTGAATCATTCAACAGACCCACTAATTACATATGAAGAATGTAATATAAATTGAATGTATGACAAAATGATAATGATATCTGTGGACCTGTAGAGTTTTAAGGGCGATTAACTGTGCAAAATAACATGAATAATAGAATTAAATGTTTGAATTATTTGACAGCCTTAGTAACTGCATATATGCTTTGTAAATCGTACATATAGCTAAACGATAATGTCTCTCGACTTATAAGAAGCCGATTCACTGTGCAAAATAATGTGATTAATCACAAATAATGTTTTAATCATTCCACATCCCTACTAATTACATGAGAAAGATTGTAATATACTTTGAACATATAGCAAAATGCCAATAATACCTCTAGACTTCTAACTTTTAAGGGTGTTTAAGTATACAAGAAATGCAGTTAATCATGATTAATTATTTTTTATCATTCGACAGCCCTACTAATTACATAGGAAGTGTGTAATATAAATTCAGTGTATAGCAAAATGACAAAATGAATACCTGTATACCTTTAAGTTTTAAGGCAGATTGACTGCAAAATAATGTGATTAATCACAATTATTTATTTGTTTGTTTGTTTGTTTCCATTTACCATCTTACTAATAACATATGAAGGGTGTAATATGAATTGAATAGGTAATAGCAAAATGACAATAGTACCTCTAGACCTCTAAGTTTTAGGGATCATTAACTGTGCAAACTTATGCGATTAATCACAATTATTTTTTTAGTCATTCAACAGTCCTACTAATTACATATGAAGAGTGTAATATAATTATATAATTGATTGTATAGTCAAATGACAAATAATGCCTCTAGTCCTCTCAGTTTTGAAGGCAATTGACTGTGCAAAATAATGCGATTAATCGAGATTAATTGTTGTTGTTTTTTTTAAATCATTCAGCAGTCCTACTAATTACATGTGAAACGTAATATAAATGGAATGTATAGCAAAATGACAATAATACCTCTGGAATTCTAAGGGGTACTCCTGTGCTGTGGTCAGTATAGATCAGGCAGCCCTGCCTATATGTAGGTGCACGGCCCTACTGTGAGAATTGGACAATCAGAGCCTGACCGCTGAATATGTCAGCTGTGCTGTCTCTGTGCAGGGATAGTGATGGCTACGCAGAGGGAAGTGAAGGCTAATCTTTCACTGGAGAGGAGTCAAAGACCTGACACCTGAGATAGAGAGAGAGAGGGAGAGAGAGAGTGACACGGCCAGGGCGAGAAAGAGAGTCTGGTGGGAGTGTTTATGCATTTCCTTTAGTCTGATGGGCTTGGGCACTATCTCCACTCTCTGACATCTCGTTAATTCCGACCAATACAATATTTAATGAAGCTGCAAATTGCAAAGTAGGTCAGTGGAAGAAAACAAACAACAACGAAAGCATATGGCTGCTGACGCCTTGCTGAATCCTCCTGCAACACGGCGGTGACCTCAATCAGGCCTCAGTGGCTTTTGTCGCTGGCATCCGGGTTTGTCTTTTCTGAATGAGGCTGGCATAATGGGAGCCACCATCTTTTGCTCTGCTTTTGATACAGCACATTAGGGTAGGAGAGGGTGTGAGACGATGACAGCCAGAGCGAGCGATGGCCCGAGTGTGTTTCAGTGAGATGGCTCTCTCAGCGCTCGTGGCCTTTCACGACTTATTAGCGAGCCTTGAGGTTGTGCCAGGCAGTCGAGGTGGGGATTAGCAGACACTGGCCACAGCGCCGTCTCACTGGAGGTGTCTCAGCACAGTTTGGGGTGCGAGTCCTGGCCCTGGTCTGGCTTCAGCATCCCTTCCCCTTCGGACATCCCAGCCATCTGCTGAGGACGCGGCCGCAAGCTGGCCAAGTGGACCAATCAGAGATGAGGCCCCGCCTGACCAAAGAGGCCAGCCTTAGGGTTTGAAAGCCGTCATGACTACGGCAACATCAGCACCAACTTGCTGTTTCTTATACTACTATACCACAATTCGGTTTGTTAGTTCAAGTGACTGTTCATATTTAGTTTGATTAAACGTACCATGTTATTTCTCAGTAATTTTTATTTGATGCATATTGTAGAATCTGAATTTCCCTTTACTAAGTAAAGATCTAGAAGCTGAATCTGTATACACTAATGATTATAGGAACAACTGCACCCAGAGGGAGGTGTGGGATTGCAGTGCTGTTGGGAAGGAAGATAAAGGTTTCC
This sequence comes from Semaprochilodus insignis, assembly GCA_034552555.1. Lineage (NCBI taxonomy): Eukaryota > Metazoa > Chordata > Actinopteri > Characiformes > Prochilodontidae > Semaprochilodus > Semaprochilodus insignis. The sequence continues at coordinate 21,526,068 of CM067477.1, read as the reverse complement.
AGGAAAAATAAATGATGATAAATTTAGACTGATATGATCAATATTTATTGAGCTACACAGACAGAAGTAGTGTCTCCCAGTATGGCGTCGGGCCGCCATGTTTACTAACTCAACATGCTAGACGTCTCTACATGGAGCTGTAAAGGTTCTTAATGATCTCCTGTGATAATCCATCCCATGCAGCTTGAATATTCTCACACAGTTCCTGAAGATGATGCGGTAGGGGTAGAAGTGGAGTGACACCAGGCCTTCTGGACGTGTGACGCGTGACCACATACCATTTATGATGTCGCTGAACACGGTGCCTCCACACATGGATGAATATGAAGATGACCTGCTACCATTCTGAGTCACTCCATGACAGTCTGGCACGACACCATTGCAGTCTTTGGTGACGTGGTGTTAAGGGCAGTCGTCGTAACGGTCTGCGTGCATGTAGTCCTGTGTGGGGCAGCCGTCTGCCAATGGTGCTGCACTAACAGGATGACTCATGGAGGACATCACTGCTCACTGAATGTACACTACCATGGCTGTTTGGGTCAGTCAGGTAGAGCGATAAGGCCCGTCCTTGCCTACGTCACACGCCGCCTGAGATTGAAGCTTGAATCATTAGCATGTCTGGCGCAATGTCAAACCTACCCACCAAGTTTCATTCCTGTGGGTTGATTCCTTTAGGGTGCAGCTATTTGTGCAGCTATTCTTTTGTCAATGGCTGTATATATTGGCCACATATTCAGATTACTGCAGTTTAGCCCTGCCTATTCAAAGAGGTACAGTAAAACAGGTAGATTCCAAAATCCTAAATTGTTATGGAACAGACTCATTAATATTCACACCCCCAACATTTACATACAACCACAACGGAGCTACAGAACCAACATGGTGGACTGTGTGGAGAACTCCAGCGTTCCAGGCTGGGAAGGGGATGTCGGCACTTTTCATTGCCTTCCCAAGGAACCCAACTGCCAGCGCTACATGGTTGATGTTCATCTTTAAACCAGGCTGAAGTTGTTCCTATTCACCCGCCTCTTAATCCAATGTTCCGTTCCACCTTAAATACTACAGGTCCATGTTTGCAAGTGCAAAACCTAATTAGGCCTAGAGAGCCAAAAGTAAAGTTAGACACAGCATCTCTCTGAACCCACTCGTTCCTGCAAAGTGAATTTCTCTAGGTGTCTCAAATCGAACCAAATTAGAGATTTTATCTTGCCTAAATTTGTGGCCTAATTGAATCATGAATCATTGCCTTCCTGCTACACCTGGCCTATTTACTCACCAAGACAAACCACAGACGCCGCCACTGTTGTTGACTAGTCGCCCTCTTTTTTTTCCGGGACTTCTATTTGTTCCAGCTCAGCTATCTTTTTTTAATCTCTCCTGTCACTTGTGTCCCAGCAGAGCAGCGAGCAGGTTTATAGATAAAAGGGACGTTTCATTTTTAGATTAGCGGAGAAAATAACCGCTATACATTGTGATGCATATCACAGACGCGTTTGAAGCGTGAGGCGTGTGCCGATGCGGTCACGCACCCGCTGCTTGAAGATGGCTTGTGATGCATAATTTAGTCCCTACCAAGCTGGATGGCGCTTCGGCACCCATGTTTACTCTGATGTTTTAAACACACTTCAGAGTTTTGAGACAGACCCCAGAGGGCACAGAGAACTCCAAACGCTACCTGAAACGGCAGGACGTGTGAATTCAAAAGGCGTTCGTACTTTCGGGGGGACACAAAAGAAGAGACCCAGGGGGCCTTATCGCTTGTTTCATGGTGGTGTGAAGATGCTGTTAGCACGCTCAGTGCCTGCTGCTGTATGTTTAGGATGTTTGCATACGCTTCTCTTATTGCAAATAATCAGGCCCACAGCAAAAGGAAGACGAGAGAAAGCCTCCTGGCGCCTTCCCCACCTCCGTCTTGTAAACGAAAGCGCTGGCTTTTCGTCGTCTTGACCATAACCTTGACATTTCTGGGAAACAACAGTACGCTGCTCCGTCTTTGCTCCTCACGGGCTGCTGTCTGCTATGTTAATGGGGCGACGCACTCTTGGTGTGAAATTTTAATGTGTCATTTTGGCGATAAAGGTGGTTAAACAGTCCAGGGTTATTTCATTCGAGGCAAAGCCGATGAACAAACATGAGGCGTTTTCTCATTATGCTGTACGGATTGACTGAGAGCCGCGAGGGGGGTGTCAAGTAGGAAGAGATTGCCGTTTCTTTGTTATCACTGCCATCTCCTGGCCCACAGTGATCACTTTTGGGCTAGGCAGGCTCCTTTATCCATGCCGAGCCTGAGAAGGAGACAGAGTGAGAGAGCGACGGAGAGAGAGAAAGAGAGAAAACGCATAGTAGTATTGCATTATCGCCGTCGAGAGTCATGAATGCTAATAAAGTGAGATAGAGTGCGCTTGCTGTTTGGAGTGCCTCCACTGAATACATGCATAATGTTTTTTTGATAACCGGAGCACAAACGTTTGTTGTGATTTACAGGCTCCAGCTTCACGTCGGTGTGTGTGCCTGTTAATTAGCGGTACAGTATTCTGCACTGTTCTGCAAACGACCTGGACGCCTTTTAAAAGGGAAGCAGATGTACATGCGCTTTCCCACAAAGCTGTGCCGTTTCAAGAGCCCTCCACATTCCAGATCAGCTCTCGGTTGAGTCTTTTTTTCTGGTGCGCCGCGGCTATTTGTGATGGAAAACTGTCAGTGTTTCACGATCCACGGGATCCGTGGGGTGTGAATAGCATCTGCAGCTTGTCTCCAAAACATTCCACTCCATCTGTCGTCAACAAGTCGATTAATTAAAAAGGAAAACATTCTGCTTGACGCTGATCAGTCAGCCTCCGTATGAAGGTTCTTTTTTTTTTTTCAGGAGTAGGGGGGTCTTACAGTTATCCATCTCCCCCCTCCTGACTTTTCGGAGTTACGGCCACCTTGCTGCTCTCTGAGCGGCGTGTTTGATTGCAACGTTGGCACAGAGGGCATGGCCAACCATCAAAGCTGCCCCTTCTGCCATTTGCATAGCGTTTAAGGTGATTCGGTGCCGGCGAGCACAGGAGCCGTAAAACGCGGCGAAATTACTGCTTGCCGACTTGAAGTGGAAGGCATGTCAAGATGTTAATGGTGTGGCGCGTGACGCTGGGACAATTGATATTCCGGAGCGCTTCGCGAGGTTAAGCGTGTTAACAGCGGAAGCTTTCCCTGCCTGAGCTATTTGCAATAACATTGCTCATAAACATGTGTTCATTAATCGAGGTGGGGTCACAGAGGTGATCTCCACATTCCGACAGGCAAGGGGGAAAAAAACAAGCTTGGAAAAATCAGTTCTGCCCTACAACTCATACCAAAATACAGTGCACCTGCTTGGCCCGAGTCAATCTGTTCTTAAAACTGGCCGGTAGGGAAGCCAAATACGAATACGAGCGGACTAAGCCTTTTGCCAATGGGAGAAATACATACTGGCTAATTAATGCCCACCTGCCTTTTTTCTGGGATCCAAAAACCTGAGACTAGTAGCTGCTTAAATAGGTACCTGAGCACGGTGAGTAAAAGATGGATGTTGTACCTTTGGGTGCTCATTGCCTTTAATCTCCGCAGCTTGCTGCTTGGGATTAAAAAGCAGGAGGACTGGAAGTGCTTGATAGACTGCATGCCTCCCAAAGCTTGACAGCGAAGTGTGTTTGGCAGCAAACGTGCCAGTCCAGGCCAAGAAGCCGGGCGCTGGGAAAAGCTGTAAGGGATTTTACCCCCCGTCCTCCTTTGTGTGTGTGTAAGAATAGGAATAATGTCTGTCAGGCTTTGCATCTCACATTTCAAAAACACTCTGCTGAGTCACTTACAGCCCTCTTTTTCCGAAATGGAGGGATCCTGATTTGTTTATTCGCCACAGTCTTATGTACAGAGCAAACCTGGTCTGGGGGAGTGTTGCCGGGCGTATGTAAAAAAGGAAGGGTTTTGAATTCTCAGATGCAGCAAAGTGGTAGATATGGCTGAATCCTGACAAGATTTGTTTGCAAGCGTCTGGGGGATGCAAACTGAGAGATAGTTACTGGCGCAGAAAATCTCTGGCTCAGCCAAGATGGAGTAAACACGTGACCAACCGGTGGATGGGTGGGTGGGTGGGGGTGGCGGCAGAGGGGGCCTGTCTGGAATCCGGTCTCAGAGCTCAGCGTAGGATCAAATGTGATGTGAACATATGCCAATATTGGCTGAATATGCGAACGGCCGAGAGCACTGTTTAACATTTTAATCCACTGAGGTTTAATTTGTCTTAAAACTGACAACTGATAGGATCGAAGGGTTGAAAGTGAGCTGTATTCTAATGCAACCTGTCTCGCCCTCAGCGCTGGCACTCCGACGCTGTCTGTGCCTTAAGTATGCATGGGTTATTGACGGATCAGGGGGTGAAAAATACCCAGATGTCAGGGAATGAAGCTGATGACTGTGACATGCGGCACACAAACTGCTTATTTCTAAAGCATGACTAAGTTTCAGCTAGTACGAATATACACACCATCCTTAAGGGTTCGGTGCAGTTACGTCATCGCTAGAATCACTTTTGGTGATGATAGGAAGTGGATCAGGCTAGTTCACCTTTCTATACAATCTCACAACATCCTTTAATAAGGTTTGTATTATTGCAGTGTACTGTACAAGACCGTCTAATAGCTCACACAGTGCTGGAGCACATTACTGGCAGTGGGAGCTCCCTACTGACCAATTCTTCACAATGCTGATGCTAGCCACAAGAGGGACCTGGAGATTATGCCGATGTGGCTGAGAGTCCAACATTTCTTGCACTGCAGTGAGTGAAGCATGCTGAATAATTCCACCCATGACCTGGTGGTGACTTTTCACACAGCATAGGATGGTAAATGAAAAGAATTCCTTCTTTACAACCTAGAAATATGTATTTGTGTATGTTCAATGCTTTTTTTCTCTTTTGCCATTTCACTCCTTGTCACTCCTTGTTTCAGGTCCTTGTCAAAAACACTTTCACTGACTTCAGTTTAAAAGGGTGTTCTTATTAATCTCTACATGCTAGCATCCGCAAAACTGATTAATACAGGGTAAACAGGCCGACCACTTAGCGTTGAATACTCTCGGAATATCAGTTACATGTTTTAGAATTTCAACAACAGCGTGGGTACTGGACGGCTTTCATATGACCTCTCTGTACCTGGTCTGTGTGACTTGTTTGATCTTTGTTACCTCCTTTTTTTGTTTTAATCTGAGCCAATTCAGAAGCGCTAACCCTGAAAGAGTGAAGGCCAAAGCATGGCCCTTCGGAAGTACCTGAATCCAGCCACCAGCTCTTTTCAAACACCTCTCTGGGTGGCCTTGCTGTGAATGCACCTGGATAGCAACTCCACTGTACAAAATATCCTACCAGCTGGATCACAGCCAGCTCTGCTCTCTTGTGGATGGATCGCAAAGAACTCAAACCTGAATCTCAGTGGCACGACCGGCCTCTGGACTGCTAAAAAGACATCATTACTGCTTATCCTTAGATGCAAAGCTGATGGATGTATTTTGAACTGTTATACCCATCTTGGCTAAGACTGCCATTCTACCCGAAATGTGATTAAAACGCGATTACCACCTTGTAGCGTGTAGCACGGATGGTATAATGGCATAAACAGCCCCGCGTATTCTAAGACTGCAGGCAAAACTAATAAATGTGTTATTGAGTCGAGCCCCGGCCTCTCCCGCCCGCTTCTTAAAGGGAGTCATTTGTGCGGCACTCAGCTCTCGAGATAAGGGATCACAGTGCGGCGGCAGATAAGCAAATGACGGGAGGAAGTTCTTCAACAACAGCTGGATTAAGTGAGAAGGAGGGATGAAGAAGGGATGATGGAGGATAAGTGCGGCAGGAGGAGATGAAAGAGGCCCATTTGAAGTGTCAGCGAGACATTTGAGGGGACCTGGGAGAATTGTTAAACTGCCTTTATTTTACCAAGAGCCCCTCTTTCTCTCGCTCGCTTCCGCTCTCCCTCTCACTGCGGGGGGAAGAGAGAGGATCTATCAGGAGTGCCGCCTGATGACCGCAGTGCGTCTGAGAGGAGAGAGAGGGAGAGAGAGAGAGAGAGAGAGGCAGTTGTCTTTGAAGTCTGGAGCTCGACTTCAAGGCGGAGTGAAGAGAATCCTGATGATGTCAGTTCCACTCGGAAGGCAGCGGCTCAGATAGATATTTACAGTTGCTTTGCATTTCTATAGCTTCCACTCTACAGATGCCATAGGGATTATGCTAATGCAGAGCGGGGGCCATTAAAATAGTCTGGCACTTTGAGCCAAGCTCCGCTATCAGGGAGCCTCCACATAGCCCTGCGCACCATCAGATGGCACTAGAGGATCAATTTGCTAGCAGCTTGCTGCGCACGGCGGGCGGAAAACGAGAGGAGGCAAGCCGCTGCTGTTGTGGCAGCCTTGTCTGGATTAGAGAAATGATGAAATCTCCTAGGTCTCCCTGGGCTGAACATGCGAAACGAAAGCAACGTGCTTCCTCGCAGCGTGCCCTCTTTTGACTCTGGAATAAGTATTTTCGAAAGCACCTGTCTCGGGATCGCTCATGCTTTTTTTCACCCCCTGATGCATGCTGAATGATTTCAATCCCCCAGCGATTCGGTCCGGATGCCTGCTGAATTTTGGACCTTGGGAATGAGATATGCACACTGCTTGGAACATTTCCTGATGCCCACAAGTTTCTTCACCTTATCCCTGATACTTTGATTGCATGCATTCTCTGTGTATTTAGTTCACTCGTGTAAGTCAGCTGTTCCCTGTTTGCAGAGGCTGTGCTAAATATGGTTCGGGTGCCTCCACGTTACCTCTTTCAGTGCAAGTGCAACACATTGATTGGGGATGTGTGATGCAACCCCTCCATGATGATCTCTCCCTGCCTGGAAGAAGGAAAAACAACTCATTTTAAGGAAGTCTGGCCCACTCTTTGACTGCTTTTACCCACTAATGTCTTTCCTGCTCGCCCACACATGCCCATCTAGGCCATAGATCCACTCTGGCTATATATAATGCAGGAGCTTCAGCGCAGCGTGAAAGTGTCTGGCCTCAAGCAGACCCTTGGCCTCAGTCCTGCTTTGGGCACTGCTAACTTTCTCATCAGATGATAACCAGACAGCTAGGTCCACTACTTGTTTGTAGGCCTTTTTCATTTTGTTTTCTGCAAGAATGGTGCCTAAAACATGTTTTGGTTGGAGGTTGCTAGTCAGACTAATCAACATGTTGATGCAATAGCACTTTTAGCATGATGTGAAATGACTGATGCTGATCATGTCATTATGCCTCTGAGAAGACGACAAATGAGTAGCCTGATGATCTAGGGGTCCCTATCGCTGATTTTCCAAACATTATGTTAAAAGTCATGTGTGGTTGGAAGGAGGGCATAATGCCCTGTTATCCTGTTTGTGGGCGAGCATCTCAGCAAGGTGGGAATTCGCGAGATTTCTGGAGTGGAGTGCGGCTTTGTCACAAGTTGCTTGTTGCAAAGCATTCCATTCTTCTTTGGTTTTACTCATGACGACGTCAGGGATTATTCAACGTTGACTCAACTTTCATCACATAACATTCTGGCATTCATTGCTCATCTTTATTTAGCTATTTGTTGAAATAATCAAGGTCCCAGATGGTAAAACTGACCTTATTTATCCTCATCATCAAAAGAATAGTTGCACAAATAGCTGCACCCAGAAGGAATGAAACTCTGTGGGTAGGTTTGACATTGTGAGACATGAGAATGAAGTTTCATGCTGGGGCCGTGCATGTGATGTAAGCAAGGATGGCCCTTATAGCTGTACCTGACTGACCCAACAGCCACGATTGCAGACATTAAATGAGCAGTGATGTCCTCCATGAGTCATCCTGTTAGTGCCAGCACCATTGGCAGACGGCTGCACGACGCAGGACTACATGCACACAGACCGTTACAACGACTGTCCTTAACACCACGTCAACGTCACCAAAGACTGTAATGGTGTCGTGCCAGACTGTCATGGAGTGACTCAGAACGGCAGTGGATCATCGTCAGTGACAAGTCCATGTGTGGAGGCACCGTGATCAGCACCAAGATGAACAGTTTGTTGTCACACGTCCAGAAGGCCTGGTGTCACTGCACCTCCACACCTACCACACCATCTGCAGGAACTGTGTGAGAATATTCAAGCTGCATGGGATGGATTATCACAGGACACCATTAGGAACCTGTACAGCTCCATCCTGAGACGTCTGGCATGTTGGGTTAGCAAACATGGTGGCCCGACGCCATACTGAGAGACACTACTTCTGTATGTGTAACTCAATAAATATTGATCATATCAGTCTAAATTTATCATCATTTATTGTTCCTGGTAACCTTTATCTTCCTTCCCAACAGCACTGCAATCCCACACTTCCTTCTGCGTGCAGCTGTTCTATTGATGAGTCTATTATTAGAAAGTTTTAGGAACCTTTCATGCAGACATACGCATGACTCAAATTATGTTTGTAATTTCTGTACAGAGAATTCTGGGAGTTATGTAAAATAATAATGGGAAAGATTATGAAGATCGATGATAATGACAATAGTCATTCTTGCAAGACATATCCTTCACCAAGTTTGATTGAGTGAATACTCAACTTTCATTGCGCTCACAATCATCAGATCAGCAGCAAATCCTGTTAATATTGACAAGCCGTTAGATCTGTCTTAATAAAATGTTCATTGTCTTGTAAGGCCTTCCTTGTGTTGGCTGAATCCATGATACCACTTGCCAGTGTGTTGTTTTGCTCCTCAGTTCTTGTTTTGAACTGAGAGAGAAATAGTACAAGATTCACTTGTGGCTGCGGTTGCCTCCCTCATGTGCCACGCCATCGGTGTTATGGCCCAGAACAGTGCATTCTGAGCCCAATTCTCTCATTACAGAGATAATAAACCCAATCTCATTGCATGCTGTCTGTGAAATTATGTATTGATTTACTCCAAATGCCCATATTCCGAGCTAGTCAGTAAAATAGTCTCATTTTCTATGCAAGTTGGAGGAGGCCATGCGGGTCGCCGCGTGTTGACTGGGGCAGATTTGGCGCTAATAGAGGAATCAAACAGAGGAAAGGACTGTTTGATAAGGTCCTATGCAAACACAGGTCTCAGCTGTTCTTGAACAGAAGAGGAGGAGAAAAAGGAGCCCTAATAACCTTTTCGCTCTCCCCCCACCTCAACATTTTTCCTTTGGGTAATAAGAAGAGAGGAATGGCAGTAAAATGTCAGAAATATCACGAGGAACAGAAGATCTGAAGCATTGCTTAATGAAAACCTCTGGCCAGGAGCCGTGTGCAGCAGAGAGGGCTGCCGGCATGGCTGGGCTGCGAACAGTCATTTCTCACCGGCCACACAGCAGCATTCCATTACATGCACTCGCTCTTTCCCTCTCGCTCCCAGTTGCTGAAAGACACAGTAACACGAGTGAAAGAAATAAGGTAGCGAAGTGGCCATAATAACACTTTTCTTTCTATTGTTGTCTGCAGGCGAAAAAGAAGCCGAAGATTAATGTGCGGCTCAGGGTGGCGGGGAGCGGCCCTCGAGCCAGGCATTACCCATCAATAGCCACGGACACAGATCAGAGTCATTTAAATGATCACTAGGAACAAGAGCCAATTAACCCAAGCCTCTGCAGCACCTCGCAGAGACAGGCTACTCTCAAGCCGTCCCTGAAAAAAAATAGGGGTGGGGGGGGCACTAAAATGTGGCAAGTCTCCCTGATTGCATAATTCCATTACAGACTGGAATTAATTGATTTGCCACAGGCCTCCAATTTCATTAACGGTACACAATGCCTAAATTTCAGTTCTCCCAAAGGATCCGTCCCTTTTAGCACTCCGTCTGTTACCTGCCTTAATGCTCAGGGACTAGGGGTCATGAGTGGTCAACAATTGCGCCGGCTCCAGGACCTGCTCCCTCTTTCTAGAGCGCTGGCACACATTCTTGCTGAAAGAAACCACTTTTTCAATTACTCAGCCATCAGCTAGCTGCGGAGCAGATAATCGCAGGCTTCATAGCTCAGGCTACCATCTAAATGTCAGTTAAATAGAGCTGCCGCACCATGGTTAAAACCACCCTGTGAGAACTGCGGTACCCTTACAGCACTGTAGTAGACCGTCAGACTATAGGAGGGTTTTTTACCCTCTAAATCCCCCAACACTTGCCATTTTCCCAGAAAGCTCTTGTCTGGTATTATAGACTGGATCTGTCTGTCGGGGTTGGAACCAGGTTACTGTCGTTGCTGGCTTGGAGGTAGACACCTATTCTGATTTCTGTCTAATGGACTGTGGGACAGTCTGCAAGGTACACTTTGTTTGGTGTCTGTGAAGCTTGGAAAATCCCTGTTGCCCAAGCCTGCAAAGCAAGAGCTCCACAAGCAACGGTATATTCACTGAAAATGGGACTCAGCCATGTTGTGCTGTGCTGGCTAGAGGTAAATGTCTTAAGTGTCTTCCTTCCTGATTTGTTGATACTGGCTTAGGGCTGTTAATGGACTTCACACAATTACACTAAGAACCCCAAGCAGACTTCCATCAGCTTCTTCTTGAAAGGTGCCGAAAGACATTCAGCGACGTTGTAGCCTCCTATAGTTTTCCACCCGAAACAAAGTGCAGCGTGGGTCCACGGAGGGACCTGGGGCTTCTTCCTTCTGCGCCATTATGTTATATCTCCTCAAATAAGCAGGGACAGGAAGGTAATGAATTCTCCCAGCGAGTGAAATGGAAGGATTTTCTATTTGCCAGACACTTTCTTCCGCTTTTAACTCTTTCAACTGACGTGGAGTGGACCTTTGGGGGCGGGTGGCTGACTGATGGAGGACTGCAGCGAACAATCAGGGAAGAGCGAGTACCATCTGTCTCTGGTGAGATGAGGCTGCTCTGCCGGCCACCGTGTAAAACACAGCCCATATACGCGGCTGTCCGTGCCCTAAAATTGGAATCGAGGCGCACCTTTGAAAACTGTATTGAGCCATATCAGGCAATACAGCCAAAATCAATATACCCCCACTGCTGGAACTGGACTGGAGCAGCGGCTGCCAGGCCTCAGACGGAGAGGCATTTTCAGACGATGCCTTTTTTTTCGCGTTTCGCAATCAATCCGACAGGAATGGGAATGGGTGGCCGGCTTGGAGGCTCCGACGACATTTTTCCACACTCGGCCCCGGCCACTGCTGAACAAGTCTGGTGTGAACAGCTACAAGCTGACATATAACCCAATCCCATTTGCTGTCCACAAAGGCAAATGTGAGAATCCTTCTCTCTCTGCAGTGGCAGCTTGAGGATAGTGTTTCAGGAGCGCTAGCACATCTTGTCCCACGGGCTAATAATTTCCAGCTAAATAACCTGTGCGAGCTGCCCTTTTGTGAGTGGCTACAAAATGTGGTCTCACTTGCCTTGTTGAAACATGCATCTTTTATTAAACTCTGTCAGAGGTTTGCAAGCGTACCCACTGGGCTACAACAAGTTACCCTTTGATCAAGAAGCACTTCGGAGATCATCATCTGGGAGCAAGTTTAACAATGGTAGCTGGGCTGTGGACGGAGAGGCATTTCCAGATAGCGCCTTTGTGTTCTGCAGGGTGAACTGGAAAGGGTGGCTGGCTCCAAAAGGCCATTACAATGTTTTTTTTTTCAGAGACACCTAAAACTTGGTCCCAGTAACTACAGAACAAGCTCAGTGTGAACAGCTACACCCCAGTCCTATTAGCTGTCCACAACCCCAAATCTGAGAGTTCCCTAAGCTGTGGAGGATACTGACCAGACTACCATGTTAGTAATTTAGAACCACACTATATAAGATTGTTGTTGGTGAATTTAAAAGAACCGGCTTGTAAAATGTGTCCTTATGCTGTTGAGTTTGGGTTGGACTTTACCAAGAGTTTTTGGATCATGTCTCTATGTGATAATGCATCACATCCCTAGCCTCCAAAAATGGAAATCAACATTATTCTGAGGAAGATATGATGATAACAGTTCATCACCTGTGCTGTTAGAGTTCTCTTTGAATGCACTTTCAACAAGCTTGCAATTATCTCAAATTCTTTTGCTCAGGAATGCGGTCCGAAGCACAAGATGTCCCCAATCAGGCGACACGGTGGTGCGGTAGGTAGCGCTGTTGCCTCATAGCCAAAGGGTTCTGTGTTCGGTTCCTGGCCGAGAGATCCAGGAAAACTCCTTTCTGTGTGGAGTTTGTATGTTCTCCCCATTTTGGTTTCCTCCCACAGTCCAAAGACATGCAGTCAGATGAATTGGAGGTGCTCACCCTAGGTGAGAGTCTATGTGTTTGCCTTGTGATGGACTGGCAGCCCATCCTGCCTTTTGCCCACTGAAGGCTGGGATAGGCTCCAGCACCCACCGTGACCCAGAAGGATTTTAAATGTAGATTAGCGGTTTAGAAGATGAGTGAATGGGTGAGGTCTCAATATCCCTAGATCAGAACTTGTCCTAGGATTGCAGTGCTGCCTTTGTGCAGGTTGAGAAGTGATGGTGTGCACCTGTTGTCCATCAGCAGAGTACAGCAGGGCATTGATTTCCCAACAACGGCAGGGACTGGGGGACCCTCTGCTAGGGACCCTCTGCTAGGTCCTTTCATTAAGGAAAAGTTGCTGCTTTGCAACAAAAGGTGCGCCCACCATCTTCTGGGACTCCAAAGACAGAGGTTGACACTTACACTTACCTTGTAGCATTCTCCTTAAAAGACGGATTTTAACCCCATGAATCATTCTCCAACATGCAAAAGCATGGCAAGTACATGTACAAATCCTGCAAGCTTATAGGTATAGCTGACAAGATGGCACGCTATCATGACTAGTTATCAGATGCAGGGTGGCAGCACAGCTGTTGTGCTTTACACATGAGAAGGCATGCATAGACACCTGGAGGAGCTGCATACAAATACGACATGTAGTTGGGGCCCTTCACATTTTGCTCGGTGCAAATAAGTCCGAATTGCCAGCAAGATTTTATGCTTTCCGCTAGTCCGATTCCAGGTCACCACAAGTCATGGTCAACATAACGTACATCCATAAAACCTGCCAAACTTGTGCCTGTGATAAAAAGCTAACTTTGTATTTTATCTAAAGTTGTGCCATCTATGAAATGCGTTGTTTTGGATTTCCACTTACTTAGGAAAAAGGAGCTTTTCAGCACATTCAAAGAGGACACGGTGGAAACATGCCTCAAAGTACACAATATAAATGATAATCAGATAGCATTGCTCACCTAGCCTGAAGACACACCTGAATCAAAACAAGAAAAACAAAAAGGTATCTACCTGGCCGTCCAGCGAGCTTTCAATCCTTTCGTTCTTGGAGAGGTGGCCTCTTTCAAGTTGGGCCGGCGTTGTGATTTGTCTCGTTCCATGCATGTTGTTGCATCGAACGGCTCCATTCTCCCACATCACGGTGTGAAAGGTGGGTCCACACAGCTTGGTGACTGGCTAAATCACATGACCTGAGAGTCTGGTGGCTTGGACAGGTCTGTTAAAGGGACCAAACTGTTCAGTAAACACGGCCATTCAGAGTGACTTGATGTTAAATAATTAGTTTGCAGAGAAACTTACCAATATAGATGGTCTTTACAGTGGTGGTGGTGATGGGAACCAGAGATCCGTATGTCTACAAAACACATGTAGACACTTTATTTACTATCTGAACCACCAGTGAACCTACTTATATCTTCTGAGTGTTTGTATATGGAATAGTGTTGATGGTGAAATCTCAGAGCTAGTTTTTCGTTGGGGACTGTTTTGCCTTACAACATCCTTCATGTATCCTTCCACTATGACTAGATTAAAATACATTGACTGAAATGTGTTTTAGATCAAAAAATTGTCACACAATAACCGTGAAATCAACGTCTCAGTGTATTTCTTTTGTCTTCGTCTAGTTCCATTCACCACCACTGTGAACAGCTCTGACTCGATAAATGTCTCTAGAACTCAGCGTTTCACCCCAAACCACCCTGAATGACTCTGTTTACATCTTAGCCATGTAATTATGGACATTCCTTTCTAAGGATGCTAGAGTGTCTCATGCTGGTGGTCAGAAGCTGCACTTTATGTATGCTCATAATTAATGTGTTGGTGGAAGATGCTGTGTTAGATAGGAATCTATAAAGAGATTTGTCTGCCATATATGGATGCATGAGGGCTGAATATACATTCTCAGGCTTGGTTGCAGTATGGCATCCGCAGTAATCAGGTGGCAGCACCAGTGTCAACACACACCTAAACATGTGAGCCATCGCCTTAGAATCATCAACCTAATTCGCTGCTAAAAGCACACGCAGTTGTGAATCTTCGTGCTCTGCCGAGCGAGATGAAGGCATGTGACCCATTTCACACTGGGGGTCTGGCTGCTTTGCAGCCAGCAGGGGGCAGCAGGCAGCTGCGCAGGCTGCCTCCTCCAGAGCGGCTCGCAGTTAATTAGTTTTTTCCCCCCTTATTTTTGCACTTACACTGGTCATTTGGGAATGCCATTTTCTTCATCACAGTATCGTGGAGATCAGCAATTATGCTGAAGCAGTGAAATCTTTTTTTGGCCAACTTCACCCACCCCCCCTCTCTCCTCGCTCTCTCTTTCTCTTTCCCCTTTCCTTCATTTTTTATATAAGCTTATTCCCCTTGAAGTGAACTCGTTATAGATGCTCTAGTTGTTGTGGTTGGACAGGAGATTATTAAAAGGATACATTATTGAAGAATACCAGCTTTTCAAGTGTATGTGCTTCTTCTCTGTCTTCTTTTTCCGGGACCAGGCAGCCATCCAAGCGGTCTCCTTTTGCCTCTGATTATTATAGTAGCGCTACAGAGGATCTATAGGGGGGACTCGTCTTGCTCCATATTACTTTTATAGCTCACGGTTTCCTGGGGCATACATCGTTATCGCCGGTAACGTGGATCTTGGCCAGCGGAATAAATTAGAATGAGGAAAATATAAAAAGTATTGATTTATCATTTATAAATCTGAGCTGATGCATTGATTGCAAGGCTGGAGGCTTTCCAGATCGACAGTACTTCTCTGCGTTTGGGCCGGAACAGAAATGACATTAATAAAGCAAATTCGGTTCAAAGCAGGCATCAACAAAGCCATACATTTTAACACTGAACGTTTTAGTTGGAACAGGATGGAATTTCTGCTGCAAACGCCTCCAGAGCCAGCAGCCACTTCTCAAGAGACTGTCGAAACTGCACACTAGACTACTTATACATTATAGAGTTTGGAAGTGCCCATCAATATAAATATCTAATTGCCATCCACTGTTTCTAGTGAGTAGACACAGGATACCTGCACCAGCAAATACACTTAGCATCAAAACAGTAGTTGCACCCCAAAGAAATCAACCCACAGGAATGAAACTTGGTGGGTAGGTCCGACATTGTGAGACATACAAATGATGTAAGTTTGTACGCTTGTAACGCTTTTCGTGATGTAAGCAAGCACGGGCCTTATCGCTGTACCTGACTGACCCAACAGCCACGATTGTGGACATTCAGCGACCAGTGATGCCCTCCATGAGTCATCCTGTTAGTACCACCACCATTGGCAGACGGCTGCACGATGCAGGACTACATGCATGCAGACCATCACGACGACTGTCCTTAACACCACGTCAACGTCACCAAAGACTGCAATGGTGTCATGCCAGACTGTCATGGAGTGACTCTGAATGGCAGCGGGTCATCTTCAGTGATGAGTCCCGCTTTTGTCTTGGTGGAGACGACCAACGAATCTGTGTGTGGAGGCACCGTGGTCAGCACCAAGATGAACGGTTTGTTGTCACACGGCACGCGCCCAGAAGGTCTGGTGTCACTCCACCTCCACCCCTACCGCACCATCTGCAGGAACTGTGTGAGAATATTCAAGCTGCATGGGATGGATTATCACAGGACACCTTTAGGAACCTCTACAACTCCATGCCGAGACGTCCGGCAGCCCAACGCCATACTAAGAGAGACACTACTTCTGTATGTGTAGCTCAATAAATATTGATCATATCAGTCTAAATTTATCATCATTTATTGTTGTAACCTTTATCTTCCTTCCCAATAGCACTGCAATCCCACACTTCCCTCTGGGTGCAGCTGTTCTTTTAATGATGAGTGTATGTCCCAATGAGGTAACGTCTTACAGTGACCTGTATCCACAAGTGCCCTCAAATAGATTTTTGAGCAAGATCAACCATGCACAGTATTGATGCGCCCCATTGGATGCTCTAACATATTCCTGCGTTATATATCGTGTATTTGCACAGCCGAGATTTGGAATAACTTTGACCTCCACACTTCTTCAAAAACACTAAGATTAAATCAATGTTCGTTGTAACGCCGGCTTCAGGTAGAATTGATGTCTTCAACCCGCGCTTCAAGGAAGGAAAACTGCTGCCTGCACAGTTTTTCTTTTTTTTTTTTTTAGACAGAGGGAGAGAGAAGGAGCCATTGGGAGTGAAAGGAACAAATTTACGGCAGGCTGTTGAATTTTCCACTAGAAAAATTTCAATAAGCAATCATTTTTTGCCTCCGCAGCAACCTTTGTTGAGCCCGCCGATGTTAAATTGAAGTAGGCATATGGAGAATTTAGCACAGGTGCTGGACCGCTGGTGCCATTCACTTGCAGTCCTTTAATGATTAGCTTGTAATGTCTTGTGCCTATTTCTAGCTCACGGGCACTTGTTTACTATACCCAGATAGTGAGACTCAGGTGACCTTACCGCTGTTTGTTTGTGATTAATTCATGATAAAAAAAGTCCACAGCAAATTCATTTCACGTGTTAATGATAGGCACAGTATTGATCTGGGAGCCCAGGCTCCGAAAGAAACGACAGTCAAGTTTGATATCAAAGCCCATTCCCAAAAAAGAAGAACTTTGTGCAGCGGAGTCCTTCGCTGATAATGAATGCACCATTTTCCCTTCCCAACCCATAACATTTGCTTCCTTTGAAGATTAGACTCGTAATTATTCTATCAACGTGACAAATGAAAAATATCCTCCAATCTTCCTCCGATTCAATTAATCTGTGCTTTATTTCCTGTCTGGGTGTTTGTAAGCATGAGCAATAGTCAACCATGCAGCAAATTCATTGATGTTCCCGTCTAGTTTACGAGCGAACATTATGTAAATGTTCGTTTTTGAATAATTCAGGGCGGGCGCAATTTGCACGGTGGAGCGGGACGCGGGGGCCGTTTGTCGGTTGGAAAGGTTGAGTGATATGTCACCGCCCGAACGCGGCCGACCTTTGCCGCTCGGATTGGAGCCGGGTCGCGGTATCCGTCCGTGTAGCCCAGAATAACAAATTGCGCCAGGATTCGGTGCTCCATTCATAACTTGGGCCCAAACGGCCCCTGTGGCTCAGCTGATTTAAGTGTTGCCCCCTGGCGTTTTTTTTTTTGTTGTTGTTGTTTGAGCGGATGAGCCGAGCGCCGCTCTCCTGCGTGCCAACTCGGTGCACGTACAGGGAGAGGTGCTGTGTTTACGAGGTGTTTTCACTCGGGTAATGACGGACTGTTGTTTCGATAGCGCCACACATATGGGCACAATTTAAACCAATACTTTTGGCATCAGTCAGAGAGTGGGCTGACGCTTGGACTCGAGAGTTTGGCCAGAGAACGCTGAAAAGTCATGAAAACCCTATTGTTACTTCTGCCTTAATACAGATCACTCTGACTATTACTCTGGAAACATTAGCGTGCTTGCATACAAACTGAGGGTACCGTGTAAACCATGACTCCTAGAGCCTGGCCTCCAGGTTGAGACGCAAATGTCAAAACTCAACCGAAAAGGAGGAAAGAAAACACGTGCAGTAAAGCTAATTTCTGATAGCATCCTCTATGGCAGGGGTTCTCAACCTCTTCTGCGCCAAGGCCCACCTGATAATATACTCATCATCAAAAGCAAAATAGCTGCACAAATAACTGCACCCATAAGGAATCAACCCAGAGGAATGTGGTGGGTAGGTTTGACTTTGTGAGACATGCAAATGATTCAAGTTTCACGGTCGGCCACACATGTGATGTAAGCAGGGACAGGCCTTATTTCTGTACCTGATTGACCCAACACCCACAACTGCAGACACTCAGTGAGCAGTGATGCCCTCCATGAGTCATCCTGTTAGTGCCAGTACCATTGGCAGATGGCTGCACCACGCAGGACTACATGCACACACAGCGTTACGACGACAGTCCTTAACACCACGTCAACGTCACAATTGTGTCGTGCCAGACTCTCATGTAGTGACTCAGAATGGCAGCGGGTCATCTTCAGTGACGAGTCCCGTTTTGGCTTGGTGGAGACGACCAACGAAAAGGCACCATGGTCAATGCCTCCAACATATTACTGCCTCCACCTCCTGAATACAAGCCCAGGGACCATTAGAGGGCATGGCACATAACTCCCATTCACAGCCATATGTATCCGGACTATAGTGATTTTTTAATTCCACTATTTTCATTGTAAACTAAAGCGTGGTTGATTCTACTTCCTAATTATGTTGGTAGTTAAGCTATCGTGGAAGGCCTTCGGTCGAGCTCCTGAAGTACATTATGGGTAGCGGGTCCAAGGGTTTAATTAGTGGCTCCTGAACCAATCAGGACCCCTTCACTTTCTCACCTCGAAAAGTATTATGCAGATAACACTAATACAGCCTTATACCAGACCTGTCTTAAACTTAGCCTTATTACTGGCTTCATTCATTGTGACAGTCGTTCACATGTTCTTTACGACTGCCATGACCTACAATTACTGTACTTTAAAGAATATGCAGTTATAAAAAGCTTTTTTTGACCATAGCATGACATACCAGATGGTGTAGAATGTTAAGAACTGATCATACTGAGTATGAGCATCATCATACTCGAATAAGGATATCTTGCATGAAATTTTATGGCTCGTAGTAGGCGGAAGGCGTTTTTAGATTCAGTGACAACACTGGTGAAGCGCAGCTTGAAGCCTTGCAGATTTCACAGAGGGACATCCCCGTTTCTAGATAAGAATAAGACAGCAGAAACTCCATTTTAATCCTTCATGACTGGGTGTTCTAAGTGTGATGCACACATCGTGATGTATTACTCATATATTACTTGTATAAGTGTAAGACAGGCTGTCATGGCAGTCTCACAGTTGAGTTACCACCATGGTGGAACTATGCTGATTCCAACAGCCTGCCATTCTTTGGTGTTGCCTGTAACATGGCATAATGAGCGCACATAAATAAGAAGTCACATGTGGGATGTAAAGATAAATGCAAAGGTCTATGATTGACACACTGTATGTTAACCGCTCCAGCTCTAGTGAGGGCTCAAAGAATGGAAATATAAATCCTAATATGTAATGTAATCCTGATAATCTGTTCTGTAATGTACTCCAGCACCGCTGGATGCTGCCTACATACAGCACTGTGCAGAGACCATTGTATAATTTCCAGCCAAAGTGGCCACTTTAGTATCAGGTAAATAGGAAGCCTAGAGGACTGGCAACATGTGGCGTGGTCTGATGAGTCACGGTACCCGTTGTTTGGGGCTGATGTTAGGGTTTGTGTGTGGCACAGACCCCATGAAGCCATGGACCGTCAACAAGGTACTGTGCAGGCTGGTGGTGGTTCCATACTGATCTGGGGTGTGTTCTCATAGCATGGCTTGGGTCAACTGGTTTGCCTAAACTTCACTGACCGTCACTGACCGGTGCCAGCTATGTTTCACTGCTTGGTGACTATTTGAAGCTCTTCATGGACTTGTTTAATGGTGTGTGTAAACACTTCAGCAGCACTGCTGCATCTGATCCACTCACACCAGCACAACACACACTAACACACCACCACCACGTCAGTGTCACTGCAGTGCTGAGAATGATCCACCACCCACGTAATCCCTGCTCTGTGGTGGTCCTGTGAGGGTCCTGACCATTGAAGAACAGGATAATAAAGTATACAGAGAAACAGATGGACTACAGTCTGGAACTGTACAACTACAGAGTGCTCCTAAATAACTTAAATTAATCAAGACAGAATCGCTTGACCATAAAAGACCAGAGTCCAGTTTCTCCAGCCCCTCTGAATTCTCATACAAGCCAATACAGAACCAGTGGTTAGGATTGTACCCCAGTGTTGTGCTACTATCAGCACTTTCTGCTGTCTGGACACATTGGGGCATTTGTCTGGGCTGTTTTCTTGTGATTGATGGCTCTCTAGTGCACTCCTCTGTCTTCAGCACTCCCTATTTTGACCCTCGCAGAAGCAATAATACAGACATTATAACTTGCATAGCGTACTCCTCGTCTGCCATTACTGGACTTGCCAATGGCCCAGCCGTTGCTTTTCATGAGAGCTAATTCACTAACAGGCAGGGAGCAAGCAGCAAATCCCTTCAGAGCATGAACAAATAGAAGTTCCGACTTAACGGACTTACAGGACCAGAACACCCACTGTGACCATTACGTTTTAGGAAAGCAATAAAATTCAATGTTCTGGGTTTGTTTAACTGGTGGAACCCAAAGGCTAACATCCTGATGTTATATTTAAGATTCCGCCAAGGCCATTTAAACAAATGTGGGAAAAGCTGTCCAACAGAAATTCCCCATCATGTGCTCCCTGAAAGTAAGGGCTTCTTTGGAGCCATGCCATGGAAAAGAAAAAAAAAAAACACATTTTGGGTTCTCTAAAGAATCATTCAGAGTATGGTTCCTTAATTGTCTTCTATTAGGTCCACTTAATGACACGTATGTGGTTCTATTTACCAAATCAGTCATTTTAGCATATTATTATTTTCCTTATTTTTGCCTTATAATTAAACAGTCAGTTAGTGTTTCTGTGCATTTAAGACATTCGATATATGCAAATCTGTTCTGATTGGCCATCAATGGTTGCACTGCACCTCACTCAAAAAGCTGTCTGGGCAGAAACACTCTTTGTAACGTCAATGTAAATGTGACAAACAATGAATTAAAATTCAGCTGTCTTTGCAGATTATCTTCCGTATGTGGGCCGAGGAGTGATTGGTAACCTTTATCTTCCTTCCCAATAGCACTGCAATCCCACACTTCCTTCTGGGAGCAGCTGTTCTTTTGATGATGAGTGTATGCATGTGCAAAGGTGAAAATAAAAATATCTAGCACATTCAGAGACGACACATTAAAGGAAAAACCTCTCAAGATGAAATAATGCCAGTGTTTTGTTTTCAGTGTTTGGAGATTACGGTGAAATCCCAGCAGTTTGTGCTAAAACTAAATCCCCTTTACTCTTTACTTAATTTACTGTGCTGTTTTGATGCACCAGATGGCACTCAATAAACACCCAGGCAGTTCCCGTAGCCCGGCTTTATAGCATGCCTGCTCAACTCAGTGGGCATAACCAGCAGACTTAGATTAGAAAACGGCTACGCAGTCATCGCCCACCCCATCCACCATATATCAGTAACATTGAGAGCCTCGGCCATTTAATCCAGAGAACATTACCTTTTTTATGTTCTAGTGTTAAACTGTATAAAATACCCCTAAGGCTATAAGGATACATCCGACCACGCTCACAATGATAAGAGCTAACGGAGTGTATCAATTGCTCATGAGCTTCCATTCTCCACCAAATAAGGAGAGGCAGCGAGATGTGGATTCTCAAGCCCACAGCACTTTCCCAAATGAAGGCTCAGTCCCCGCGCCTCTAATCAATTACCAGATATTTTCCCTCCCTCGCTGTATCTCGCTCACCATTTAGCTGGCTAACGTGCAGGTTTGCCGCAGAGCCTTTTGTTGGAGGGGGGCTTCTATAAGTCATGTGTCGAGTGTTGGAATGGAGAAGTGAGGAGGCTGGCGAAGAGGAGACGGCTCTCTCCACTGTGTCTACCACAAAGGATCTTCTTGCACGTTTCTGACAGGACTTTTTCTTTCCATTTTTCTTGTTGTTTCCAACCAAGCAATGTGTTCTGTCACTTAAATAAGATGGCCTGCATGTGAAGCTTGGGCTGACCCAAATCATGTGGCATTTTGTCACTGCCCAAAGTAAAACACGTACTTCCAAAATGGCAACTTTACAGGAGAGGCCAAAAACCTCATTTAACTTTAACGCAAGTCAATGGAACCAGATTGTTTTCCAAGCAGTTTTGGTCCATTCATCATGAAATTGTTGCACAGTGTAAACAGCAGCTGCTGTGTTCAAATGATGTCTAAAAGTAAAAACTGACAAAAATTGAGGTACATGTTTTTCTTTGGACAGCCACAATTTGTTTCTCTGTTTTACGGAAGTCCAGAAGAGGCCGTGAAGTAATTTTCTGGACTGTTGTCTTGAGATCATGACTTGATTTTCTCGCATTTCCTGAAATAACAAACAAGTTATTGAGAGATCACAATAATAAGTTGCATTAATATCTATGGTTTCCTGAAGGCTAGCAATGCGAAAGGGGACGTCCCGCTTGGCTGACCTGTGAAGTTTGGCTTTGATGTAATGTTTCTCTGCTACAGAGCTTCAAAGATCAGATACTGAGAATTGTCATTTCTGGTTTCCTGAAGACTACAATAAATGGTCATGCATGGTTGGAGATTGAGCACTCACTTACTCTTCTAAACCACTTTGTCGTGGGGGGTGCTGCAGCCTATTCCAGCGTTCAGTTGGCAGAAGGCAGGAAACACCCTGGACAGGTCGTCAGTCCATCACAGGGCAGATGCACAGACAGACAGACACACAAAAACCTGGGGTTGGGGGGGGGGGCAATTTAGCATCTCCAGTTCACCTGACTGCATGTCTTTGTGTGAGCAAACCGGAGCACCCAAAAGAAACCCACACAGACACGAGGAGAACATGCATACTCCACACTGAAAGGACCCTGGTCGCCACTAGGCCTTTCTTGCTGTGAGGCAACAGCACTACCCACTGTGCCCCCCTAAATTTCTCTGGCTCTCTCCAGGCCGCTGACAAGGGCCAGCATCTCAGCAAGACTGCCTAGGTGCCCCTATGTAGGATACAAAATAGCGAGATTCCTGGGTCCATATCTCTGGTTCCCTCAGGGCTAGCAATGGGCTCCAGGGCTCGTTGGAAAGGGCACAGCATTCTGTACTGACAGGCTATAGAAAGTGACTATATCTCTGTAGGTTTTACACTTCTCCCACTTGTATTTAAAAAAAAAAAACAAGCTCGCATTTTGACAGCTCGCTCAGCGTACATGTGACATAAGCAAGGACGGGCCTTATCACTGTACCTGAGAATGTTCAAGCTGCATGGGATGGATTATCACAGGACACCATTAGGAACCTCTACAACTCCATGCCGAGACCTCAGCTGGAACAAGTCTAGCCATTCTCCGCTGACCTCTCTCATCAAAAAGGCCCTAGAACTGACACTTTGTTTTTTTTCCCGTTATTGCTCCGTTCTGAGTAACTCTAGAGACTGTTGTGCACAAACATCCCAGGAGATCAGCATTCAAACTGGTCCATCTGGCACCAGTAATCATGCCACATTCAAATTCACTGAGATCACATTTTTCTCCATTGGGATGATTGATGTGAACATTACCTTAAGCTGCTGGAGCATAACTGTATTTTATGGACTGCAATGCTGTCACAAAATTGGCCGATTAGGTTAGAATCGCATGAATGAGTTGGTGTACAAGTGTTCCTAATAAAGTGCTCGATGAGCTCTTAGCATTGCGCAACACTATTGTTATCCGATTTATCTTCTTCTTCGTCTTAGCTGAGAGATTTTTGCTTACTAGTCCCACAGTTTATGTGATATCAACACTGTTCCAACTCCGGAACGTTCGGTCTGATCAGGAATGGTGTGCTTGTATACAGCTTTTTAATCCGATTCCTAAAAACTTGGCTAAATTCTGAATTTTTGCCATTAAGAACGAATGGGGAGGAAAAGTGTATGCCCATCTACTGTACTTCTGCTCAACAGACAGACACCGTTTCAAATACACTCAGGACAGACCTCCAAGCACAAATTTAATGTTTGGTCCACCTGTTTGTCTCTTTTTCCCCCAATCCCTTAATTCTCCCATAGAGTCCCATTCATTTTTGGCCAAACTTTATTGTTTTAACCCGTGATATTAACCCAGAGCCACCAAACTGCATGTAATTACTTAGGGCAGGTCCCCAAACTCTAAGACACACAGACAAACCGACCCGCACTCCTCTATGAGTCGTTTATTTATTCTTTGTTCCTCCCATAGAGTCCCCTTCATTTTGGAGTCACTCTGCATTTTCTTCAGCACATGCACTTTTCTAGTTGTTTTTACAGACAATTATAAGAACAAGTAGTCAAACCAGATTGCGGATCCGCATTATATCGACCAGTAGTTTCTGGTTTCACCTTCCCCTCCCACCTGAAAATGCTTTCTTGCCTCAGAGACTCTCTCGGAGGTCCTTGAATGAAACTTGGTGGGTAGGTTGTGAGATGCGAAGGATTCATGTTTCATGCTCGGCCGCACATGTGACATAAGCGAGGACGGGCCTTATCGCTGTACCTGACTGACCCAACTGCCACGATTGCAGACATTCAACAAGCAATGATGCCCTCCATGAGTCAACCTGTTAGTGCAGCACCATTGGCAGACGGCTGCACCACGCAGGACTACATGCAAACAGACCGTTACGATGACTGACCTTAACACCACGTCAACGTCACCAAAGACTGCAATGGTGTCATGCCAGACTGTTATGGAGTGACTCAGAATGGCAGCGGGTCATCTTCAGTGACGAGTCCCACTTTTGTCTTGGTGGAGACGACCAACGAATCCGTGTGTTGAGGCACCGTGGTCAGCACCAAGATGAACGGTTTGTTCTCATGCCTCACACGTCCAGAAGGCCTGGTGTCTCTCCACCTCCACCCCTACCGCACCATCTGCAGGAACTGTGTGAGAATATTCAAGCTGCATGGGATGGATTATCACAGGACACCATTAGGAACCTCCAACACCATACTGAGAGACGCTACTTCTGTATGTGTAGCTCAATAAATATTGATCATATCAGTCTAAATTTATCATCATTTATTGTTCCTGGTAACCTTTATCTTCCTTCCCAATACCATGTAATCCCACACTTCCTTCTGGGTGCAGCAGTTCTTTTCACAATGAGTGCCTATAAGGGTACGGAAAGAAAATGTGCTCTGGTTTCCTTCTCATTGATATTGACTCTAAATACATAGTGAATTTCATTCTGTTTGTTTTGATGTAGATTTTACTTTCTACAACCACTAATGACACTAATGCAACCGATAATTAATATTCAGTTTCAACATTCATAGACTCTAGATATCATTGGTTGTGGTCTATGTATCAACTGACCACCCTGATACATTTTGCCATCAGGCCGGGCCTGTTGTTGTTAAAATATAAATATAAATTTGTGAAGATGCTCCAGAAACCGTGACCTGTCTGCTGCATCATGTCGACTGAAAGACCCCTGGCTCTGTTGCCTCAATCTGAATGTCAATCAATGGCACTTCCCCTATTTTATTTAGCTCTAAAATAGGGCCCTAAATTGCCTACTAATCTAGCAAACAGACTAGGCAGGATCAGTTCGGTCAGCGAAATGACCCTTGCGGCCAGGGATATTGCTCTCATCAGTCGTGTAATTGTACCTACACCACGGTCTATTAATGGAAATTGATTGGTGTTTGCCTGGAAAAGATCAGGAGCTAGCATCACCTGTTCTCTGATCTTATCAGGCATGAAATGAAAAATCCACTCATCCCAGAATTAAATACATCAAGTGACCCCCCCCACTGGCCTCCCCATGCATGCACACCTCATACATAGGCCTACTAATACATACACACATGCATAATAGTGCTCTAAAGTTTGAGTTCAGTGTGCAGTTAACGGGCTGCTAAGTTAGACATGAAAACATTTAAACAAACTTTACATTTTGTTGGTTGCCCTACTGTCGAAGAAACACTTTTAGCTCGCTAAAGAACCTTCTATGAATCCTGTGTCTACTAGAAACTACAAATCCAAAACATTCATAAGTTGATCCATACAGCAACGTTGTTCCTTAATCTAATCTTTCCTTCATCCATACACCAACATTGTTCCTTCCTCCGGCTGTTCCTTTATACATATACCAACATTATCCCTTCATCCAATCGTTCCTTTACTCATACACAACACTGTTTCTTCATCCGATCGTTCCTTTACCCATACACCAACATTGTTCCATCATCTGATCTTTCCTTCATCCATACACCAACATTGTTCCATCATTTGATCTTTCCTTTATTCTATTCTTTTACATCAACGTTGTTCCTTAGTCCAATCCATACACATCCATACACTAATATTGTTCCTTCCTCTGATTGTTGCCTTATACATACACCAGCATTATCCCTTCATGCAATTGTTCCTTTATTCATACAGCAACATTGTTCCTTCATCCGATCGTTCCTTTATCATTCCTTTATCTATACACCAACGTCGTTTCTTTATCCATCCATTCCTTTATACGTACATATTGTTCCTTCATTCATTTATTCCTTTATCCATACACCAATATTGTTCCTTCATCTGTTCATTCATTCACTTAGCACCACATAAAAACTGGATAATGATGTTAGTTTTGTATGAGGGGCGGAGCAAGCTAAGAGTGTTGGACAGTGAGTTATCAATCAAGCTGCTTATTAGCCACACCCACACATTTCTCACATAGATCTGATCAGTGTTTTTAAACTGTGTTTTATCATTTCATATATTATATTTTTCATTTAAGCTTTGCCTGGCTGCTTTATTTTAATATAACACTTAGGTTTAGTACCATTTCGAGCTCCCTCAGACTTCAAAGGTTTTTCCTGGAACCCAGAACCATTTAGGAACCGCTATTTTTAAGAGTATATCAACTTAGCTTTATAGTGGTTGGTGGAGTTTCTCCTGGCAGCGCTGACAGCACCGAGGCTTCTTCTGTAATGCTTAATCATTGATATTAGAGTATATCTGGAGACTGAGATGGATTAGCATATCCATTAATTTCTATGGCCACTGGCTCACAGCACATGAAGTGAAAAGCTAGAGGCTGACATGTTGGCACCGGGGCTCGGAGTTCGTTTGATCCAAATGGTGACGTGAGCTTTAAATTCCATGTGACTGAAAGCAGTGTGAGGACATCATTACGGCCAGTGCCGTCTTCCTCTGTGATATATTGAAGCAATAAGAAGGAGTGCCTTACTCTGAATAACTGTGATTCGGTCCCAGACTCAAGCTGAATGCAAATACAGGGGTCATCCCAGCCGTGAAGTCATTCCCCATAGCATATGACTTCCATGCAAAATAAAGAATAAAGTAAAGCAAAGAAGACATGACAATGCTTTAAATGGGCTTTAATATTGGCGGTTCCTTCCGCCAAAGAAAGTTTGTTTCAGTCAGTCTGTAAAGAGTTTCACAGCTACGCTGTGTTGCAGAATTGTGTTTTGTTGGTTTCTGGGTGATTTTACACACAGTAAAGTAAAAATTTCAAGTAGAAATTTAGAAACCCTTAACTGCAGTGTAAATTAAGTAAACTGGTATTCTGTATGATGTATAACAGTTAATTGTGATTACTGCAGGAATTAAACACTTGCCAGCCAACCCAAATCGGATTGTCTCAATGGAGAAAGCTGTATTTGCGTACAGTATGTGGGTCATTCTACAGAATTTGCTGTCCCAAAGCAAAGAGGTTTAAATACACAATGAATCTGTTTTTTTACCCATTAGGACATTAACAGAGACAGTAATAAGCTAAATGTATACACAATCATTATTTATAGGTTACTTTCTGTTTAAAGAAACACGTCTCGCTTTTTCACATCTCTACCAAAAAACAAAAAGTTTTTGTATGTGCGTGGAGCCTTATTTTAGCCACACCCCTGCATTTTAGAGCAGATTAGATCCCATCGTTTTGAAGCCAGTGTGTCCCGAAGTCTGAAAATCAGAACTTAAACGGAACTAGTCTTAGTGTTTTAATAAAATGTATGATGATTTTATGTGTGTATGACAGTTCTATATAGAAGTGTTTTGAAAATGGTTCTGTATAGCAAATAAAAATTAGTCTTCTATTGTTGTCTATTGACTCTTCTACTAATATCAAGGTTGTGACAAAGGCAGAACGCTTCTTGGTTGTATGTAGAACCATATACAGCACATTTTCCATCAACTAAATGGATGTTGTTGGTGATCTTAAAGACCCTACAGTCTTACACTCAACAGCTCCAACTGATGAGAGTATCCTGATATACCACATATACTCTTGATGTAGCACAGTATTATATTTCTCCATATCTCCACCTCTAATATATATGTAGTGGTGTAAAAACTTTGATCTCTTTTTCTGCACAGTGTAAAAGCTCTAGTTCTCCTTTCAGTTTAGTGAATATTCATGATGGACAGACCAATAGAATTGCTCCAAACCTGCTTAGAAATAAGCCTTGTTCTATCAGCCTCCACTGCAGGTTAAGAAAGCTGGTTCATCCTCCTGTAAAGGTCCATTTTGGAGGTATTTAAAGTACACTGCACTATACAATGCACTATAATTAGTCTAAATTAGTCTTTTTTGATCCCTACAGCTTTTCAGTGTTCTAGAAATACCATCGAAACCCATTGCACATCCAAAAACAACATAATTTATCACAGTAGGATTACATATCTTCATATTGCCCACCTCTACATGCTGTTTGCTAACACAGAGTTGTCTGAGGAGCAGTGATTGTTTCTCTGAGAATGTTGAATTTCTCCAAGAATTTAATTTAAGAAGTTTTAGATTGATTACCTAGAATGGATCCAGAGCCCACAGCATTATAAGTGGCCTTGCCTCAGTTCTTCTTTCGGCGGTTGGATTAAAATTCATCATTTGTCTGGATTGTGTCTAAAGACTTTGTATACAGTGCAGTGCAAACTTTGGCAGTGCCAAACCATCTAATTCCTTAAGCCTGAAGGCTTGGACATGTATATTCATTTTAATGATTGATATTCCCTTATTCCCTTTAACGACCATCTCGCCTTACAATCACTGTCCGTGTCAGGAAAGTTTGTCTTCCTAATCTTAGTAAACCAGATATACAAAAGAGACAACACAATTCAAGCAAAAGGGGAATCTTTGTTTAAGAGACAACCGGCCCACATGCAAACTCAGTTGAATGTTGTGAAGCTGCTTTCCCATAGTCACTATAATTTACTCATCACCAATAAAAACAGAAGGAATCCCAGAAGGAATCAACCGACAGGAATGAAACTTGGTTGGTAGGTTTGATATTGTGAGACATGACCGTGCATGTGACGTAAACAAAGACTGGCTTTATCGCTGTACCTGACTGACCCAACAGCCACGATTGCAGACATTCAGTGAGCGGTGATGTCCTCTATGAGTCAACCTGTTAGACCCAGCACCATTAGCAGACGGCTGCACCACGCAGGACTACATGCACACAGACCGTTAAGGACGAATGTCCTTAACAGCATGTCAGTGTCACCAAAGACCGCAACGGTGTCGTTAGCAAACATGTCGGCCCGACTCCATACTGAGAGACACTACTTCTGTATGTGTAGCTCAATAAATATTGATCATATCAGTCTAAACTTATCATCATTTATTGTTCCTGGTAACCTTTATCTTCCTTCCCAACAGCATTGCAATCCCCCACTTCATTCTAGGTGCAGCTGTTCTTTTAACACTGAGTGTGTGTTTACCTTGGAAGCAAAAGCTTTGTTTTCAGTGACCTAAAATACTGTTTGCATGTGGACAAATGTTAAAACAAAGCTATGTTTTAAGAGATACCCGTCTACGTGTGGACAAGGCCTCAAACTGGTATGAAAAGATCGGATTTGATGAATATGTTTTCCCCCAATTTGACCATTTTAGCAAATGTGAGGTTCTAATAAGTATTTTGAACTTAAACATGCATTTCCAATGAGCTGTTTTGTTTCAGGTTTATTCAGCCTGCTGCCCCAACTCTCGGCACAGGCTACTGCTGTCGCCCTGCGGTTGACATAAAACGTAAGCAGACAGGAACAGAACCCATTTTCACCCCATTCACTTGAATTGGCATCCACCATCTTGGTTTATTTTATAATCTGTCTTTGGCAAAGTTTAACTGTATGGAAATTAGGAGCAAAGCTCATGGTTCCTACTATAAATGGGGGCAGTGCTTTCGCCACACATACAAACAAACGCAAAGACTGAACCATTTGTTTTTTTACATACTGACAGCACAGACAAGCGTTTTTCCCTTTCCTGATTTTATGCATCTGATTTGTGCTTGGCTGTCAGTGAAACCACAATAACCAATGGTCCACTTGAGTTTAGAAAGGCCTACAGACGATGGGCAACAAGAGGCCCAAAGTCAGTGCTGGCCAAGGATGGCCAAGCAGAGACTTCAAAATCAGTACGTGTGATTTCTGCAGTAAGATGATTTGATTGAATACTAAATGGATAGAACACTACCGGGTAGTAGTTTTTTTAGTGTTCCAATTACCGTAACTAAACCTATCCTTTAAATCCCGGAGCTCTTGTAATTCCGTGTTGCAGTCGCTCTGCCTGTTGTCATACTGCGGTATAATACAGGCTCTTCTTAGGACCTAAAATCCATGTCTCCAGCAGAGTGGTTTGATGGGTTTGTCTCCTCATAAGCTCTTGCATTAAGGGGGTTTGCTAAAGCTGGACTCCCCCGTTCAGTATCTCTCCCTGGAGATGGCCATTTCCCACCGCTTGTTACCGATTCAGCTGGCCGCGTGCTTTTCGTCCCGTCCGCAGCCGCAAACCCAGGCAGTGGGAGAAAATGGGAGCTGTATTAGTATGTATGAAGTGTGTAAATGAAGACATGGTGGCAAGTGCATATTGCCAACGTAAGGGAGTTTGCAGGGATTTCTCCATGCTCCAGTCCACTTGAGCCGCATATTGTACCCTCATCAATAAATTATATATTAATGCTTTCTTCTTCTATGCTAATCCCAGGCCAAAAGCCACGTTCTCAATCTGAAGGTGCTAGAAAGCACTCCCAAGGCTGGACATGCATGAAAACAAACGGAAATATAGTTTTTGGAGTGTTGAAAGAAGAAGGAGCTCTGAATCTGGAGTTGTGTTTGTACTGCCTTGTTGCAGAATGACTACAGCGAAGAGCTTCTTAAGCAGCGCTACGTCAAGGTCATAAAGGTGCATTATGACTCATTTTGAGAGTAACATTTGGTGTTCGTAAGACTGCGATGAATTGGCAGCCTGTTCAGGGTGTTTCCTGCCTTCTGCCCATTGACTGCTGAGATAGGCTCCAGCACTGGAGCTTGAGCGCTGTCTTGAGTTTATTTTCACGTGCAGAGATGTATGGGTGCAGCTCGGTCGATTAGTGGTCTAGTCTAGTCCAATGTAGTCTGGTGTAGTCTGCAACAGTCTTATTCATGTGCATGCGGAATCATGCATGGGCTTAGGTTGTCAGTCCCATCCGGTCAGGTCCAGTCTAGCTCAGTCTATAGCAATCTTATTCATGTGCATGCAGAATCATGCACGGGCACCAGGCTTAGCTTGTCAGTCCAGTCGGGTCCAGTCTAGCTCAGTCTGTAGCAGTCTTATTTACATGCATGCAGAAACATGCACGGGCTTAGGTTATCAGTCCAGTCCAGTTGGGTCCAGTCTAGTTCAGTCTGTAGCAGTCTTATTCATGTGCATGCAGAATCATGCACAGGTACCAGGCTTAGGTTGTCAGTCCCGTCTAGTCTAGTCCAGTCTGACAAGAAGTGTTTTTTGGGAATCTTATATATGGTAGGAGAAGTTGAGGAAGAGGAGTTTAGGAGGGGTAAGTGGGGGATGAAGATGAGGAAGATCAGGGTGGCGGGGGGAGAAGGAGGGGGTTACGGGAGATGAAGATGCGAAGCTGGAAATACCTGAAAGAGATGTAGACATAAGGGGGCGGGGGGTGGGGGGGGTGTATGACCTTAAGGTGGGAGTCGAAGAGTCGTTTCCATATAAATGAAGGAGTGGGATGGACTCTACTTTCTGCATAGGTAACAAAAGGCCATCGCACTTCTCCACAACAAAAGGCCATTTGCTAGAGCTTCACAATAAACATACTTAATACACAATGTGCTAGCCAGGACAGTTAACAAGGACTTCTTGTCTTCTACAGGTCTTTTCTCCTCCTTCTCATCATCATCACCATCTCTTTTATTTATATAGCACCTTTTCCATGTCCAGGGATACTTTACAGTCAGATGCTCCACCAAAAAAAAAAACATTACTAGCAATAAATAAAACAACAGACACCCCCTCCAACCACCCCCACTCCTCAGACACCCACAGCTCCACACTTCCCAGAAAGAATCCTTAGTTGAGGAGGAAAATCTCACTACGACAGGCGGTCAGACCTGGAATCACAGATGCCAGAAAAGTCTTATGATATGAAGGGTCAGCATTTTCATCCAGTTGGACACCACCAATCCAGGCAGCTTCATAGCTGCAATGCGGTGCCACACCGAACGGCCGGCCCAGGGAGCCACGCAGCTGCAGTGTAGAGTCACTTAGGCAGCAGGACCAAAAAGCCACCGCTCCGGGCAGCCCCACAGCTGCAATTCAGCATCATCCAAGCAGCCAGCTCAGGCAGCCTCATAGCTGCGATACACCGTCACCTGTCTGTGTCCAGGCTGCATCATTGCTGCAATGTAGCCAGTCCAGGAAGCCTCTGAGCTGCAGGTGGAAAATGTGGAAAATAGAAAATAGCTTTCCCTGAAGACGATACAGCGTAACTGCACAGCTAGTGCTCACTAAGATGCTGCTAGGTGGTTGTTGTGTCACTGCGGTGGTTGCTAGGTGGTTGCTATACATTCCTATGTGGTTGCTAGGGTGTTGCTAGATAGCTGCTGTGCCATTCCAGATGGTTGCTAAGGAGTTGCTATGTGGTTGCTATGGTGCAGCAGATGATTGCTGGAGTACTGCTATGTAGTTGCAGTGGTTTTTAGGGTGCTGCTAAGGCACTGCTATGCATTTGCTATAGTATCCCATGATAGGGTGTTGCCAGATGGTTGCTGTGATATTCCACAGTTGCTAGTGTGCTGCTAGGTGGTTGCTATGGTATTCCAAGTGGTGGCTAGGGTGTCGGTAGTAGGTTGCAATGTTTCAGCAGAAGCTTGCTAGGGTGTTGCTATACAGGTGATTGTTAAATATTCTAGGTGATTGTTAGGGTGTTGTTAGGTGGTTGCCATGGTATCCCATGCGGTTGCTGGGGTGTCACTCGCTAGTTGCTGTTTTATCCCTTGTGGTGTGAGTGTTGCTAGGTAGTTGCTGTGGTACAGCACACGGTTGCTAGAGGTCTGGTATGCATTTGTTATGGTATCCCATGCTAGGGTGTTGCTAGATGGCTTCTGTATCCCAGATGGTCACTAGGGTGTTGCTAGGTGACTGCTACGGTACCTCAGGTGGTTGCTAGAGTGTTGCTATGTCGTTGCTATGGTACAGCATACGGTTGCTAGAGTTCTGGTATCCCAGGTGCTGTTGCTAGGTGGATGCTGGTGGTTAGTATGATACCCTACGTGACATCCTACCTAAGGGTTTACATGCACTGAGTAGACCGAAAGAAACCAGAGTAAGGGTATACATGCATGGATAAAAACAAAAGAAACAAGAGTAGGGGTCTACATACATGTAGAAAACCAAAATAAAAGAGAGTAAGAGTATACATTAAACAAACCCAAATTAATTCTTAGTTCTGTGCTAAATCCTGTTCTCTTTATCAGATTTGTAGGCCGTAATCTGACCTGAGAAATTGGAGCATGCTGGTTACTTGACCACATGAATAATTAGATACCTGCAGAAAGAGCATCACTGATTTTACTGTTGGCAGCGCTGATGTGCACAAGTGTATCTCCTCTGGGGGTAAATTTGAAGGAGCAATTCTTATTTGGGGGAGGCGGGGGGTAGGGGGCTTTAGGTAGCTTGTTGGGCTCATGTGGTTAAAATAAAGTGTTACTGAGAGGTGATAATCAGACTACTATCTAGTGCATGCTTAAAGTAGGATTTGCATAATGTATGTGTACATTTCATTCACATGCTATTGCCAGAAAATGTCATTAGCTTACACCTGTCACCACACCTGACAATAGCATTAGCCTCTGTAAACTCACGGAGCACACTGAGGTTAATTATAGAG
Source organism: Semaprochilodus insignis (assembly GCA_034552555.1). NCBI lineage: Eukaryota > Metazoa > Chordata > Actinopteri > Characiformes > Prochilodontidae > Semaprochilodus > Semaprochilodus insignis. The sequence continues at coordinate 21,491,980 of CM067477.1, read as the reverse complement.
GGGAACAACTTTAACAAAATACGAATCAGCAAGACTGCACTGGGCTAAATGCCCACACGCCCTGAAAGCTGCAAAACCCAGCAAGTTCAGGATTTGCCTCAACACCAGTTTGAGCAGCCTTCTAAATGCTCCTTAATTTGAGTGCATGGCTACTCACGGTCATCCATCTTCAGCTTGCCAGGATAAAGCAAGGAAGTCAAATCAGAAGTTGCTAACCGAAGTGAGCAAATGAGGGGAAGTAATTTGGCACGTTTAGCATCACCTGCTTGTGCCTGAGGCAACCATAGGGATTAATAAAGTGGACGGAAGTAAATGTTAAAGATGAAAGCCAGGGAAAAATCAACACGTTGTTGGCGCTTCAGAACATTAACCTGGTTAAGGTTGGACGTCATCCGATATATCCGTATCCAAAACTGCTACTAGATTACTTCGAACAGATGCTCGTCCAGAAGGCTTTTCCGTTCGCCTCCTTTGGTACATTTCACTGAAAGATATATTAATGTGGCAGTTTAATTAGGCAGACCTACCGAGGTATCGATTATTCACTAGCCTGGGGTAAAGTTTTCCTTTTCCTCCTAGTCATTTATTGATCTCTCTGCGGAGAAGATTGACAGTCACGGCGCCTGAATATCAAGTGCCCGTGCATTTTAAAGGCCGACAGTTTTATATCCTCTAGTCAGACCAATGCACTTTCACTTTGCCAGCAAAATCTCAACACCTTCTTCTGTTGGTCTGTTTATCTCATGGCCCTTATGCGCGTTATTGGATGGAGTGATTCCATCGTGGATCGAAAGATACATTAGATGTTGTCAAGATGAAGCCCTTCTCCAAATTTGCAGTCATTTGGTCAGTACTGAACCTCTACACATGCTGTTCAAAAACATGAGCTCATTGGACCAGAGGAGTTCCCCATCAAACCATGACATTATGTAGCTTGCTTTGTGCACAGGGGCACAGTCAGTGTGCAAAATACCCCCCTCCTCCCGGGATTCAGAGGGTCCCCATGTTGACTGGCAACTTCAGCATTGGCTGGCTGTTAACTAACTTGCCATAGTGGCACTGATGCAAGATAGCACATAGTGTTTGGTCCTTGTTCTAGAAATGCTCATTTCTAGTTTGGTAGGTCTTCCACACATTAATGATAATGAGATCTTACTCATCAAACAGCAGAGAATGTTTATTTTTAGGGACCTTCATGTCTATTTTTGAGACATTCAGGGTGCCCAAGAGGCTTATTAGAAGGTATTAGACCCTTCCCAGGATTTGGCACTTTAGGCACAGTCATTCTGGAACTGGAAAGGATCTTCCCCACACTACTAGTAACTGAATACACTCATCGTCAAAAGAATAGCTGCACAAATAGCTGCACCTAGAAGGAATCAACCGACAAGAATGAAACTTGGTGGGTAGGTTTGATATCGTCAGATATTGCTCGGCCGCACATGTGACATAAGCAAGGACGTGCCTCATTGCTGTACCTGACATTGCTGTGCCCGACAGCCACGATTGCAGACATTCAACGAGCAGTGATGTGGTCCATGAGTCATCCTGTTAGTGCAGCACCATTGGCAGATGGCTGCACCACGCAGGACTACATGCACGCAGACCGTTACGCCAACTGTCCTTAACACCACGTCAACGTCACCAAAGACTGCAATGGTGTCGTGCCAGACTGTCTTGGAGTGACTCAGAATGGCAGCGGGTCATCTTTAGTGACGAGTCCCGCTTTTGTCTTGGTAGAGATAACCAACAAATCTGTGACCACGGAGGCACCATGGTCAGCACCAAGATGAACGGTTTGTTGTCACACAGCACATGTCCAGAAGGCCTGGTGTCACTCGACCAACGAATCCGTGTGTGGAGACGACCAACGAATCCGTGTGTGGAGGCACCGTGATCTGCGCCAAGAGGAACAGTTTGTTGTTACACGTCCAGAAGGCCTGGTGTCACTCCACCTCCACCCCTACCGCACCATCTGCAGGAACTGTGTGAGAATATTCAAGCTGCATGGGATGGATTATCACAGGACACCATTAGGAACCTCTACAACTCCATGCCGAGTAGTTCTGTATGTGTAGCTCAATAAATATTGATCATATCAGTCTAAATTTATCATCATTTATTGTTCCTGGTAACCTTTATCTTCCTTCCCAACAGCACTGGAATCCCACACTTCCTTCTGGGTGCAGATATTCTATTGATGATGAGTGTATATACATTTTTAAAATACATGTATATGTGGACAAGGCCTCAATTTGATTTGATGAAACCGGATTTGACGTGTGTCCACACAGCCCTGAATACATCAGATCTGTTTAAGTCACTTCAGCCTGGTAATGTCGTTTCACCAACATGAAAACAAGCTGATGCATCCCTTCTGGATTCTGGAAAATTCATCCAGGCTGAGTGTCAGTATCATTGCTTTCCTTTGGGGAGCGAAGACGGAGGAGGAAAAAAAGCATCGCATGATGAATGATTTTAATGCTGCTGCACGAGGTGCAAATTATAGAGAAGATATGCCTCAAAAAGCGTATCAGACTCATTACGTTTACGGGCTTCTGTATATGTAGGGCTTCTCATTTATTTTTCATTTTAAAACAAGCACACGGCCTCAGCGGTTGCCATTAGGCCATTAGCTTCATCTCATTAGCCGTGTGAAAGTTGCTCCCTTTATTTCCCTTCCTTCCCGACAACCTTTAAAACGCAGCATTCGAAGGTTACACCGCCGTCCGCGCTAAGCCGTTCACCATGAACATTAGCAACGGGACGAGCACGGAATATTTTCTTTGTTTCACATCTGAGCTTTTTTTTTGCCTGACCAGTCATACAAATGTGGCGGATTTGAAGGCGGTGGATAGCCATTAGGGAGGCTGGCGTCCGTAATGGCCTCTTTTTTTGGAGCTTGATAGCCCCTGGTTGCTTTTGTTGCAGTGCAATGACTGACTCTCCATTGTTGGCTAAATTGAGAAAGAAGAATTATGTGCTGCAGCTCGGAACGGCCGTGCTTACATTTATGTGCCTTCTAAGGTCGGATATTCACTCAAGTGGTATTAGCTGGAGATGCTACGGATAGTTAGATGACCGTCGTAAGCATTAATGTTGACATCCAAACACTGATTTCAATAACAAGACAATAGCTAAGCCATTACAGTTTCGTTCTAAACAGCAGCGGCTACTACTTGTTATATGGTTCGGCAAACTGGATCCGAGAACTGGATAACCTAATTTGCTAGTTCTTGTTTAATGAAATATCCAGAGCGCATTCTTTTGTGTCGTACAGTCTAAGCTTTTTCATGTGTTCCATTTTCTCCGACTTTGTTCCCGTTTTACCTTGAGGAATTTGGCCTATTGTCACCACCATTAGCCTTGACCTGAGACATGTTAACCATGGCCGTGCCTAGCCCTTCTTCGAGACAACCTTCTTTCTCTGAGGACCTTGTATAGTGCTGTGTCAATCATAATGCTAGCATATCATAAGAAATAAGTACCTTTCTTGTTATTGGTTTGACTGGTGTTGCTATAGACATGGCTGTGCATGGGAACAACTGTATTGTAACATGCCCCGTGCCCAAGCTCCTCTTATGACCTTCCTGTACACTCATTTTTCCATGACCATTTACCTCTGTCGTCCATCCATCTCTCAAAATTAAACAGGCTTTCTTTGGTACTGTGCCTTTAATGCTGATATATGTAAATGAGCTCTGTTCTGCTCTTCTGAAAGCACGGCTGTATGGCTTAAAAAGCAGTACAGGCCGAGACACTTCACACAACTTCAGTGTGAGTGGGCAGGGCTGATCTGCCTTAGGCGGTATAGGTGTAAATGTAAATGTGTTGGTGTTTGTGACATTATAAAAGCAGCAAAGTTAACAGTTTTGTTTCAGCAGATTGTAAAAACGTTGAGTGAGAGTCATGAAATAACTGCTGGTTTTCTAAAAATATTAATATCTTGGAGTAGCTATTAAAAATGTTGACCTAATATCTCTCAGTGATGCCTTATTGAGACATAATATCTTAAATAATGCTTTATTGTTTCAATATATTGACTAAGTATCAATACTTTGCCAAAGCTTTGAACACAATATCGCAAAATTCCCCATTCAAAGTCTTTTTTGTAATATGTTGACATAGCATCTGTCAGTAATAACATTTTCTCAAAATTTTCTCAAAAGTTTTCTGAAAATGTTTTACTTCACATCTCAAAATAATGACTTCATTTTTTTCTAAAATATTGACTTAGGGTCAATGGTTTGCCAAAAACTATATATCAAGATTTTTAATTACAGTATATTAATATCGTTTATATATCGTTTATATCGTAATATATTTAAAAGTAATTCCTTGTTGTCACAATATATTTACAATCTAGGAGTAATTGCAGATTTTCTCAAACTTGATTTAATAGCTCAAAAGAAAAGACTTTTCTTAAAATATCGACCTCAGAATAATATGTTATTTTCTCAAGATATGTATATATATTGTATTTCTAATGTACTAGGACCTTTACAACAGAGGCATGATATAGCTTAGATTTATTGTTACAACATATGATAGTGGGAAAATATTTTAATTTAAATTGAAAAATAAACAGTATTCAGAAACTTAACAGATTCCTAAAATGGTCAGATAGCTGGCATCTGAATTACGGGTATGTCAGCAACAGAAACAGCACATTCTTATTGTGTCAAGGGGAGCAGTGTCAAAAATCATGATGGCATATGCCAAACAAGGCAAAAGTGCCTCAGGAAAGAAGAGCAGTAGTTGTGAGTTGAAGAATGCTGACAGGAATACTGGAGAATGACTCTCAAACAAGACACAAAGTGTACAAAAGCCCACCAAACTCCTGTTTACACCTTTTTAACCAACTTCATCAAGACACTGTGATATCTCTTCCTAAAGACGTTGCAGTTTATGATCATGCTGGAAGCGACTTGAGCTCAACATCAGTTCACAGAATGCATAAAATGCACTTCCTGAGAAGAGGACATACTGATATTAAAGAATGAGGACTTGAGTGTCTCCCTAACTTTACTGTGATCCAGGCAGACTTACACCACAGAGAGTCGAGATTTCTCTCAGCTCGCACCTCAGACTGGAGACTTGACTCAGTCTCTCACCTTGAAGACTCAAGACTTGACTCAGACTCTCACCTTGAAGACTCGAGACTTGACTCAGACTCTCACCTTGAAGACTCGAGACTTGACTCAGACTCTCACCTTGGAGACTGGAGACTTGACTCAGACTCACCACGGAGACTCAAGTTGACTCCGACTCTCACCTCAGAGACATGAGTTGACTCAGACTCTGCTGTAAGATTTGAGACTTGACTCAGACTCTCACCTTGGACACCCAAGACCCAACTCAGGCTCTCAACTTGGAGACTGGAGACTCGACTTAAGACTCTCACCTCAAGACTTGACTCAAACTTGGCTCTAAGATTTGAGACTTGACTCAGACACTCACCTCTGAGATCCACTTAGACTCTTACTTTGGAGACTCTAGACTTAATACAGACTCTCACCTCTGTAATTTAAGACTTAAATCAGACTCTCATCTCAGAGAATTGAGACCTGACTCAGACTCTTGCTTTGGAGACTCGATACATGAGACTTGACCTGGGTTCACACCTCAGACTTGACTCAGACTGTCACCTCGGAGACTTGAGACCTGACTCAAAGTCTCACCATGGTGACCCAAGACTCGACTCTGACTCTCACCTGAGAGACTTGAGACCTGACTCAGACTCTCACCTCATTGACTTGAGATTTGACCTGGGTTCCCACCTCGGAGACTAGAGACCCAACCCAGACTCTCACCATGGTGACCCAAGACTTGAGTCAGACTCTCACCTCAGAGACTGGAGACTCGACTCTGACTCTCACCTCGAAAACTTGAGACCTGACTCAGACTCTCACCTCGGAGACTCAAGACTTGACTGGGATTCACACCTTGGAAACTCAAGACTCAACTTGAACTTGCATTAATGAATGATATATAAATTGTTACCCATTTCTACAATTAGTTAATGGTTCATTGAGACACTACTTAACCAAGCAGCAATGCTTATTACTCTGTTAATAGAAGTGCTCTTTGCTCTGTATGAAGAAAGCTAGATGAGATCATCAGTGTAAGCATGCGAGTCATGCAGAATGGTATAGATTGATCCAGATCTGTTAGGATTCCAGGTTTCCTGTATCTTACTATTCACTATTCCACAACACGCAGTTATCCTGGTCTGGCCCGTGGACCTCACAGTAACAGGTTCTTTACATTCTAGGTTCCCTGTAGGGTCTTATGTATAAAACAGCTAAATGAATATGTAAGCGACTTAATAGTGTCATGCAGCAGCACATTGGCCTCCACCCACCTGCATTCTGTAATGCTTTCTATACAGTAATCATGGAGATCGTGTTCTGGGATGCTCAGTGAGACCTCACTGTTGACCCTATTAGAATATGTTCTAATTTGTTTAGATTCTGTTGCTTCTGAAGTTCCAGAAGGCCAGCAGTGATCTTAGGGCATTTCCACCCTCGGCAATGGTAAATGCTAAAAAGCCCTGAATGGTTGGTGTCAGCACAGGTTAACTCCCTCTCACAGCAGAAACCTCCGGCATTATAATGGCTTCAGCATTTTATGCTCGCATTTTACTTCCGCCTGTCACCCTGATGTAGGGGTCTTCATAAATGTTTTATGCCGTACATGAATCAGTCAAACGGTATGCATTGTGCTCACTTCTGCATGGATATTTTTTAATGTTAAACTGTGTAGTTCAGCCCTTCTTTGTTGTGTGGTCACCCTTGGGGAAGGTGTAGGTTGCCCATCAGTGTCCATTACGGCTCGACGTATCCGATCCCGTTTTGTGCTGTTTACAGCAAGATGTGCTTGGGTTATCTGAAATGCTGTGTCCTCTTTTTTTGCCATTAAACATTGATGGTTCCAGTTTTACACTAAATGTGCCAACGCCGAAAGCCACTGGAATTCTAGATCAGGTTTAGAAAAAATAGCGATATATAGGAGGTGAGCGGCGAAATGGATACCGATTTTATGTCTTTGAGCAACACAAATGCGAGAAGTGGAAGGTCAGAGAAACATAACTTGAGGCTATGACACAAGTATTAAAGGTTTTATGGTATTTCTCTCGATCGCTCTCTCGATTTCCATGACTGCTAGCTCTTTAGCCGTAAGCGAATCTGAAAGGTCAAGCTAACAAGCGTGAAATGCAATGTCTGATTCCGTGGCCGAGTGATGAAAGCAGGGACACCTCTGAACCTGAACCCGGTGCCGGGCAAATGGCGCTGGCTGATGGATAAAATCAGATGTAATGTTCTTGGCAGCTCTGGGCGGCTTTTTCCGCCCTGCTCCATGTACCCGGCATGTTTTCGCGCTGCTGGTGCTGGCCCCAGCCTCGGCTGGGTCCCGTGTTGGCTCCAGTAGTCTCTCCTTGCCGCGCGGTTAGTGGTTTGCACTTGTAACCCGGGGCTGTGCTGTAATTGGCAGCTGTCCGCTCTGTCACTGTGTCCAGTGGTTGGTAACAGAGCTGCTAGTGGACACTCTGCCATTTGTGTGTGGCGATCAAAGGTGAAGCATGTTGTCACGGTCAGCCCATGTGCACTGTTAGAGCGCTGGTGCTCTGCCAAAGCTTTGGATTAGGCCTGATTAGCCTTACTGAGGACACTGACAAGCAGGGTTTCTTGTGCTCCTAATGTATTAAACTTAGAATTAGTTAGCTAACATGCTAAAAAATAACTAGCATACTAAAAATGCCTCTGTTAATATCACAGGCTTGTATTAAAGAATGATTTGCAGTAAAATTGCAGTATAAAAACTACAAAATGTGTGTTGTCTTATATGCTTCAGATGTCCATGTTTTAGTGCCTGAGGTTTCATTAAACCCATGCAGAATCTCCCAGGATGATTCAGTGCGCTTGTTCAGTATATATACTGGACAAGTTTCTGGGTGTATGCCACATCAATGTTCAGAAACTCTGATGGATGGTGGATGCCTTCCCTGGCACAATTCCAAGGAGAATTCCCTGTAGACTGGGATTTTAGCCACTGCTGGTAGACCCATATGACCGTACGCCGTTTCATACACCTGCAGATTCAGCTACTTCCTTCACACTATGGTCTTTGGCACACCCAAATACAGTCACTTCTTTTAGCCAATCATTAACATCTGCTTTGGAGCCATTTTCCACACATGGAACGAGACATCCACTGCACTGTACCACCTCTTCCCAATCTATGGATCCCCTCACTCACACCCCGCAGGGATTTATAGCCCCATCATCCTCGTGCAGTGCCATCTGCAGGAGCCTGAAGTTACTACCACCTTAAACACACAAGGTGACACATTTTTTGTCCATCAAGCTTATGTTGTCTGCAGTTTTTTTAGAAGCGATAAGCCACTTAATGCTGTGTGTTACAGTGATATTAAGTAAGGAGGGACTGCTTTGCATCATGTCTAATGCACCCTAACCTGTGCTAAAATCACTGTAATGTATGGCCACATTGTGGATTCGTTGTTTTATTTCAGTCCTTTATATTTCAGTCATTAAGGCCACTTTGGTTAAGTCTGATGTCAGGTTGACATAAAACCTCATGTCAGGTGACACTTAACGTTGTTTGGGTGAAATGACATAGCGTATTATAACTGCTTAGTGCATATGATATAATGCTGATGATGTAACATAGCTTAAAGAAGCAACTGATAAGATGACGCAACCTGTCAAATTCATACTTTAAACCAATAGGGGGCAATGTAACAGGAGAAAGTTGTGATGTCCACCCCTTTTTATCATAGAAAACAAGGAAATGCATAGTCCTTCCTCCTCCGCCTTCCCTCCGTTTCTTCTCAAATAGCGCGTTCAGCAGTGGAAAGCTGCACCAATGTTAACTCTTCTTCTGCTTGTTGTTGGTTGCTGAATGTGGTTTCTTGTTGAGAGCGGGCAACAGTGGCAATGGCGACAGTCTTGGTTTTTCCTGCTACTTTCATTGTCTACCTGCCCTTACATGATCTAACTGGGAGCAGCGCCTTCAACATGGCTGATAAGAGGTTAGAATACACCGTCGGGGCAGCAGAGCTACTTTCTATCCTCTCATGTTGGACTGATTCCACTCCTACAGCGCTTCAGTGACTCACTATCACCTCTTCAGGTACACAGTGGTATTACGTGACAGAACGAGTTGGGGCTAGCTGGTTAGCATGCTAATTTCAGTACATATCTCTGCAACACCATATATAGAAGTCTTTGACAGACCATCACAACTCCTAATTGATGCTCACGTTCCTTCATCCAGTCTGACTTGGCGAGCCATGTCATATTATTAGAGTAATGCCACAAAGTGTAGATCTACATAATATGCATTAGAGTAAAGTGTTGTTTCCATTTGGGAGCCTAAGATTACACATTAAATGGAGGAATGGCATGAGTGTCATATGTATGTTAGAGTCTCATGCTGCTAGAATTCCATAATTTGCTATGCACTTGAATTATGTGCTCTAAAGCCGTAAAAAAATTTCACACTCTGACGTCTGACAGCTAAAGCTTATTGCATAGTCGCTAATAGCCGTAGAGGACCATGCTGAATTCCTGCTAAGCACCATTCCATGCTGTAATAAACTAATTCCATGCTGCTTTTTAATATGCATCAACAAATATTACACCTAGTCTGATTGTGGCTGCCCCGTCGAAGCCAAATTCAGTTATCTCCGGAGCAGGACCGCCACTTAACACAGGGGTAGCCTCTTGAGACGCAGCACGCGTCCCCCACCCTTGCAATTCTGCTGGAAACACTGAATATTCTCCCATTTTGCTTGTTCCTCCTTCGTGTGGATGCAGTATTCCTGCAGCTACGTGCCTGGATTATCTACAACCATGAGTGCTTCCCAACCCATATAACCACCACCGTCATCATCATCATCATCAACGGAAGAAGATGAATAGGGGAAAAAATCACACCGAAGGTTCCTCCAGTTCCAAACGCTCATCGCCAGTTACATAGTCATTTCCCGGGAAGAATTTACATAGCACTAGAGTGCACAGCAGTCAGCCAAACTGTCAGAGCTGCCACAGGATCTCATGTTGTCACTCCGTCATTGTCAGAGCGGGCCGGGTTTTTTTCCTCCTGGATAGACACCTTTCCATAATGTGCCGGCAAAGGCACTTCTCAGCCGCTCTCTCTCTCTCTCTCTCTCTCTGCCTCTCTTTACATAATGGATGTTGCTCTGGTGGATTGCTAGTTTCAGTTACTTCTCTGCACAGCCAGGCATATTCCCGAATGGCTCGAGCCAAAGTCTGACCTGGCGGCCAATATTGCACCACTTCAATTGCAGCACACATTGACACGGATGGTACTTTTTGATAGTCTTGCTGCTAGAAATGATATCCTGGCAAGTGAACTGTTTCTTCTTCTTTAGATTGTTGTATGAACGCTATGAGATTATTTATTTAACATACAATCATCATCAAAAGAATAGTTGCACAAATAGCTGCACCCAGAAGGAATCAACCAACAGGAATGAAACGTGGCGGGTAGGTTGGACATCATGAGACATGCTAATGTTTCAAGTTTCACGCTCACCCGTGCATGTCACGTAAGCAAGGACGGGTCTTATCGCTGTACCTGACTGACCCAGCAGCCATGATTGCAGACATTCAGTGAGCAGTGATGTCCTCCATGAGTCATCCTGTTAGTGCCAGCACCATTGGCAGATGGCTGCACCATGCAGGACTACATGCATGCAGACCGTTATGATGACTGTCCTTAAAACCACCTGCTTTTGTCTTGGTGGAGACGACCAACAAATCCGTGTGTGGAGGCACCGTGGTCAGCACCAAGATGAATGGTTTGTTGTCACACGTCACATGTCCAGAAGGAGGTGTCTCCACCTCCACCCCACCACAAAATTCTCTCCGTGTCTGTGTGGGTTTCCTCCTCCAGGTGCTTCGGTTTCCTCCCATAGTGCAAAGACATGCAGTCAGGTGAATTGGAGATGCTGAATTCCCCGCCCCCAGGTGTGTGTGTGTGAGTGATTGTGTATGTCTGTGCCTCTGCCCTGTGATAGACTAGCAGCCTGTCAAGGTTGTTACCTGCCTTCCACCCAGTGAGCACTGGCATAAGTTCCAGCACCCCCCACAACCCAGAAGGATAAGCGGCTTAGTCTATGTTCGGACTGCCAGCCCAAATCAGATTTTTACATATACAGATTGATTTTTGATGTCTGAAGATTACAAGTTTGGTTCTTGCAAATTGGAGCCATACCACATTTGAAGGTGCTTTGAATTGCGATTCCGATTGGAGTTTTACGAATGTGTCACCAGTCTGGACACTCTGGCCACTAAAGTCATTCATAGTGATTTTTGCGTCACTATGTGAAACACAACATGACAGAGTTTGGAAGCCAAAATGATGCAGCTCCATCTCTTCTGCTCATGTGTACCAAGAAAAAGAAGTTAGTGTAGCGCAATCACTAACATGCATGCTTGCATAATCACAGCATGCTTTTGTCATAGTTGGTGACATCAATAGCTGCTTAGTATATACTTTATACAACATGAGAAATAAATATAATATAATATATTATATATATATATATTTATAAAAATATAAATATAGCACTGTGCATTGATGTAGACAACCCTGAAACACAATGTGCAGCAATCACAGCCAGTGAGAGCCTGTAGATTGACTGTGTTCTGCATGTGCCATGTACCACACCGTACAAATAAAATAGAAAGTGTGCCAAAAGACGTCGTCTTCCTTTGTTTTGGTTTGAAGCACACTGCCAGCTTTCCCCTCAGAGCTTCCCATGCCAATGGCCTTTAAGGTTCTGCCGGAATATTTTGCTGAACTGTTGGCAACAGGATGGCAAACTTTGCAGCGTGCAAAGTGTTCGAAGCCTTCCTCCCGCTAGGCTCGAGACGTTTCCTCCCGGCTGAGGGACCCACTTAGCAGTTGAGACATGCACCATGTCTGTACTTCACCTTTCAAGTCTTTGAAAGTCACCTCAGATGTCAGGTGCGTTCGCTATAGAGAAATGTAAAAGAGACAGGTAGGCTTTGTTTGAAGGCGCCGGATGAGAATGGGCCGTGGCTGCCTCCTCGCACACTTGATCAAGGCGTTCGAGTTGCGCGTGATGATTACAGCGCAGACTTATTTGGCGACTCCCAGGCGCTGTTCCACGGGGCCGCCCTTCGCTGTCTGGCACGCTGAAAAATGCGCCGCTCCAATAGGGTCACACGTCTATGTAGATTTTGCAAATGCTGACTGTATTATTTATCAAGTTCCACAAGAGCTTAGAGCGTGATGCCTGAAAGGCAGTGAGTGTTCACTTTAGAGTTGGGTGGTATAACGGGAATAAGGTGCACTATGATATTTCCCCCAATTTATAATTAAAAGGGTCACTGATTGGTGGTGCGGAAGTTCAAAGAAGAGGGGAAAGATCAGATGCAGGATAGAAATCAGAAATGCTAAGCATGATAGCAGCTCAGCAATGGCTAAGAGCTTCACTCACCACAGGACTCATACAGCTTTCATTCTAACACCAGTCACTAAACCCTGCGCTCATATGTCTTCTAAACAGGCCTCATTTTAGCATCAGTTAGCTGGAACCAAGTCTTAGCATGTTTGTCCTGCTAACTAAGTTCTCGTTAGCATATCCAAACTCCACACTCCCAAATACCGCAATTGTCTCACGTCTGTGTCAAAAGACATACCTTGCATTTCATTGGTTTACCAAGGTCATGTGACGTCATGACTCACCCACCCACCTAACCCTCTAATTCTAGTCAATTAGTAAGCTCCTGTCTGACTCACGATTGTCATCCATACCTCCCAATTAGTAATAATTTATGTGATATATAGGTTAGGTTATGATTTTAATTCTATTCTAGTATCGTGCCCGAACCTACCACAACCCCCCCCCCCCCCCCACCACCACCACCACCACCACCTTTATGATGTCCTCCTTTTGGGGTTATGAAAGTGGCCAATCTATCGTATGTCCTAAGCTAATGCTAAGCAGATTCTTGGGGTGTGTTTCAATAGTTCACTTAATACTAACACTAACTAGTTTCTGAGTATACTTAAAAATCAGTGCATATGTGTATGGTAATGATGGACACACAATTATCGTTCCCACAATCCAATGGGAAACAGAAAGGGAGGAGCTTCTCACATCTGGAAAATTTAGAACAAATGGCAGATGGTGATGCAAGGGTGACTGCAGTGGCGGGACCAGAAGAGCCAAATCTGTGAAAGCTAGCCTGAAGAAATATATATTTAAAAAATATAAAGATATATTCTGCTAATAATGCATGTAATTGTTAGCCTTTATTTTTTTATTTTTTTTTTTTAGCATACCTGACCAGAAAACCAAAGCAGTGTCCAGCTTGGTATGATGGGCATTGTCATAGCACCGGCTCATCACTTCCTGATGGCATAAACAATATAGCATGTTAATATTTTGTGTACTAGCCTGCCAAATGCATACTATTAAGATTAGTTCATAGTATAAACTGTGTAGTATAGGTGTGTAGCACACAACTGAGATACAGCCTTTGTTCTAGTTAGCAGCACTGTGTAAGATTTAGCAGTCGTTAGATTAATGGTTTGAGATTTATTGAATGATGGCTTGAAAATCATGCACTGATTGGGTGACCACTTTAGCCAACCAAACCTTCTGATTATTTTTGATTTTGAAATAACGCAGGATGAGACGGCATAAGCAGCATCACTCTGCGTTCCTTGTTGTTCAAATAGTTCTGGGTTCAAAAATCTACTCAGTTACCATCTTACCGCCTTCCTTGTGATGAGAAAAAGAAGAGGAGATGGCTACAGTTGATAAGGTAAGTTACAATTCTTAAGTGTGGTGCCATTGGCCTTAAACCTTATCTAGCTAACCTAGCTAACATTAGCACCCACTGGTGAAAACTAAACAGGCCTGTTGTGAACACCCTTTAGTATAGTCTGTGGGTTTTATAGGGTGTTTCTTGCTATGAGCCCACAAGTTCATGTTTTGATTAAGACACACCCTATAAAACTTCTAGCTTATATTAAGGGTTTTTGCAGAAGGCCAGGTTTGGCCAGTGGGTGCTAACCACTGGCATTACACTCATTATTGTTCCTCATTGGTTTAAGCCATTTCCTCTCCGCATTCTCAAGACAAGGAAAGCGATATAATTACAATTGAGTAGAATTTTGGACTATACAAACAGTCAGAGCCTCAGCCAGTGCAGTAAAGGCTTGGACCTGGTCGTGTGGCTACCATGTACCTTGGGTAATCTGAAGATGCTTTGAAGGATGGATGGTGGATAACAATCAAGCCTAGTTCACTTTACTCAAAGCTTTTCCAATGGAATTTGTGCAAAGACAAGCCAAGCAGACCGAGTGAAAACCATGTATTTAGCCCTTAATGTGCTATTGATTCAATATCTTGGGATTGGTGAGCAAGATAACTTGGACAGAGGTGGTTTGAAGCGATAGTCAAGAGCATAGGAATCAATTTTCAACCTTCTGACACAGTTCAGCCGTATCGGCTGAAATGCCATTAAAGTGATAGTGAAGCCATGTTTCGGTGGTGGTTAATGACGGTCAGTTTTAGTCCTCTGACAGAGACACCACAGGTTGCATCAAAGTTGAAACATGGAAAGATCTAGCATCTCCAGTCCTCTTGCCTGGTGCGTCAGCTCTCATCGATCACCTCCTGCCGTCTTCCTGATGTTTTTTCGCCGCTTACACCCGAGCTGGGGTTAAGAAACGGTGTGAGATTACCTTGATCCTGACCGAGATGGATCGTCAAATATTTATTAATTCACCATTTCCATGCGAGGATACGGCCTTTGAGTTTGTCAGCTCCGAAACTCAACGTCGATCAGACGGCAGCTCTAACCCGGAGCAGACTTCATCCCTCCCAGATGAAACGGGTCCAATCCCCAAAGTGCCCATCTCCTGTTCGGATTAAGCCTGCCTAAGACACGCCAATAACCCTGTCAGAGAACAAAGGCAGAAACAGCAACAATCAACCTCGATGAGACGCTAGACGTGGATGTTACTTTTCAAAGGCAGGCCGCGGTTTCTGCACGCACGTGAACGTGAGGGAGGATAAAGCAGTCCAAGAAACTTCTAATAGGCACGCACTAATGACTCTCGGTTTTTTAACTACACTCTTGAGAATACAGGTGCCGAAAGGGTTCTTTAGAGCAATGCCATAGAGTGGAGGTCTCAAAGAACCCACGCACTGGAGACTACAATTTCTCTGCAACAAATGCAAACTATATATAATCAGTCCTACATTGTTAAAGGCTTTAACAGAGCTGCACGCAGGACAAAATCCAGGAAACAGAAACCTGATGCAGTAACTAACTCAGCTACTATGCTAATCTAGACTGAGAGTTAGTTAACTCTGTGGATTCACTCATGATACAGCTGTAGATACAGTGTCTATCCATGAATATACGTATAAAATTGGATCCAGTTAGGCCTCACAGGAAAGAATTGATGTTTATATAATCATGATGTAGAAGAAATATAGAACGTATAGAATATATGAATTTA
Source organism: Semaprochilodus insignis (assembly GCA_034552555.1). Classification (NCBI taxonomy): domain Eukaryota; kingdom Metazoa; phylum Chordata; class Actinopteri; order Characiformes; family Prochilodontidae; genus Semaprochilodus; species Semaprochilodus insignis. The sequence continues at coordinate 21,476,425 of CM067477.1, read as the reverse complement.
CTATACAGCATAGTAGTGAAGATTATAGACTGGCCTTTAAACCAGAATAATATACTGTTGAACCACTGAAACACTTGACTAATTATTTAGTAATAATTGACTTATTCTGGAATTGCTATGAAAAATACTATGAATTATTCAGTAACTACAATTGTTTTTTAGTATCCACTATAAAGAATTCAGTATCCATTATGAATTATTTAGTATCTACACATTTTTCAGTATCTGCTATGAATTATTCAGTGTCTACTATGAAATTCAGTAGGTGCTATGAATTGTTTAATATCCAGTATGAATTATCCAGTAACTACTATGAATTATTCAGTAACTACTGTGAATTACTCAGTAACTACTGTGAATTATTTAGTATGTACTATGCATTATTAAGTATCTACTATAGCTTTTACAGTATCCACTATAAAGTATTCAGTATCTACTATGAATTATTCAGTAAATACTATGAATTATTCAGCATCCACTATAAAGTATTCAGTATCCACTGTGAATTATTCACCAGCGGCTATTTTTTTAGCTTCTGCTATGAATTGCTCAGTATTTATTATGAATTATTCAGTATCTACAAATATTTCAGTAGCTTCTATAAATTATTCAGTAACTACTGTGCATAATGTATTATCTACAATTAATTAATCAGTATCTGAGTTTTTCATTATGTACTTTTAATTATTCAGTACCTACTATGAGTTTTTCAGAATCCACTATGAATAATTATGTACCAACTAAGAATTATTCCTATTTAATTCCTTAATCTTCTATGAACAGATCAGAGCCTACTATGAATTATTGCTACCTATACAGTAACTACTATAAATTACACAGTTATTACTATTATTCAAAGTATTATTAAAAGTATTTGCTATGAATTCATCCTTAAACACAACTTAATAAAGAGGATTTTAAGGATTACAATTGCAGTAAATTTTTCAGTGGTTAAGACATGCTAATTAGTAGTTACTATGAATTATGTAGAATTTACTGTGTAGTTAGTGCGTAGTTAGCTTAATTTACTGTTAAATGCATCTTTGCACAAAAAAGAAGATATTAAACTGGCTAAATAATATGTTGCTATTCATTTATTAATTTGGGGACTTATTACTCATTATTGTGACTGTGAATTCCTCAGTAATTACTATGAATCTAGTTGCAATTCAACAGATTTCATTCACATTAAATAAAAGCTTTGAACTGAACAATGCAAAACAACATCTTGGTTAAGATGAACCAAAGCATCTAGTTTTAACTAGGTTTATTATTAAAAAGAGGAAGTCCAGGAGTTTAAAGTATTAGCAGTTATTATTTCCTATGTCCAAATCATATCAAAATTAATCACTTGAAACCGCAGATATCCATGATTCTATATTGGTTGTAGAGAATGCAGTCCGTCATTAATATTGGTAACATGTTTGAATTGCTACAGTCAAAAACCAAAACCCACTCTGAAAGTGAATTAATGATGTTCTCTGTGTATTAATGTAGACCTGCACAGATGCAGATGTAAACTGCATATTCACGTGAACTTTGGTTTGAAGTTTCTCCTGCTAGAAAGTCTGAACTTTGCTGGTTTCTTGTCTCTAGCATGGCTGCTGGTCTGGTTTAAAGGAGTTAAACTACTTATACAAATGTATTCCTTGTAATTTCTGCACTGAATGCAGTAATATGGTGGCTGTTACATATACGGCCTCATTAATACTGCATGACGCCCAGTAGCGGAGCGGAAATATCTCCAGGAATCTGCATCTGCAACAATATTGTTCCATGAGATTAATAATATTGCCTTAGTGTTTTCTGAATTTCTTTGGCAATAATATGATTGTAGCGTGAGAAGTGCAGACTTAAGCATGGCGCGCACTGCCACGCTCCCAAATGATGAATGATGTATCCAAATAGATACAAATGGAATCCGTACCTTCCTCTGAATGTTAATTCTTTTATGCCTCATGTTTGGTGGCTGATCTTTTACATGTTTTTTTAATGATCTCGAATTTTTTTGGTAATTTGATTCTGCTTTATTGCGCCGGGAAGTTTATTGATTTCAGTTGTGGGCCGGGAGGAAAGTGCCGAAATTATGCCGAAACAGTCCGAATCCATGTTACTCCCGGCTTAACAAGGTAACAGATTCTGTGGCATTGTTGTTTGGAAATCTCAGTTGCAGCTCTGGTGTTCTCCCCCCCCCTTTTCTCCCCTGTGGGCAACACATTGAGGAATCATATCATTCCGCATATAATCATTCATCCTGTACTTAAGCAGAATTCCGATGGAATTATGCAGAGCATCTTTGATGTCTGACACCGTAATATATTTGTCTGTCATTTTTCTGGTTTCCTGTTGTTGAATTGATGAATGTGCGGCACCGCGGTAAATCCCTCACGCGCTTCCCGACAATGCGGCGGGAAAAGCGCGCCCTTTTTTCGCATGCGGAGGCTCCTGCTTCTGCAGCGCTGGCCTCCTACCTGCGGCTCTGCTCTCGCTCCTAATAGCCTCCGCCATCCATCTGTCTCTGTCTATAACCATCCTTACCTGCTCCTCTCTGGAGTCCCGCATCCTCTGCGCTTCCAATAAACATAATATCCCTCTGAAACCCATTAGATCGCCCTCCGTTGTTACCTTATTTAGATTTATATTAATTAACACGCTTTCTATCAGGGATAACCTGCTTTTCCCCGCCTAGCGTGATCATTTCCAAGGCCACGTCGTCTTCAAAAGTCCCATCCTCAATCGGAAAGTTTGCGAATAAATAGTAGCAATGAAGAGACTTGTACTATTCCCGTTTCTGCGTGGCGAAGAGGCAGCCGCTAAACTGCGGGAGAGTTTCGATCTAATTATGCCCAACAGCATGTGTTCTAAAGGACAGGTAGCTCTTTTTCCATTAACTGAGCCGCGACAGCAGATACATCATGTTGCCCGGATGCAGGGAGGAATGGCTGACTAACAGGGTGGGGAGGCACCTGAGAGGCGGAACTGGAGCGTGATGAATTGTAGGATCCGGTGTGTCACGTGACACCGCAGCGAGGACGCAAATCGGATCTCTCTGTGACCAAAATCCGACAAACGCTTGTTCGGGTGTCTATAAGCGGAATTTACATTGGAATCCGGAAACGGAGCCTTTCTTTGCGATAAACTCAGCTTTATGAAAACTTAGCTATAATAGCTAATAACAATTTCAAATGGGAGCACTTTTATGATGCAGTCCATGTGTTTCTCTGTATACTTTATTACTCTGTTCTTCTATGATCAGGACCCCCACAGAGCAGGTATTATGTGGGTGGTGGATCATTCTCAGCACTGCAGTGACATTGACGTGGTGGTGGTGTGTTAGTGTGTGTTGTGCTGGTATGAGTGGATCAGACACAGCAGTGCTGCTGGACACCTCAGTGTCACTGCTGGACTGAGAATCGTCCACCAACCAAAACTATCCAGTCAACAGCGTCCTATGGGCAGCGTCACGTGGGCAGTGTCCTGGGGGCAGCGTCCTGTGGACCGAGTCTGATGAAGGACTGATGAAGGACTAGAGGATGACCAACACTGCGCTGTGCAGCAGCAGATGAGCTGTCATCTCTGACTGTACATCTACAAGGTGGAGCAGCAAGGTAGGAGTGTCTAATAGAGTGGACAGTGAGTGGACACAGTGTTTAAACACTCCAGCAGCACTGCTGTGTCTGATCCACTCACACCAGCACAACACACATCAACACACCACCACCATGTCAGTGTCACTGCAGTGCTGAGAATGATCCACCACCCACATAATACCTGCTCTGTGGTGGTCCTGTGGGGGTCCTGACCATTGAAGAACAGTGTAATAAAGTATACAGAGAAACAGATGGACTACAGTCTGAAACTGTAGAACTACAGAGTGTCCTATATGGTCAGTGGAGCTGATAACATGGACAAAGAATGTAGATACAAGGAGGTGTACCTAATAAAGTGCTCAGTGCTGAGTGTATACAGAGTAATAATTCAGCAAACTATTCAGAAAGCGCTGAAAGGTCATTACATAAACCTCCCAGATCTTTCAGTTGAAGCTGAACTGCACAAGAGGTGAAGTGACCTTGAGACAGATGTTTCATAGCCTTAGTCCTGTAAATATTGAATTATACCTGTGCTCCTGCTGTCTGATACAGTGCCGGTGTAGGATCCTGCTGTGGTTCCTCCTGCCCTGTGGACCTGCCTGACCGTTTTGGAGCTGTTAGCATCTCCTGCTGTGGAGAAAAGCCTCACCTAGATGCTCCTGAGATTTGAATCGATAGTCTACCCTCACAGTGCTTTCAAACCTTTAGCTGTCATAATTTACAATGAGCTTCATGACTGCAGCTCCTTCATGAACTCCTGACCTTGCTGTTCCTTGATTGTCTAACCCCGCCTGACATTCTTATTGAACTTCTTCTCCACCATGTAATACACTATATCCTCCATCCTGTGTCCCACACAATCTGTAGATCCTCCAGATCTTTCACAGGCTTTCACAGTGGTTACTGGTGTGGCTCTCAGATGCTTCCAGTGCTTCTGTTCCATTTTGTGATCTTGTTCTATTTCTAACTGTATCATCCACTGCAACCCAGAGGGTGATAGGTTCCTTGGTTCCTCTCAGTGGTTTCTCCACATGCTTATATGATGCTTTTACATTTGAGTCTCTGTTCTTCTCAGTAGTTCTTCATCATACTTCTAGGACCTCTCCCTCCTGAAGTCTTGGCTCCTCTAGCTGGTTTAGATTTACTCTTTGGTTAAAGTCTTGGTTTGCCTCAAAAGTTCTTCCTCATGTTCTTAGGACATTTCTCCTTCTGAGTCTTGGTTTATCTAAGTTGTTCTTCCCCATGCTCTTAGGGAGGTTGAATGTGGATCATCTCAGTGGTTCTTCTTCATGTTCTTAAGGAGTTTCACCTTTTGAATCTTGATCTAGATGATTCTTCTTCGTGCTCTTGGGGACCTTCTTGGGGACCTTAGGTTCTTCAGCACAAACCGTGACGACATCAGTGCCAGTTGTTGAGGAAAGAGAACTACCCAGCCTACGTTTGCACCAGCTTTTATTGGAAAAGTAACATCAAAGGATAAGTCATCGTCATCAACAGAGGGCGCTGCACAGCGGTAGTAAACAGTAGTACCAAGATGGCAGGGCGTATAGATTACCTGCGACTAGATGTGTGTTTATATCCAGAAACTGCTGGAGATACGAAGAACATAGAACAGGACATAGAAGAGGTTCTCCATTAGACCACTGGGTGTTGCCATTGTTGCCTTCTCTGTCCTCAACAACTGACACACCCACAAATGTTCTCACGGTTCATGCTTAAGAACCTAATATTTTTGGTTCTAGCTGGGAACAAATTTTTCAGGTTCCGAAATGATATATTGAAAATTTAGAACCATATGACAGTTGTGCTGCACACAGTGGAATTTGTCTAATAGATGGATGCTCAAGGGCACTTCAGTCATGTTCTATCGGTTCAGGGAATCAAACTGGCAACCTTCCAGTCACCAGGCTCGTTCCCTAACCTCCACCCCACGACTGCCCCTTTTGGTGGAAATGTGCTAAATGGTTCAAGTTTTTTTGCGTGAACCAGAACGGAATCTGTTGTACATTGGTGGAAAGGGGCTATGGGTAAAGCTTTGACTCAGTGTAACTCAGCCAAAAGAAAAAAAACTCAGTTATCTCAGAAAAAAAACGTGTTGCTATTTGTTATTATTTGTAGAGGAATATATTTTTGCCTAGAAAATGTCACATGACGCGTGGGGGGGGATGGGGGCATTCAAATGTTTACAACCGTGGTGCAGACGAAAAGAACCACGCTATACAGACTTGACTAGCACTACCAGTACTACCAGGATTTCAAAGTCCTACAAAAACTAAATTGTAGTTGGTGCAATGCTATATTGCTAGCATTTTTAGACTATCCCACCCCCACTGCAGTCAATACCTCTACTGCATGGAGCTCTGCTATGTAGCCTGGTGGGGGGATGGATCGAGAGAGAGAGAGAGAGAGAGAGATGCAAGTGGAGTGTTTTTGGGTGGCTCCAAGCAGGCGAAGGTGGGGAATTTGTGGGGGAGCTTTGAGGCTCTCTGGAGGAAGCGAGGAGAGAAAGATGTCATCGGGAAGCTTTTGGCGGACACCGGCGGCAGAAAGCCAGTGTAGGAGTGATTGATCAAGGTGTCATTCCCGTTGCATTTAACATTAAAGCCATTTACATTTTAGAAGGGAGCAGTTCTCCTGGTCATTAAAAATTAATCACAAGAAAGTTGTGTGGGAATATTGATCTTCCATCTGCTGCTCTTCTAAGAGAATGTGCTATCTGTGCAGACACCTCACCAAGAAAAAAAACTGATCCTAAATTCTTCATACCTGCATTGACATTTTTCAGTGGCAGGAGCTTCCAGGTTTGAAACGGCCAGTCTTTCAGACTGATGGAGACAGCTGCAGCTGCTGTATGGGTGCAGAAAATGGGCAAGATTTCAGCGGTACGTGTCTGAAATATGGGTTCTAATAACCTGAATGCTTTATCTTTTGTATTCGAGCCTGGAAAAGTATTATACGCATTCTAAAGCCATATATAATGTAGTGTTTTTGTTGCAGTACTTTGCAGATGAAAACGCTGGCTGTGATCTCGCATGGAATTCTGAAATAGAAGGCAACTGAAGCACACAAACCATGTATTTTATTTCCAGTCAAAACAACCATCTCTAGTACAAGTTATTCACTTTTTCAGGAGATGCTTCTGAGCGGCTTAGGTATAAGCTGCCAGCTTGCATAAGGAAGGAGAATATCAAAAGAAAATCTCCTAATAACTGCCTGGAAGACCTGATAGACCCCCCCAACACTGTCCACCGTCAGATAAACACCACTATTATCTTTGAGAGAGAGGAGAACATCAAGCTCCACTCTTTCTTCAGATCTGAGAACATCCACAGGTGTTTCTGTCCATCCTTCTTCCACTATGACACGACACCTCAACACTATGGAGGTCTGAAAGGAGGTGTAGCTGTTCAAGAAGCTCCTCACTGAGAAAAGGAGACAGACACATCCAACAAAGAAGCTGCTGGTGTTCTCAGAACAATGGACTGACCACCCCAGAGTCCAGAACCTCAACACTGTTTGGAGTCATTTGCGTGGAGAGAAGCAGAAAATGTTAAAGCTAGGAACACTCTGTAGTTCTACAGTTACAGAATGTAGTCCATCTGTTTCTCGGTGTACTTTATTACCCTGTTCTTCAACGGTCAGGACCCCCACAGGACCACCACAGAGCAGGTATTATGTGGGTGGTGGATCATTCTCAGCACTGCAGTGACACTGACATGGTGGTGTTGTGTTGTTGTGTGTTGTGCTGGTGTGAGTGGATCAGACACAGCAGTGCTGCTGGACACCTCAGTGCCACTGCTGAACTGAGAATCGTGCACCAACCAAAACTATCCAGCCAACAGCGTCCTGTGGGCAGCGTCCTGTGACCACTGATGAAGGACTAGAGAATGACCAACACTGCACTGTGCAGCAGCAGATGAGCTATCGTCTCTGACTGTACATCTACAAGGTAGACCAGCAAGGTAGGAGTGTCTAATAGAGTGGACAGTGAGTGGACACAGTGTTTAAACACTCCAGGTCTGGCTGCTTTGACTGGTCTCTTATATATTGAAGTATATTAGATTTCTCTGAGCTCTCAAAATTTGCTTAAAATTAAAGATCATCAGAATTCGCACCATGTCATGCGCCATGTGTTTAGTTAATTTCCTTTGGTTTTCTTTTATTTAACTTTGTGTCAGTAAAGTGTCAGTTAACACATTGTGTGGGATGACTAGCAGCAGTAAAAATACTCATGGCTAAATCTGTAACAGCAGTATTTGGTGGTAATAACACGCTAACAGGAGCCTCTTACCTGAAAATCTGAGCATCTTCTTTCAGTGTAGCCCTTACAGTCTGAATTAATGTTAGTCCAGATTGTTACTAAAGAGTGGAAAGAACCGCTGGATTCTCAACATAACAATAGCCTCTTGCTTCTACCAAGCCAGTTAAAATGCCAAAACTGCTGCTTATACACCCATCATCAAAAGAACAACTGCACCCAGAAGGAGGTGTGGGATTGCAGTGCTATTGGGAAGGAAGATAAAGGTTACCAGGAACAATAAATGATGATAAATTTAGACTGATATGATCAATATTTATTGAGCTACACATACAGAAGTAGTGTCTCTCAGTATGGCGTCGGGCCCCCATGTTAGCTAACCCAATATGCCAGACATCTAAGCATGGAGCTGTAGAGGTTCCTGATGGTGTCCTGTGATAATCCATCCCATGCAGCTTGAATATTCTCACACAGTTCCTGCAGATGGTGTGGTAGGGGTGGAGGTGGAGTGACACCAGGCCTTTTGGACATGTGACGTGTGACAACAAAGCATTCATCTTGGTGCTGACCACGGTGCCTCTACACACGGATTCGTTGGTCGTCTCTGCCAAGACAAAAGCGGGACTCATCACTGAAGATGACCCGCTGCCATTCTGAGTCACTCCATGATAGTCTGCCATGACATCATTGCAGTCTGTGGTGACATTGACGTGGTGTTAAGGACAGTCGTCATAACGGTCTGCGTACGTGTAGTCCTGCGTGGTGCAGTCATCTGCCAGTGGTGATGTACTAACAGGATGACTCATGGAGGGCATCACTGCTCACTGAATGTCTGCAATCGTGGCTGTTGGGTCAGTCAGGTACAGAGATAAGACCTGTCCTTGCATGGATGACAGAGTGTGAAACTTAAATCATGTGCTTGTCTCATGATGTCAAACCTACCCACCAAGTTTCATTCCTTTGGGTTGATTCTGTCTGGGTGCAGCTATTTGTGCAACTATTCTGCTGATGATGAGTGTATATAGACATAGTATTGGTACTCAGGATTGGTCTCTATTTGTGGTATCAGAAGAGGAGAAAGTGGTGTCGGTGCATGTCTAGCCTTTTCCATCATGATATCAACCACATGTACTCACGCAGCATTTGTGCATTAGACTGCATCACAGTCACTTAAGCAGGATGAAGACACTCTGCATGCTTCACTCAAAACAAATCCAAATGCTTGATGCATATGCGTTGCATATTAATCCTATGGACTGTGAAGCAACACATGAGGATACATGGATTTAGTAGATGATTCATTCATCATATTTTCACTAAATATTATGACAAGTTGATTGTAAGGTCGTGACGAGCGAGGCATAGATGCCATGTCACAACCCACTGATTCAAGCGTTAATGGCATATAAGCTGGGGGCTGAATAGCTGTATGTGCACCACGCAGTTATATAACTGTCTTCCTCGGAGCGCTTGCACTGTCTTAAACTGACAAAGCCTATAGTGGATGCACAGTTAAGTGCCGGTCTGAGCAAGTGCATTATTTCTTATAATGAGGTCTCAAGCCTCCACTTCACAAGGTACATTCATTTTCTCTGGATCTGGAATTCTGAGCCTGTCTTTAAGTCGTATCGCCTCATTTTCCTGCTTTTAGGACCGGGCGCAATTCATTCATTACGAGGTATCGGGCGAGGACGCCGTCCCCGAGCCTCTCATCATTCGGCATTAAAAAGCCTGGTTGCCCTGTACCTGAAAACGAGCATCATTGAGCGATGATTAATAATAAGGGAGCGCACACCTGAACTTATCATCCGGGTCTTATGATTGATGTGTTTTTGGAAGTCCTAATTATTTATCCTGCCCTCGCGGTGCACTTTTTACGGCACGTAACAAAAGCTGGCACGGTGCATTTTCTCCGGCGAGCTTACCTCTATTAGCCAAGCAAAGGATTTCTTTATGAGACCATTAAACTAGCACATGCAATCCAAAATACTCATTAGAACTTAACCTTCTAAGTCCTGAAGTAGTGCTTTTATTATCCAGCCCAAGAAAATCCCAGTCAGCAGTCCAGCAGCCCCCTCGTTTCGTTCTCTTTTTTATGAGCTGGTGCAATCAATAAAGAATTGTGTAGGAGAGCCTCATCCCATTCCGAACATAATTTGTGTCAGAAATGTCTACTGTTATACAATGGTATATTGACTTATTCAATAAAAGACAGGAAGGCGTGCTTTGAGTGGGAGCGTGCGTGGGTGACAGGGATTCACCGGGAGTTTTCTTATGGGATATTGGGTTTGGTGTTATTGGACACGCACAAGCAAGAACAGGGAGGTAATTTCTCGATTTCTAATTAGGGTCACATGCAAATGGAATCTCTCTCCGTGTTGGTTTTTATGCCGCTTCAGGAGTTCTCATATGCACAGGAAATTTATGACTGGGAACGCTAAGGAAATACGTCGTTAAGTGGATGGACGTGGTGTGGCTGATTTTTATGGAGATGCTCTTTATAGGTGATTGAACAGCAGTAAACAAGAAGGGTGGAACAAGCAGGCCCGCCCACCCATGGTGCCTAGAGGGTCCGAGAGGAGCATATAAACACGGCAGAGGAGGTTTATAGGGGTTAACCTGGAAGGAATGCATAAGGTGATCCTTTGACCTCTCGCTTTGGCCTGACTCGTGCAAAGCGAGCTGCAGGTGTCGAGATGTGCTCAGATGTGTCCGTGGGCAACCTCTGACCCCTGACCGCTCGCCCGAGGATGCAGCAGGAATTCTGCCAGCTATTAAATATACATCAGCGCTCCAATAACTGTGGCCGACATGGATTGAGATGACTTGTACTCGTCCATGCTTACTGCAGCATGCCTGTTCTCCCCCTTCAGTGCCCTGGAAGAGCCTCACAGGCCAGTCAGTGAGAGATCTCTAAAAATAAGAACAGCAGAGCATCTAACAGCCGTCGCTCCTTTCCTCCACAGCTGCCGCTTCTCTCACTCTCACTCGATCCTCGTCACAATGTCTGCTGGCTGAGACGTAGTTCCATCTGTAATTGGCGACTGGAACTCTACGCTTATTATTTTGTGATTGATCTTTTTGCAGACACTGTAGTTGTCATTCCATCAGGCGGAATGGAAATCGACTCAAGATCTTTTAATTAAAGGAAGCAAATGATATTACACTCATTGTCAAAAGTATAGTTGCAGAAATAACCAACAGGAGTGAAACTTGCTGTGTAGGTTGACGTTGTGAGACATGCAAATGATTCAGGTTTCACGCTCTACAGCGCATGTGACGTAAACAAGGACAGGCCTTATCGCCATACCTGACTGGCCCAACAGCCATGATTGTGGACGTTCAGTAAGCAGTGATGCCCTCCACAAGTCATCCTATTAGTGCAGCACCATTGGCAGACGGCTGCACCACGCAGGACTACATGCACGCAGACCGTTGCAACAACTGTCCTTAACACCACGTCAACATCACCAAAGACTGCAATGCTGTTATGCCAGACTGTCATGGAGTGACTCAGAATGGCAGCGGGTCATCTTCAGTGACGAGTCCCGCTCTTGTCTTGGTGGAGACGACCAACAAATCTGTGTGTGGAGGCACCATGGTCTCGATGAACGGTTTGTTGTCACACGTCGAGAAGGTCTGGTGTCACTCCACCTCCACCCCTACTGCACCATCTGCAGGAACTGTGTGAGAATATTCAAGCTGCATGGGATGGATTATCACAGGACACCATCAGGAACCTCTACAACTCCATGCCGAGACGTCTGGAATGTTGGGTTAGTAAACATGGGGGCCCGACGCCATACTGAGAGACACTACTTCTGTATGTGTAGCTCAGTAAACATTGTCCATATCAGTCTAAATTTGTCATCATTTATTGTTCCTGGTAACCTTTAACTTCCTTCCCAATAGCATTGCAATTCCACACTTCCTTCTGCACTCTTCCTTCTGGTTGCAGCTATTCTTTTGATGATTAGTGTAAATTGTATTATTATAATTATTTACAGGGCATTTCCAAAGAAGAAAATAGTTATTGACTGATGGAGCTTCAAGTCGTGGCATTTTAAGGCTACTGTGCATATTGTGGTTTTAACAGCATTATATGGGCTCTGCCATGGAATACCTTTTTGCTAACTTTAGTGGAAAAGCTCTACTTGGCTTGTAACACTTTTCATGAGGTAGCTAATCAAAAGAGAGGTTGGACCGGGTTGTTCGCATTTGCAATTTATGAAAGATTCAGATGGAAGGTTAATATTAATTCCCTTATGTATATACCGTCCTCCATACTGACGTCATGGATTGTTTGCTAAAAACTGAAATAGACAAGCACCCCTCACCACTATTGCTTGGTCAATAGTGTAATATATAAATGTGCCTCTTTGTTAGCTAGTTGTGTTGTTCAAGGTTGTTAAACCACCCAAGATCCGATCTGGTTCTTCTCCACTTTGCAAATGCAGATTTCTCATGGATTTTTTGCTGTATGTATTCTGCTATCTAAACTGAACTCGACCTAAGACTTGTTATTCACAAAGGAACTAATATGCTATGGTGATGTATGCGGTATGAGGGTGAGGGAATTGAGTGTGGACATATGTACAGGTTGAGTTAAAGGGGTAAACCATGCTCGCTTCTACGATACGCATTTTTCATGATGGCCTGGAAAGACATGAAATCTGAAAGGGCCATTTGTCATCATAACACAAGATGTGCTTGTGGCAACCTTTGCTAACCTTTGAAGAAAGAGAAGAAGAAGAAGGAAGGAAAAAAACATACAATCAAAATTCCTCATTGTGTTTCCCCCTCCCATAAGACTTCTACAATATGATCAATGCAATCGATGCTTATCTCACTCAATAAGAGGCCGCAAACAATTCTATGCCAAAGCAGTGTACATTTCCCTGGCCTGAGGCGCATTCAGGCAGTGTGGGATTGCGTTGTCCGAAGCCTCTGCACTCTCCGTAGGCGCGTGCGTGGGTCCAGGGTGCTCCGGGCCGGACTCAAATGCCAGGCCAGGCGGGGGAGATTAAAGAGGGCTCGCTGCTGCTGTGGCAGCTTCGCTTGGAGAAGCAGAAGTGAGGCCATTGTTCTGCCGTTAATTGAACCCCTATGGTCCAGAGGAGAGGTGCTCCATAACCCTGCCCACCACTACCCCCACCAAGCTGCTCTTCCTCCTCCACAATCGGATGAGACATCTCTCTCTTCAGATGACCAAATGGCATCGTGCACTGTTTTTTCGACTCCAAAAAGGCGATGGGGGGATGAGTAGAGGAGGTCATGGTGCCCTTTTTGTCTCGTTACCTCAGATTTTGGGGGTCGATGTCTTGGGTGCCATTCACGGCTAATGTTATAGCACCGGAGCTGAGAGGCCTGTTGCGGTGTCCGAATGGCAAGATGTTGTACTCGTAAAGCCTAATGGAGAGAAAGATCTTGAAACTTGTTCCTGAGAAAGATTTCAAAGAGAAATCAATAGTTGTTTGGATTGGCTGTTAGGACTTTCCCTAACGAACCGCATTTCTTTTGTTTGTGTTCTATGAAGTCAAAGCCTCAGAAGCTGTAAAACCTCTCAGGGTAAGGGTGCTAATGTCAGACCAGCTTGTTCCTAACGAATACGGTTATGAGCCCAAATGGGACCTGAGATCTCAGATTCTTAGACCTCTGGTACAATATCATAGCCGCAGGTCTAAATTCATCCCGCAGAGATATCCCTGGTGGTTTTTATGAATGTAGCTTCTTTAAAATCTGTTTCTTTTGACCTCCCTTTCCGTCATACTGCAGAATTATAACAGTCTCCAGTGTGATATTTATGTTTGGTCAATGTAAGATTGTTCCCGCTGAGAACATATTTATGCAGGGTTTGGCTGCATGCAAACGAGGTGGCACTCCTTCTTCTTTGCTCGGCGGTCTTCTTGCACCAGATCAGTTATATTATCTATTCATATGGACTCCCTGGGCTTTGAAGGGCACTTAATTAGTCTCCTCAGTGGTGACTGAATATTTGACCTTTAAAAGTAAATTGAGTCTTTTACAGTGGTTTCTCTTAGCCAGGGTTTCTAACATTAATGGTGGATGGGAGGGGAACCAAACCTTTCTTTATTTCTCTTCTCAAGCATGACGATGGCTTCGAGTCTCACTGGAGAGGCCACTTACAGTCAGATAGACTCAAGCACATAGCATTTCGCTGACAACCAAGACTTCCATCAAGCCCAATGTGCATCTAAGTGTGAGTACGTATGTCTGCTAGAGCGTGCTGGACTTTAGCGAAGCTGTGGCTGGAGAAGCATTTCGAAATGTCGATGTTCCTTCCCCACCCCCCCATACGTTCCAAATGCCATGCGAATTGCTCTATAAGTCTTCCACATTGACTGACTGGTCATGCAGGCAAAGCTCCCGATGCGGCAGTCTGCCAGTCTTCCTCACATCTGACCATGGCTCATAGTAACCCAGCAGATTTACAGAGCGAATGCTGATGCCATGTGACTGGCAATGCAATTCATTGCTTGGCCTAAAAAGCTCTGGATGCACTTAAGAGGTTCCTATGGACATAATGAATAAATGAGTGCCATGAAATTGCAGCTTCCAGGAAGGCATATTGCTTTCTGTGTTGGTAAGTGATCACATGTGTAGCTGCTCTAGACACCTCTGTAAACATTTTAAACCGCCCACCAGACACGGATCTCCAGTTAATCGCTGTCTTTACTTTATCTTCCTTGCCAACCACTCACGTCCTTCTGTAGAAACATGCACCTGTCATTTTGGGAAGCTCTGACTCACATTTTACTGAAACATTTTTTTTTCTCTCCATGCATGTTTTTGTTGCAGTGAACAATAAAATTCATCCCCTCTAAAAAATATACCAACCAGGAGTCATGGGCCTCTTTTACATTGGATGACCAATGGGTGATGAGCAGGGAAAGTCATCTAGCAGCATGGAGCCATTAACAGTTTTCTCAACAATGGTTAGTGTAATGATGTAGCTATTTACTGATTAGTTCTACGTTATTGTGCCACCACATCTTATGTTGCTTGATCAATCAAACCCGCAACACCAGCACCACACCAGCATAAACCTCCCACTAATCTGGATAGTTACGTCAGGTTGAGGTCAGGACTCAGGCCAGTCAAGTTCTTCCACACCAAACTCGCTCATCCATGTCTTTATGGACCTTGCTTTGTGCCCTGGTGTGCAGTCATGTTGGAATAGGAAGGAGCCATCCCCAAACTGTTCCCACAAAGTTGGGAGCATGAAATTGTGGAGAATCTCTTGGTCTGCTGAAGCATTAAGAGTTCCTTTCACTGGAACTAAGGGACCGAGCCCAACTCCTGAACAACAACCCCACACCATAACCCCCCCTCCACCAAACTTTACACTCGGCACAATGCAGTCAGACAAATACCGTTCTCTTGGCAACCGCCAAACCTAGACTCGTCCATCGGATTGACTCTGCAGAAAGGTGGCAACCTCTGCGCAGTATGCCCCTCAGCATCTGCTGACCCTGCTCTGTCATTGTACGTGGCCTACCACTTCATGGCTGAGTTGCTGTCATCCCCAATCGTTTCCACTTTATTGTAATCCCACTGACAGTTGACTGTGGAATATGTAGTAGGGAGGAAATTTAACGACTGGACTTGTTGCACAGGTGGCATCCTATCACGGTACCACGCTGGAATTCATTGAGCTCCTGAGAGCGACCCATTCTTTAACTGTGTGTAGACGCAGTCTGCATGCCCAGGTGTTTGGTTTTATACACCTGTATATACTGCAGTATAGTGTAGCTTAGCTATTGGCCTACAATAAAGTGGCCAGGTTTCTGAAATGAAGGAACATGTACAGTCTGGCAGTTAATGTATCATATCCAGTGTTTTTATCTATGATATAAAAAGGGGGCGGTTCCTGTTTGATGTATGTTGATATAGTAACTGTTGTACTCTAGTGAAGGCCAACTGATAAAGACTGCTTACTACTAAGTAGCTTTGTAAACCATTCTAGAGCTTCATACAGTACACGACCATGGTGAGTATAACCATGAAACCCTCAATACAGAAAGTGATAAAAGACGTATGTTTCCTGCTTTCCCCTCAAAAGATTTGTCACCTGCTGATGTCAAGACATAAAGTTGTTCTAACGTTTGACACATAAACCTTGACAAGAGCTGAGCTAAAAATTATTATTTAGAAAATACTTGAAATGCGTTTAGCCTAGCTGTTAGCTACCCTAGGCTAGAACTTGCTAGGCTACCCTACCCTAGCGACTTATTTTAACTTTCTGAGGCTCATTCTGATAAAACATACCCCACTACAATCACTACACCCACATTTATACCTCAATTCTGGAGAGACAGACGCTGCTATCAACATATGTTAAGTGTAATACATATAACTGAAAACTGATGCAGATTAAAAATGACACAGTTTGTTGAAGACATGGACTCCATGTCTATACAGATCAGGTACCTACTATCACCTGGTAGTATGATTCAGTCCCATAACCTACCCTGCTTTTAATCCCTGGGTTGCCTTGTGTCTTGAAAAGCTGTTTGTGGTCAGTGTTGTGGACTCTCTTTCGACAGCTTCTGCTGGAGTTTTACACAACAGTGTTCCCTAAAACTAGGACACCAAGTGGTAGAAGTAGTCAGTAGATAGCAGCAGACCCCTCTGTTGGCCAACACAAGTACAATATAAGATGTCTGTCTACTCTGCTGCAGGTCTTTCTTAGGGCTTTGCAGTGTGTTTTTACTACTAAAGTGATGTTTTTGGTCATCTTAAAGACTCTACAGGCTTTTGACTGGTACTGTAAGTTAACACTAGTGTAGCTAGCTGGCTAAATGTCCCATCCACCACAGGACAGGCTTGGATCCAACTAATGCTCCCACTACACTCACTTAGAGAACATCTGAGAGCTTAAAGCTGAGTGACTCTTGTCACTGCTAGAATCAAATGTGTTCTACGATGTGTGAGTTGCTATTAGCCATGCTGTATTCAGTTCCTCCCCAGTAGCTCCTGGTTCTGATTAAGCAGCACAGCAGACGGAGAAAGAAACAGTTACTGGTCTCTTGAGTCCGCAATAGCACGGAACAGCACAATACGTCCCTGAGAACCATTTGGCCCTACAGTGTAAAAGAGGCCAGGAAGAGATCCTTCTCTCTGGCCCGTGAAAAGGTGAAAGGTGATGTTTTCCGGATGGTCTCTTAGTCTCGGGAATGGTCCGGTGCCATCTTAATTATTCTAAAAGTTTTGCACAGAGCGTGTTTGTGTGACTGCTTAAGAAAACGGGATAATTAATTGAAAAAAGGGCAAATAAATCCTAAAGGCTCGCAGTTGCTGTATGACAGCAGTCGTTTTTTCCCTCCTGAAGGCTGCTCCATGCTTGAGTTATGGCTTGAGCGTTTGCCAGGGTCCACTGCCTGCATCTCTGTGCTGCCTCTGAGCGCAGGAAGAACTTCGCAAACCCTGTGAGCCGAAGGTGATCTCCATCGGAAAAATGTGCCACCTCAGACCCAGCATGCAGTGTCAAATTTATCCAGCAGGCTCAGGGTTGTCCATGTGGTTTAGACACGAATGTTCAGTACTTGAAATGCTGTTTCCTCTCACACAGAATGAGAGGCTGTAAATTAAACCTCCTGGGTTTCAGCCGTATGAATTTTCCATCATGAGTACAGTAGATGTTATTGTGCAATGTGGATGAGAGTGATTTATCCTGGATCATTTGTAACAGGGACCTTTCCAGCAGACCCCTCGGTGTTGACATCATTTGTCTGCCTCTGCATAAATGATTTAGCGCTGTAATTAGCACCTGTAGTCATCAATGAAGAAAGGCTTGCTACTGCTGAGAAAAAAAGCTGCAACAGTCCAGTCGAATAGAATAAATTTTTATTTAGACTTTACTTTGTTTAGCCTTGAATATTTAAGATAAGGCTCTTGCTAATGAGGATAATTCAAGCTAATGCCGCTTCACCCAGAGGCTGTAAGTTGGGTATATGGTGCAGACTCTGTAGTAACAGGACAAAGAGACGTTTTTGTCCAATATTGATGTATAAGCTCACTGGACAAAAAATGAGTCACCTGTGACCTAATAGCGTGTAATACCCCATGAGCACCAATAACAGATGAATTTCGTGATTGAATTTGGCATGGACTGGGCAAGTTTCTGGATATAGGCCACATCAGTGTTCAGACACTCTTACATCAAAGAATTGTGCTGTTAGTCCAGATTTGGTGGATGCGTTCCCTGGCACAATTCCGAGGAGAATTCCCTGTAGACTGGGATTTTAGCCACTGCTGTTAGACCCGTATGAACGTACGCTTCCATACACCTGCAGATTCAGCTACTTCCTTCACACTATGGTCTTTGGCACGCCCAAATGCAGTCACTCCTTTTAGGCAATCATTAACATCTGCTTTGGAGCCATTTTCCACACATGCACTGTACCACCTCTTCTCAATCTATGGATTGCGTCACTCACACCCCGCAGGGATTTGTAGTCCCATCATACTCGTGCAGCACCATCTGCAGGAGCCTGAAGGTACTACCACCTTGAACACGTAAGAGGACTCGTTTTTTGTCTGGTGAGCTTATATTGGCTGTTGGATGTGGGGGTCACATTCCTATCCATATCAGTAAAGTGATTTTACGTAAGTAATCGGACAATATGCAACCTAACACCTTAAATACACTTTGTTCCTGTAGACTTTATATGTTCTTTTTAGGAAACTTGTAACCTTGTAGCCTTTCTTTTTTGGCACACCATTGCCTACATCCTTCTTGATCTTTTCTTGATAACCAAATGTAGGCCTAATGTTTACTTATGTGGCTTACTAGATAATAGCATGAAATATGTAATGAGAAATATATAAATAAATATGCAGTCGTCATTTAAAAAAAACTGCAGAAATAGCTGCACCCAGAAGGAATCAACCATCAGGAGTGAAACTTGGTGGGTAGGTTTAACATCGTGAGACATGCAAAAAATCGTTACGACGACTGTCCTTAACACAACGTCAACGTCACCAAAGACTGCAATGGTGTCATGCCAGACTGTCATGGAGTGAATCAGAATGCCATCAGGTCATCTTCAACGACGTGTCCCACTGTTGTCTTTGTGGAGACGACCAACGAATCCGTGTGTGGAGGCACCGTGGTCAGCGCCAAGATGAACAGTTTGTTGTTATGCGCCACATGTCCAAAAGGCCTGGTGTCAGTCCACCTCCACCCCTACCGCACCGTCTGCAGGAACTGTGTGAGAATATTCAAGCTGCACGAGATGGATTATCACAGGACACCATTAGGAACCTCTACAACTCCATGCTGAGACGTCTGGCATGTTGGGTAGCAAACTTGGCAGCTTGACGCCATACTGAGAGACACTACATCTGTATGTGTAGCTCAATAAATATTGCTCATATCAGTCTAAATTTATCATCATTTATTGTTCCTGGTAACCTTTATCTTCCTTCCCAATAGCACTGCAATCCAACACTTCCTTCTGGGAGCAGCTATTACTTTGACGATGAGTGTAGATTTATCAGAATATCACTAAATATAAACTAAATATAATAACAGATGACTGAGTGTTTACTGTGTCCACTTTTTACCTTCATTACAGCCTCCACTCTTTTTAGGAGACTCACTTTCAGCTTCTCAAAGAGACACACTTCTTCCAAAGTTCAGTCTTAGAAGCTGGTTCAGCATTTTCTGCTTCTTCTTACCATCCCGAGTAATCCCAAATACAAATTTCGGCTCATTATTCCTCTTAAAAATCTTAATGCACATCTCAGATGTCACAATACAGAGTTCTAGTGCAAATTTCTTTTGGTTGTTCTGGCTTTATTAAATAAACAAAATAGGCACTGTAAATGCCACATCTACACTTCTTGGATTGCCCAATATGGACGTAAGCACCCTCAAACTCTGCACCTTCACCTCCCCATGTTTCATTTTAAATTCAATATGCCAGAGTACTGAGCCAATCCATTAAAAAGCCGTGCCTCTGTCCAGTTACTGCACTGTAAGATAAGCCCCCGTCTCCTAAAGCAACGCTCTCGGAATCCCTGACCTGCTGTAAAATACCATTCAGTTCAGTGTATTTGCATTTAGAATTGTAATTCACGTCCACGCGGCCCATCTTCCTGCTAAACTAGATTGGTAGCTCTTTAGAATAATTGAGAGGCATGAGACAAGAGGATGAAAAATATTTTGCCCTGGCTATAAAACACACGGGCCGCTTTCGCGGGCTGTGAGGATATATTGACTGGGTCCCAAACTCATCAGAAGATTGTTCAGTCGGGCTACTTGCATTAATCGTGAAATAAATTGAAAAATGCAATCAATGATTGGAGTGAATGTTCGGCGGTAATGATATCACATCGAGATAATCCAATAATTGAGAACCTGATGTATTCTCTATTGGTATTTCGCTGCTCGGCCTGTCACAATGAAGTATCCCGTGCAGGCCGGGGAGCGGCGGGCGCGAGCCGGGCCACTCTAATCCCGCCGATCCCCCTCGAGGATTCGGGTTCAGAGCCTCAATTAAGCAACACAGCCAGGCTCATTCTGCCTGTGTAGAAGCAGTTGTCCAAAATGCGGACAGGGTTGACCTGCATGTTTGAGACTTAATGAACAAATCAGGGCCCAGAGCGAGGACGAGGGGGGGGGGGGGGGGGGGGTTGTGGGGGAGGCAGTGAGAAGGACAACAGACATTCTCTCCAGTATCTCTTTGCTTGTTTTACTGGCTCTGATGGAGCATTGTTCTGTGGGTGGTCGAGTGGTTATGTACAGTACATATTTCTGAATTCCATTCAAAATAATAAATAAACTGTTTTCCGCATTACTGCACATGAAGCCAGCCAAGATATTCAGTGTCCATAGTTTGCAGGAATCATATGTTTAGTAGAGAATTACACAGAAGCTTCAACTAAATATATTCTCAGAATTGTTCAGTAATTAATGTGTGTCAATTAATGTGTCACTCTTTATCTTTATTACAGCTTCCATTGGTGTGTTCATGGTGGTGTGTTGAACACTCTGTTGTGTTATGCAAGCGTTGCAAATATGGTAGCTAGCCATTCTTGGCGTCTTTTTCATAGAATTTTCAGAGCCACATTAAAAAAACTTTGCAATCCATCTGTAGAGGACTTATTAGAATCCAGTGTGTGCACTGCCTTTATAATACAGCGCGGTTTATAAACACATCTCGTCTGATTGGCCATCACCTCTGACCCACCCATCATACTATAGAAAATGTACCTCAAAGCCCACTGCATGCCTTTTAACCGACTCAAGTCAATATCAAGACTTTCAATAGTCGAGTCTGAGTCAAGGCCAAGACCAGGACATGTCAAGTCGGAGTCAAGACCAAGACTTTTAGTAGTCAAGTCTGAGTCAAAGCCAAGACCAGGACATGTCAAGTCGAGGTCAAGACCAAGACTTTTAGTAGTCTAGTCTGAGTCAAGACCAAAACCGAGATATGTTGAATCCGAGTCAAAACCAAGACTTTAAGTAGTCGAGTCAGAGTCAAGTCCAAGACCAGGATATGTCAAGTCCGAGTCAAGACCAAGACTTTTAGTAGTCAAGTCCGAGTCAGTACCAAGATCAGGATATGTCAAGTCCGAGTCAAGACCAAGACCATGATATGTCAAGTCCGAGTCAAGACCTAGACTTTTAGTAGTCAAGTCCGAGTCACAACAGTAAGTCACAGAGCTTTTGAAACCACAGAATCAAGTCTTATTACTGAACACCTCCACACAAGTTAGGGAAAGTGTCTTATTTATGGTTTCAGGCATGCAGTTAGCACCATGCTGAATATGTCTTGACTGATCCAGCCATGGTGATTCGAAGTATAGAAATTGGATGCTTCGCAAAAAAGTACAGCTTTACAGTGCTGCCCCCTGTTAGTACCCCCAGTGCTTCAGTCACAGATGCTCCACCCTCACATAGATGGAGAGTCTGACATCTTTAGTGTACTGATCTGGTTACACTGTCAGGTGCTCCCCCATCGTATACTTATGTGTTTCCAGAGGGTCTGTTTATGTCGTGACTCCATTTCCAAGATTGCCTCCTCCCGTACCTCATGCTGAATAGGAGGCTTGTGATTGGTCGTTTTGCGTTTCAGTCAAATTTCCTGTTCCTGCAGTAGTAGGCGGTTCTTGGCCACGTTACGTGCTGAAAGGTACCAGATTAGAGAGTCCGGCAATGTAAGGCTGGCCAGTGCATGGTCAGTACAGAGGAACATCTTGTAGAAGTATGGGAAGCTGAATGAGTGCTTGTAGTGTGTGCCTGATCCGATATGTTGGTGCGTGCGTTGGCGGGGTCGTTAGCTAATTGGCCTATGTTTTGTTGGGTCTGAGCCTGGGAGAAGAACAGGGCTAAGTCTGGTGGATCAGTGAGAACAAAGCAGACTCCATCAGTGAGTGTGATCTCTTTTGAGGCTTTGTCGGAAAGGCGAGTGAACCTCCAGCCCGCACTGATGAGGGGCTATGGATTAATGAGCGCTGAGCACAGCCTTTTTCCCCCCGTACTCATCCTGCAATATCGACACCATCACTTGGCTTTTAACCCAAAAACTCAGTGGGAGCACCAGCAAGACCTCACTGCTTAACAGCAGCTCAAATGATTCTGGGTGGAGGCATCTCTGTATTCCATCTTAGGTTTGTTTGGTGGTAACTTTGTTCACTGACAATCGTTCAGCGGTATCACTGGCTATTTGGGATGTAGAAACCATGATGCATCAGCCTGTAGGTATGCATCAAATTTAGGAATTTTGGAATCGACTATAATCAATTATAATAATAATAACAAACAGTCATATTTGAAAGTTAGGACATGCCTGGTTAATGAAATATTACTTTTGATTGGTAAAAGTACATTAACATATCTTCTACAGAGAAAGCATCTAAATATGGCATTCTCTTCAGATTTTTGTGCACAGGTTCTATTAATTTTTACTTATTTTAAATTATTGGTAAAAAATACCAAATTCTGCTGTAACGTTTGCACAGACCACATTTTATACTTTGTGTTAAACTCTGTTGTGCACATTTAAATGTGCCGAAGTGAATTCTGTGTTCTCTGTTTGTTCACTTATTTACATTTAACACTTAACAACATGTCATTTAACCAGGAGCACCCAAACTTTTGCACCTATGTTCTTTGCCCAAACATTCTGACAAACCCAAATCGCTTTTTTGTAGGGCTGCACCAATAATGGAATTCTGAGCCAATACAGATATCTGATAGTTTTCATGTATATATAACAAAACATTGTATCTCCAAAAAAGTAATTTAAAAAAGTAGGCAAAATTATAACTTATTTTCTAATGTATGTTAATGTAGTTAGATGCAAGTGGCACTTGTTCTGTTCAAACAATGTAGAAAAAATTGTATCAAAAACTAAAGATATGTGATTTTGATGCAACATCAACAATTTATGAAAAGTAGAAACTAGTGTTGGGTAGAAATATGACATTTTTGCAGAGCTGTTTTACAGACATAGTATCATTCATATTTTAGCAACTCAGCATTACCTAAATCCTCTGATCTTCTGGAGTGCTCTAAATACATAATTAATTTCAGTTTAGAATTTGGTTAAAATGTATCTTAATCTATAATCATGGTGCATGTCTCGTTTTTCACTATTCTTCATTAAAAAAAGAATTCTTCATTGCTGAGGACACACTTCAGCGCAATTTCAATTCACAGTTTTAATGCACAGTGTTAATGCACATAAGACAAACCTCTGGATACCCCAGCCCTGTTTCTGTGCTCAGCAGCAAAACTAGCTTAGTTTAGCTTAACTTACTTTAGCTTAGCTTAGTTCAGTTTACCTTAGCTTAGCTTAGTTACCTTTGTCAGCTCGTGCCTAACAGACAAGCCTGACTTCTGAAACATGAAGATGTGGGTTAACAGCGAGGGCCCATTTGGCTAGCTAGCTAACATTAGAGCTCACTGCTACCAAACTTTAGCTCAGCTTATCAACTGCAGACATCTCTTTCTTCTCTTTCTCATCACAAGGAAAGAGCTAGAGTCAAATTCCGAACTAATCGAACAACAAAAGCCTCAGCCGATGCAGTAGACATGCATACTAGTAGATACTGCAAACTGTGAGTTTGGCTTAAGTTTTGGTGTCTAGCAAGGGGATAGGTGACCACTGTTGGCCCACTAAGCTGGTGGTGTTTCTGGGTGGCCCGCTGGCAATTTAGCAGTGTTGGACAAAATGGAGTGATTTTTCATCGCTCATTTTCCAGTTACAGCCCAATTTATTCATTCTTCCTTCATTTCTTATCTTTCGTTATCCTGGAAATTAGATTAATAGTAAATCAGTTTTAGTGTCAGTGACTATATTTTCATTCATTTACAGCATTTTATATCAGAGCTACTCATTATTGTTCTTCCATCAGTTATTTGTAATATTGGTTTCAGTTTATGTTCTAATATTTAAGATAATATGCATTTAAAGTCTGTTTGAGGAGATGAAAAATAGTTAGATCTTGTATACAGGACATTAATCTGGGTGGTCCGAGGGTGGACCAGCAGTGGCAAATAGTCAGTGGGGTAGTGGCATCTGGTCAAGCCAGCGGACCCATATATTCTTGCTGTCCAAAGAAAAACATGTATCTCATTTTTTGGTGATTTTCACTTTTATGCATCATTTGAACACAGCAGATGTTGTTTACACTGTGTGAACATTTCATGATGTATTGACCAGCAGAAATGGCCCAAGATTGGAAAAACGTCTGGTTCCATTGACTTACATACAAATTAAATGAGGTTTTGGCCTCTCCTATAAAGTTGCCATTTTGGAGATACATGTTTTTCATTGGACAGCGACGATATGCTCACTATTCGGGTACTAACCATTAAGTGACCCCAAACTTTTGAGCAGTAGTGCAAATAAATGCTGATTGTGCACTGAAATTAGTTCTGTTAACACATTTTCACCCAAAGGTTACCTTTTGACCAGGGAATGTTCCAGCAGTGTTCTGCTGAATCTGTTTTTCATCGCTGTGCCATATTAATATTATATATAGTATAACGTTAGCATGGCCAGAGTGGAGAAGACGCTGCTGAGCAGCTCAGGCTTTCGCAGGCAGTCATTAGCGGGGCTCGCTCTCCTTCCCTCTGAAGCCGCCTAAAAAGCGCAGCCTGTACACACACCTCAAGGTGCAAAAGCCGTGCTGGTCCAGATGCTGTAATATTGATGAGGAGTCTAAAAAGGCTGGGATGTGGCAGCCTCTGCCCCCTGCACGCTCTCATAAGCTGAGTGCTGTGAAAGTACAGGCTTGGCTACACTGCAGCACCCGCGCTGGGGGAAATGTGCTTGGTCAGCGCTCTCTCTCTCTCTCTCTCTCTGCCGCTCACCCTCACAACCCCCTTCTTTTCTCATTATGTCTCAAAGGAGTGCATAAATTAACAATATCTCTCTCTCTCTGACTCTGTTTCTCTCTCGCTCTCCCAGAAACGCTTTAAAAATTTATTTATCGATGCTGAGAGGAACCCAAATGGCTAACACAGGCGGCAGGAGCGTTCTGGCGGCCCCACCTTTGATTTCACATCAATAGCACTAATTGAAATAAAGCTCAGTGCTGAGTGTTGGTTGAACGGAGAACCAGCGGCATGTTTAGGGTCTTATCTGTATTCGAACATCTCCGGCTCACTCTGTGTCCTCACGTAAGACTCCTACAGGTGACCACCGCTTCACAGCCGCATTAGCGCTAGCCAGACGCTTAAGGGGGGCTGTAATTAGGGGTGTAAAACTCCGTCCTGTGTTTTGGTCTTTGTTTACAGTGTTATATTCAGCAAATAGCCAGTGACTGTGTGGTAGGATGTCCAGAAGTATAGAAGTGTTTTGTGGTTACATTGTGTGTATATGACCCAAAACAACCAAAAGCATACTCAATGTAACCCCGTGTACGAACGTGGTGTTGTAAAACAATTAGCACTGTAGATTGCTAACAGGCTAATCTGGTAATATTAGGCTTTAGTCGTGATTTTCAATGAGTAACATTAAAAAAAAAAACAGTTTGTTTACCTTGTAGTATATTTGTAGCAGCATGTACATGCGTAAATGTGTGGGAAAATTAGAAATTTCTTGATGGCATTAAATTGTTTCTGTTAAAGAACTGAAATGGAATCAACTTGAAATTTATTTGATATTTTATGATGGGATTGAATTCTTTAATAAAAACCAAACATTTAATCAAATTAAATGTTAGAAATATTGATGACACACTGAACTGTTTCTTAAAAATCTTAAACTAACCCAAATTGTTGATGACATTAATTTTAGATATTAAGATGGCACTGATAATTATAATTTTATGAAAACTCAATTAAAAGGTGGTGGTGAAATTTGAGGATGCATGACAGTATGACATTTGAGATGTCTTGATGACGCCAAATTGGTTTTAAAGTACAGTACCGGTCAAAGGTGTAGACACCCCCCCCCTTTAAATGGATGTAGTTGGTGATCTTAAAGACTCTACAGTCTTACACTTAACAGCTCCAACTCCATGTCTGAAACAGTACATGTCCTGATATACCATATATACTCTTGATGTAGCACAGTATTATATTTCTCCATATCTCCACCTCTAATATATATGTAAGTGGTGTAAAAACTATGTGGTGAGATTTGAAATTTCATGATGAATGATGAATGAAAGATTCACAACCATCTTGAATTGAATCATTGGGAACGTTGTACTGATCATTTCCTAAAGAATCATCGCCAAATTGAATCGAATCATTGGGAACGTTGCACTGAATCATTTCAAAAATAATAATAACCAAATTGAATCAAATAATTGGGAATGTTGCACTGAATCGTTTCCTAAAGAATCAAAACCAATTGAATTGAATCATTGGGAACGTTGCATTGAAGCGTTTCCTAAAGATTCATAACCAAATTGAATTGAATCATTGGGAACGTTGCACTGAATCGTTTTCTAAAGAATCAAAACCAATTGAATTGAATCATTGGGAACATTGCACTGAATCGTTTCCTAAAGATCTTAACCATATTGAATTGAATCATTGGGAATGTCGCACTGAATTGTTTCCTAAAGAATCATAACCAAATTTAATGGAGTCATTGGGAATGTTGCACTGAATCGTTTCAGAAATAATAATAACCAAATTGAATAGAATCATTGGGAATGTTGCACTGAATCATTAGATCCCAAATTCTTCAACACCTTTAACTCTAACATGAGCACCATATAAACCAGTCACGGTTATCCAGGGTCCGGCTCGCTGTGGGCAGTTGTCACCTGATTTATCAGCTAATTGATTTTCCATTGTGGGGCAGCTTGCGTTTACCATTGTCTCCCGTTCCTCTTTTTCATTTTGGTGTTTTGTTTTTTGCTCTGTTCCCTCTGTTCCAGCAGACCAGTTCAATGCTCTACTCTGTGTCAGCTTAATAAGCCCATTCTGCTCCGCTGTGTCCCTTCGCCTGGAGTCAGCAGAGTTATCCGCATTTTTCCCCTTCATGCTGCTTTTTTCTGCATGGCTAAGATGTACGGTGCAGACACCGCTCCACTGTTCCTCACTGCACCTCTTTCTTTCCCCATGGCTTGGTTTTGTCTTGCATCCTCTGTATGCCAGCTTGGTGGGGGCGGGGGTTCGACGGAGAGAGTATTCCTGGGGAAAAAAATACGAAAGACAACAAGGAAGAGGAAAGAAACGAGCCCCTCGGAGGGCCCTTTTGTCCTTTTGCTCACAGCCATGCTGTTTGTGCTCCCATTGTTCGCTTTCCTCTTGATTTCATCTGGAAAGCATCATTACCGAACAAGGGTCTCTTTGGTGCTGTTTTGAAGTCGCGCCGCTTTCTGTGCCGCAGCCTTTGAGCGATCGCTCTGTCTGAGAGGGCCTTTAAATTGGTGTAGGGCAATTTACACTGGCCGTACTTGATATCAGTGCAACAAATCACATTTACCTTATGTAGTAATGACGCGTTTCCAGTATTTGATGACTAAAAAGAAACGAGGAAATATCCAGCTTCCACCTCAGCACTAGAAGAGGCCTGGGAGGGAGGAAAAAGGTGGCCGCAATAAGATGCTTCTCAGTGACACAGCAGAATGTGGTGCATCGTATGCGTCTCCCTAATGATCTGCAAGAACCCTTCAGCTCAAACACCACCAAAAAAAAGTGAACCACCTTTACCCTTACACTGCCCACTTTATTGGAAACACTATCGCACCTTACTTGTTGGTGTACAGTTAGACCCTATAGCCCATCTGTCAGTGCAGAGTTTGTGTTAGTTGTTCTCTAGTTCTTCCAGTTCTACCACTTCTATACTTCACCTACTACACTAATGAGTACACTTCTATACTTCACCTACTACACTAATGAGTACACTTCTGTACTCCACCTCCTACACTAATGAGCGCATTTCTATATTTTACCTACTACACTAATGAGTACACTTCTATACTTTACCCACTACACCTCCTTTCAGACCTCCATAGTGTTGAGGTGTCTTCTCACAGTGGAAGGATGGACAGAAACACCTGTGGATGTTCTCAGATCTGAAGCAGGAGTGGAGCTTGATGTTTTCCTCTCTCTCAGAGGTGAAATCTTTAAGTGCTGTTTATTTGATGAGAACAGTGTTGGTGGGTCTACCTGGTTTTCCAGGTGGTTGTTAGCAGTTTCATTTTCTCTGTGGCTTTTAATCTGTTTTTTCACCTTTTATATTTGATAGAAACATTAACAATGAGTACAGTAAGTTGAACTCAATGGCAAATTAAAACTGATTCGAACAGTTAGAACAATTAGTTGTTTTCTCTGGCTGTATAACTTTACCACAGTGTGTTTTGCATGACGTTTGGTCTCATTTAGTGTATGTGAAGTAGCTTCCTCGCAGCATTTGGCCAGTGTGCTTTATTTTCACATCCAGTGATTAATCTTAGAAAGACGTGAGCATGCCTGAGTTCAGTTTTTCCATTAGAGACGAGACCTCACCTCTTGAGCTGCTGTGCTCTTTGCTCACAAACAGTGGCTTTGCGGGGTTACCTGTTAGCGGAAGGCTCACGGCTAATTTGATGTGCAGATATTTTCTGGTGAAAAGGTTAATGCGTCCACTCTTTTTTTTCCCTTTCATTTGATGCCATCACATAAAAGAGATTTCGCCTGCCTTTTTACTCCCACGTTATCTGCTCGTCCTAATCCTCTTCTTGGGTGTTTCCTGCAGCCGTGTCCAGTTAGGAAATGAAGGAAATCTCATTCCGCAGCACTCTGGAGCTGGGCCTAATGGGTGACGGGCCCACTGCAGAAACTGGCTAAGTGGCCGGAGTGGAAAGTGAAACTGTTAATGGCATTAAACTCACAGATTCTGTTTCTTTGACGAAGCCGTGGTCAGTGAACTATGGATGTGAACTGGCATGTGCTGCACTTTCAGAACAATTCTCTCATTAACTCATTGCTATATTTGGTATAGTATTCACTGTGTAGTGACTTGTAGACTTTACTGCTCTGTGATGACTTAATGACTTGACCGGTCACTGATCACATGACTATGATACTAACAACATGGACGCCTTAGAGAAGACAACAGTTGAGGAACCTGGTGATTTCAGGGTTGATATCTCCGGTTTACTGAAGGCTAGTTAGGCTCATTGGAATGGGAATCTCATGTTCTACTGACCTGTGGAGTTTGGATTTGTTCTAGCATTTCTCCGCTGATCTACAGAGTTTCAAAGATCTGATATTGAACGTGGTTATTTCCATTTTCTCAAAGACTACAATAAAAAGTCATGCGTGGTCAGTGGTGGACAAAGTACACATACCAAGTAGAGCCCAAAATAACACATTCCTCCAGTGTCAGTAGAAGTTCCTCCCTTTAGACCTCCACTTGAGTAAAAGTACTAAAGTATTTACCTTCACATGTACTTAAGTATGGAGAGTAACAGTAGCATGATTTATTATGGCTCTAATGTCCTATTATCATCTCTGGAACAATCTGGACTCTTAATCAGCTCAGTTTAGATGAAGAGACTCTAGTGTCTCTCAGTCCACCAGTCTTTAATAGAAGCTCATTAATTAGTCTGACACTGATGTCTGTTCAAATGATCATAAGCACAGAACACTGAAGGACAACACGTTCCATTATCTAGAACTAAGCTCTGTCCAACAGGTCAAAACAAGCTCCAAACAAAGTGGATTAGTTAGCCTCAACTCATCTGACATCACATAACTGCCAGCTTTGAAAAATCTGAACTTGTGAAACATGTATTTCTGATATGGAATAGTGAATATTCAGTCATAAAAGTTTAAAAGGTCATAAAGTAGGAGTTTTAATATGCAATTTAGCCTAACTACACTATTACACAGTCTGATGAGATGAAATGTTTAAACTCTGAACTCCATCAGAAAACAGTGTAGAGCCAAAGTCTGTTGTTTAAACCAGAGTTTCTTTTCCATTTAAAACCAAAGGAAAGACGTATAGAAAGACTACTGCAGCCAGATGAAGGCTACCGCTCGCTCTAGCACAGAGTAAAATGGTTAGCCATATGAATTTAATGGAAGGAAACTTTCAACATCACTTAGTTTATCAGGCTTAAATCACGTAAGTAACTCTTCACAAACTCAACTCAACTGTGGGAATGAGCTGAAAAATGTAATGTTAGGTGATGATTAGCATTTGTCAGTTTATAATAAAGTCTTTTTAAAGTTTAAGTGCTTTTAAGTGATTAAGTGCTGCTCTTTTATTGTATTGTTTTGAATATTTTTCAGATTTGACTGAAATTCCCATCCTTAATATGGGACCAGAAAAAGATGTATAGCTCAGAACCACATAACAAAGTGACAGTGTAATAATAATAGGGATCAAGAGGGAATTTCAACTCTTAATTGCCCTATGCATGCATTCCCAAAGGGCAAGATGAACAAGTTTTAGTTCCTGAGCCTGACTTCCACTTTATTTATTTTTTCTACATGTTTATATTTCTGACATCCCCACAATCTCAGCTAAACAAAAAGAACAAAGACTTTGGCTAATTCTTTGGCCAGCCTTTTTAACGTATACTACTAAGTGGCCAACAGTTAGCATGATATACCAACTTCCCAATTTGGTTCAGTGGGACAAAACTGTGACACAGATTTTTTTTGATGGATGAAATGATTGTACTACAAAGATTTTTTTTATGTTATGAGGATTTATTTTCAGGGCCTTTTTTAACTTCAGGGAGAACATACAATTGATCTATGCGAAAATGTGTTCCATCACAGCAATAAGCTTGCAATAGCATTCCAGAAGTTCCCATTAAAAAATCCCAGGAGAAACTGGGATTATCATTGTCGTGTGAGCTGGTATCTGTAGTACAGCAAAACACATTACGAAACTTGATTTGACATTTTGCAAACAAGTTGTAATGGACAAAATGCATCAGCAGAACTGCATTTTGGTACACCTGTTAAGAGTGGAATGAAAGTTCCATAATTTGAGTTTAAGAAGATTTACAGGAGGTGGTAAAAACATACTTTACTTTAAAGTATGTCTATGGAACCAGATGTTTTTCCAAATTATTTTGGGCCATTTCTTTTTGTCCAATCATCATGAAATATACACGTGGTACAAGGAATAGCAGGGATTTTCAAATTATGCCAAAAACTGAAAAACAACAAAAATGGACATGCAAGGTTTTGTTTTGACAGCAGAGATAGCATTTAATAAATGGGCTGCCATCTAATAAGCTGCTTGTTACTATGCAGTTCATAGAAGAAATTCATTGCTTATAAGGAGCTCTACAGTTTATACAACAATTTACTCTAAATTATGTCACAACAGACATTATCAATAAGTCAAATTATGTTGTGTTTGAGGCTGCAATGTCAAATATACCAGATCATATCATGTATTTACTTCCGTTTTTCCCATTTTCCAGCTTTCTAAAGCAGGTAGAGCTGCTGTGTTAGCACTGAGGATCCTCTGTGTTTGCTAACATTAGCAGCCGAAGCTAATCACAGTTTAGTGAATCCTTTACTCTCCAGATGAAGATGAAGTTCAACCAGCACTATTATACACCAATAAGAGCTCTAGAGAGGATGGTATGATGATGTGCTGATCCATATGTTTAGAGTTATTACTCTGTAGAGAGCATTACTACATCAGGAGACCAGCTATGAGAAGCTAACGCTATTAGCATTTATGCTAGCGATCACAGAACAAGTGTTTCTGCTCATATTCACACTCGACAGAGAAAAATAAAAGCTATATGTGTGTGTGTGTGTGTGTGTGTGTGTGTGTGTGTGTGTGCAGAGCAGAGTATTATATCAGTTCATAGCTACCTCGCTAACCTAGTTAAATGCTTTAGAGTGACATAAAATGACCGGAAAAGTGGCTAATCATGGTGATTATCATGGTTCTGTCTCTCGAGCAGGTAGAAACTGCACTAATGTTAGAACCGTAAGTTCAGTTGGTTCCTATTAGGGTTTTTGTTTTTCCAGTGTGTATGTGGATAAACATCTTTATACAGTGAATATTAAACTCTGCAGTTACAGGTGTATCTGGTGCAAATTCATGATTATAAGAGAAGTTAAATACATTAAGTTGTGAAGTTATTGATCTGGGCAGATAAGCTTCCTGGTTAACTTCCTGGATTGGTGATGTAACGTGAATTTGTCCTATATAGTTACTATATACTAGTCGTTGTTGCTCTCTATAATATCCATGCAGTTGGTCAGTGTTGTATTGTAAGTAAGTAAATAAGTACTGACCATATTGGTCATGTACTCAGAAAGGAGTAGTATGGACAGCTTTATCGAGATCATGATAACGTATCATCATATCGTCCTCCCCCAGCCAGCATGTGGAATGGAATTCATCTGATTTTCTGCCGCTGTGGCATCATAATTGGAATTTTGCGATATATTGCACTGGCATGGAAACAAGCATCTCTCCTTTTCATTCATAGTTTTGTTCTTTATTTATTTCTTTTTCTGCTCCCTCCTGCATGGCTGTACAGACTGAACCTCAAATCTGACAGATCTCATTTCCCTGCTCCTCAGCCTGCGCTGTTTGATTGACTTGTAATTACTCGGGGGGAGGGGGAGGTGGGCTACAGTATGTGGTGTGTAATGTGTTACTATAATTTGTGTGTCTCTTTTGACAGATTCCAGGGCAACAAATGAGTTGTGACGCGGACCAACTCAGGGTAAGACACTCTGGAATGCTGTGATGCGTCTTTGTGTGTGCGTGAGTGTAGATATGTGCAGTTATGTGCAGTTAGGTGAAACTGTATATGTGTTTGTGTTGTTGTTTTTAAATGCTTGGTTAAATATTCTCTTTGTCAAGAAACAATTCCACACTATGGAAGCCCATTCCTGCCAGCCTTTATCCTCAATTTCTCTTTCTAGTTTCAAGTTCTGACTGGATATCTCTGAATAATGACCTGCAGTTCTCAAAATAAGAAAATTGCTGTATCAAGTTAATGATCTATTTTCTCTAAATATTGATTCAGCACAACATAATAGTTAATATGTAACTTTGAAATGACATCAAGTTTTGGACTTGACTTAAAATAGTAACTCAAATGAATTACTTATTTTCCCAGATTTGTGACTTAGCAGCTTAACTAATTACTTTCTCAAAACAAATTACTTCTTACCATAAAATAAAAACTTGTTCTCTTTTTTGACCTAATAACTAAATAATCACTTACTAATAATAATAACTAATTAATAATGAATTAGTATCTTGAAAATACAGCATATTAACAAAAAAAATGACTTTGTAGTTGAAAATAATGAATTAGTGTTAAAATTACACACATCCAGTTTGGTAGTTTAGCTTAAAATATAGAATTAGTTTCCTAAAATATTGGCTTACTAATAATGGTTAATGAATTAATTATGCATTAGTATCTTGAAAACACAGCATATTAACTCACATTTTTGGCTTAGTAGTGGAAAATAATGAAGTAGTGTCTTAAAATTACACATACACAGTTCATTTAGTTTCACTAAACATTGACCTACTAATGAAGGTGAATTAATAATGAATTGGTGTCAGAGTATTATCTCTGATAAATGTAGCTCAAGTAGCTCAAAATAATAACTTCTTATCTCAAAATATTGACTTCATATCTCAACTTCCCAAACGCTTGATCTAATACCTTATTATTACTGAGATTTTCAAAGTATTGACTTAGTATCTCAAAATAACAACTTAGCATCTCAAAATTACTTATTTTCTTACTCATGTTTAACAAAACATAAGTCAAACAATTGACTTAATAATGATTAAATTATGACTTAGTACCTTTAATTTACCTTTAATTACTGTATAATATTGTGTACTTAATAAGTAAAAAATAATGATTACATTTCTCAAAATTTGAACTTAGTATACTGATGTAAAAGTTATTTTCCAGAAATTATTACTTTATTTACATTATTAAAGTAATAACTAATTATTTCAACATTATTATATGTTCGAATTTTGAGAATATTGAGATATTGTGTGAAAAATCTGAGTGAATAGGACATTACTTTGATATGCTAAGCTAAAATATTTGTGAAAGTAGGTCAATATTGGTATGCTAATTCAATAATGTGAAAAAATAAGTGATACTAATTGAAGTGTCACTAATTTGAAATTTTGACAGGGGACTCCGGCGAGGGACTCCTCTACTTGTCAGAAATGAGCATCCATATCATATAATCAGTTAATCAGTTTGTAGAAAAATCAAATGCTTGCGTTTGAAACCACTGAAGGTGGGATTTCTTCCCTGGATCTTCCTGTAAGGTTTGATATGTTGGAGATTGCGGAATGTCTTGCGGGTTTTCACTAAGCATGTTTTGGGCGGGGTTAGTTAAGCATTTAAGCGTTCTGAGCTCTTAATACTGTAATAATCGCTGTGTTAAAACTCAACGGCTGAGAACTCACCTTCTCTTCTCAGCCGGAACGTTTATTCCTGCAAGCTCTACTGTGTCCGGATAAAAAATACAACAAAGCTCACCTCTCTCGCTCATTCAACTTTAATAACAACACACACACACACACACACACACGACTCTGCTCACACGCTGGCCTAAAAAAAAGAGCTGTGAAGGTGTCAGCTCCACTCCTGATGAAGATCCCTCTCAGCATCTTCATCTTCTTCAAACGCCCGCTGCCTGGTGAGCGCGGGTCATCTGTGTGCGCGCGAGCTCTCGGGCCGCTCGGAGTGGCGGCAGCATGGCCGCTGGAGCCGGTGGGAGAGATTTGTATAACAGCAGTCAGCAGGCTCTGGGCTCCTCCGCTCACGCCGCCCCGCTGTAATTCATCATGTTTGTTGAGGAATTTTTTTTAAAGGGGCGGAATGATTAATGCCTCCGAATGTTCCTACTCATACACTGTCATCATTCTAATTCCTGGAGCCTCCGCTCGCATGTTTATTGGTTCCTAATGATGACTTTCTGGAAATTTTAGATTGGGATGGCGCACAGCTTTTATTTTGGTTTGTGAAGATTTCTTGGAGCTCCGCAGAAGAAGAAAACTCATAGCTATGTCATAAACATGCTATATGCTGCTATATGCATGAGGGTTGGTGTAGTAGTATAACAGTGTCATGTGACCATTACCTTTAATTGTCATAACTGATGCCATTGCTTGCAGTGCTGAAAGGGGTGCCATGGATCTTCATGGGAAATTCTTTTGATTTCCATCAAAATGTTCTGGATAATTAAGCAGTCAAGATGTTAAGCCGTTCGGAGTGGTTTGGTGTGAAACGCTGCATTCTATTGAAACTTGCCAAATCGGAACTGTTCACAGTAGTGGTGAATGGAACCAGACGTCCACCTCTAAAAGCTCCCTCGCAGAAAGGTACTACATGAGACGGTTATGAATACGTTGCCTGATGTAAGAGACAGTCATTTATGATAGTTCATAGAAGATATTGGCCTTACCACTTTACAGTGGTGGTGATGGGAACCAGGTGTCTCCATGTCTACAACACACATATAGACCTTTTGTTATCTATCTAAACCACCAGTGAACCTACACGTGTCTTCTGAGTTTATATGGAATGTTGATGATGGGAAAATAGTATGTTTTCTTTGGGTATTATGAGTCCCCTTGTGTGTTCAAGGTGGTAGTACCTTCAGGCTCCTGCAGATGGCACTGCACGAGGATGATGGGTCTAAAAAGAGGTGGTACAGTGCAGTGAATGTCTCGTTCCATGTGTGGAAAATGGCTCCAAAGCAGATGTTAATGATTGGCTAAAAGGAGTGACTGCATTTGGGCGTGCCAAAGACCATAGTGTGAAGGAAGTAGCTGAATCTGCAGGTGTATGGAAGCGTACGGTCATACGGGTCTACCAGCAGTGGCTAAAATCCCAGTCTACAGGGAATTCTCCTCGGAATTGAGCCAGGGAAGGCATCCACCAAATCTGGCCCAACTGACCAATTCTTTGATGTAAGAGTGTCTGAACATTGATGTGGCCTACATCGAGAAACTTGTCCAGTACATGCCAAATCCAGTCACAGCTGTTACTGGTGCTCGTGGAGGTGTACATTTCAGTCACAGAGGACTCTGTTAAGGTCTGTTCATCAGGCAGCGTATTCATAACCATCTCGTGTAGTAACTTTCTGTGAGGGAGCTTATAGAGGTGGCGTCCGGTTCCATTCACCACCACTGTGAACAAAATTCTGACTTGGTCAATTTCTGTACTAGGGAGTGGGAACTAGGAACTGGGAACTAAATTTAGCTGAATTTGCACATCATACACCTGAAGTCCAGATGTTTTAGTCAGTTTGAGCTATCAGTCAGATCTTTCAGATGTTCTTATGCACAAACTGCATTCAGCACAGACTTCTCATTCAACACGGCATGCAAAGAATACAATAATTGCAGCTACTGATGAAATATTTTCAGTCAAGCAGCCGCCTTCGTTCCTGTTCATTTCTCTGAGTTCACACTCGCCCCCTGGCCTTGCCAAAAAAGCAGAAACAGGCATAATCGATAGTTTTGATCGGAATATGACGCTTCAAGACGTCCAGTTCGTGTCCAATTAAAGCCAGCGCGAGGCTGCGGTGGTAATAAGGAGGCTTTTCTCTTGCACTTTGATAATTGCTGCTTCTTCCCTCAGAGGGCTGACGCCGAATCGACTCTCACGGCCTCCATTTTCTGCTAGTAGTTATATGGCTGGGTTTTACAGGGCCAGTTCAGGTTAAGTGTTTCTCTGAAGGGGACAAACAGCCACGTCCAAGCTCTCCATCTAAACAGACCCGCCTTAAGGCACAACTTCATTTCCAGGATTATTAGGCCATTATAGCTCTGGAATAAGCTTCCTTGCTTTAACCTTTAAAAGGTTCTGCTATGCATTCGATTTATATTACATCATGACTTAACTGTAATTACATCATTAATTATATAGTTATATAATAAAATACATTTATATTCAGTTTACATATAGTCATTAGGGGCCATTTCTGTCTCCTATAAAGCTCTGCTACATAGTACAGACCATTTCTCTTCCCTATAATGGTGTACAGGATGTAGTAAGAATCACTGCTGTTCCCTATAAGTGTGTTCTGTAAAGTAAGAATCATTGCTGTCCATTATAATAGTGCTCCAGTGTAGCGAATGATGATTAGGGTAAGAACTATTGCTGTTTCATACTGTATAACGGTGTTCTATATAGGGCTCCAGTGTAGCGAATGGTATTTAGGGACTATTTCTGTTCCCCATAATGGTGTTCTATATAGTAAGAATTATTTCTGTTCCCTTTAATAGTGGTCTATATAGTGTTCCAATGTAGGGACTAGTGATTAGGGGACATTTCTGTTTCCCAATAATGGTGTTCTATATATTAAGAATTATTGCTGTTCCCTATAATAGTGTTCTATGTAGTGTTCCAATGTAGGGAATAGTGATTAGGGAACATTTCTGTTCCCTGTAATAGTGTTCTATATAGTGTTCCAATGTAGGGAATAGTGATTAGGGGACATTTCTGTTCCCCATAATGGTGTTCTATGTAGTAAGAATTATTTCTGTCCCCTATAATAGTGTTCTATATAGTGCTCTAGTGTAGGGAATAGTGATTAGGGGACATTTCTGTTCCCCATAATGGTGTTCTATGTAGTAAGAATTATTTCCGTCCCCTATAATAGTGTTCTATATAGTGCTCCAGTGTAGGGAATAGTGATTAGGGGACATTTCTTTTCCCTGTAGTAGTGTTCTATATAGTGATCCAATATAGGGAATAGTGATTAGGGGACATTTCTGTTACCCATAATGGTGTTCTTTATAGTAAGAATTATTGCTGTTCCCTATAATAGTGTTCTATATAGTGTTCCAATGTAGGGAATAGTGATTAGGGGACATTTCTGTTACCCATAATGGTGTTCTTTATAGTAAGAATTATTGCTGTTCCCTATAATAGTGTTCTATATAGTGCTCCAGTGTAGGGAATAGTGATTAGGGGACATTTCTGTTCCCTATAATAGTGTTCTATATATTGTTCCAGTGTAGGGAATAGTGATTAGGGGACATTTCTTTTCCCCATAATGGTGTTCTACATTGTAAGAATTATTGCTGTTCCCTATAATAGTGTTCTGTATAGTGTTCCAGTGTAGGGAATAGTGATTATGGGACATTTCTGTTCCCCATAATGGTGTTCTATATAGTAAGAATTATTGCTGTTCCCTATAATAGTGTTCTATATAGTGTTCCAGTGTAGGGAATAGTGATTAGGGGACATTTCTGTTCCCCATAATGGTGTTCTATATAGTAAGAATTATTGCTGTTCCCCATAATAGTGTTCTATATAGTGTTCCAGTGTAGGGAATAGTAGTTGTGACTATATATGTTCACTATAATAGTGTTATACATATTAGAGACTATTTCTGTCCCCTAAAATAGCATTTTGTATAGTGTTCCAAAGTAGAGAATAGTGACTGAGGGATCTTTTCTAACTGTCTTTAGCTTGGTAGCTAAAGTGTTGATGTGGAAGCTAAAATTAATATGAGATAAAGTTTCTTAGAAAGGATTTTTACTGTGAGAGAAGGTATAGAATTTGTATTATACCGTTTGAATAATTTAGATAAATGAAAAATCACCTGTATGTTAGCTAGCGGGGACCTAACCTTAAGGTTATCCTATCATCACTAGCCTATTGCGGTGCCCTGAGTCACGACCACATGTGAGGAAGTCCTCCTGCCTACTTTTCCAACCCTGAAATAAAGCACTTTCTTTCCTCTGGTTATTCTTTTGATAAGATACTTCCCAGTCTCTTTTCTCCGGGAAGGTATTTCGCTTGCTCTTATTATTTAATTTGACCTCTAATATAATCACACAGTGATTTCATCGTGCCTAGATGTCGCCCCACAAGCACTCTGCAGTATCCACTCCTGTCCCCTTCAGTTTGCACCTCTTGTGCTGCATGTATTTCTATTACTCGCAGGTTCCTCTGGGGCACCTGGGGAATAGAGTCTGAATTAAAGTCGATCCCAACCCCCCCGACCCAGCTGAAATGGAGTAATTAGCAGGCTCAGATGTGTTTATTTGGGTCGTTGTGCATCAGCAGGAGGAGCTGTAACTAGTTTGCACTCATTTTTTGCGGTATATTTTTAAAGCCATAAAAATAATAATAATAAACTGCTTGGTGTAATAAAATAGCTTCTACAAGTCACAATTGTGTTTTTAGTGTATTGTTCAAAATACTCATGGGGGAAAAAAACGTAAATTGAATTGTGATGAAATTTGATATTTTCACTGAATATTTCTATAGGAATTGCAGTCAACATACAAATTGAATTTGAAAAATGTGTATTTTTGTTTTTATTGCCTTTATTCCACTACTATTGTGTAAGTAATTATTCCAGTGATGCATAATCCAGTGTCCAGTGTCATTTTGAAATGAATTCTGAGTTAAATCATTGAATTAAACAGAATTGAATCATGGTGAAATTGAATATTTTACTAATTGTTAAATAATTTGTAGCTGAACTGAAAAAAGCTGTTTTGTTTTTACTTTTTGCATTCCACTAATATGTAAATAATTCCTTCAGTCATATTTGCCTATTTAGTGCATTTTATTAAATAAATCTAGATCATAGTAAAATAAACCATACAAATGTAATTTCCAAATAATCATACTAAATTGAACTTAGTTTTGATGTAAAGTTTGATATTTCATGATGCATTGAATAATTTTCTTAAGAATCAAATTTGAATTCAAATGAGCTTTGCGTATAGTTTTTAAGTTTGACTGCAGTGTAAACCTTTCCTCTGGTCGTTTGATATTATTCATATGTTCAGTACATTTCTCAAAACAAAATTGTAGTCAGTTAGAGCATATTTAACAGAAACTTAGATATCATGATTCACTGAATCATATTGTTGAGAATCATAATTTTATTTAAAAATAAAATTGTGTTTGAATTATTCCACCAGTTAGTACATATTTTCTACATATACATTTGAATATTTGTAATTGTATGTGTTATTTTGTATTGTAGCCAAACAATTAAGTCAACTCAGAATCATGTTGAAATCTGATCGGGCAGATTCTGAATTCTGAATTTCAGTGAAACAAACCGAATCGAAGTGAATTGTGGTGAATGAATCTTAGATATCATGATGGGCAGAATATTTTCCTTGAACCAAAAACTTTTTAAAATTTTTATTTTTCTACATAATTTGAACAGGACCTTTATGTTGTGTGAAAATTCCATGATGATGGGACCAAGAAAAATGCTCCAAAATTCCTCTGTTTAAAAGCCTTGTTCCATTAACTTGCATTGAATGCGAAGAACATTTTTGCACTCTCCTGTAAAGTTACTATTTTGAAGATACTTCTGCATCACTGCAAAATAATTCTTCTTCCAAATGATTTTCTTGAAATTCCTAATGGAATACTAAAGAGCTTGCTCTGCTGTTTAGGTCAT
Source organism: Semaprochilodus insignis (assembly GCA_034552555.1). Taxonomy (NCBI): domain Eukaryota; kingdom Metazoa; phylum Chordata; class Actinopteri; order Characiformes; family Prochilodontidae; genus Semaprochilodus; species Semaprochilodus insignis. Next base: position 21,435,720 of record CM067477.1, on the reverse strand, counting down.
GTTTGTATGTTCCGTGTATTTTTAAGAATAATTCAGAATTGTGGCAAAATAGTGTGAATCAAACAGGATCATGGTGATTCACAGAATCACTTCCTGGAGAATGCTAATTGAAAACAGTCGTGTTGTTTTTTTAATTGTCTGTATTTCCGTTTCCCTGTAATCAGCTGCATTTGCATATTGCACGTGTATTTAAGCAGGAATGGGAGCGGTACTGGAATGATACGGAGGAGAGATGTGCACCTCCAGCAGTAGCGTGCAGGAGTCAGTAGATGGCTGTAGAAAAGTGCTGGAAGCAGGCAGAGGGGAGGCGCGTGCGTCAGAGGCAGAGCGCGAAGGCCTTGGCCTCGGCACACGCCGCTTTTTATCTCCAGCACATTCACTTCGGAGGAGGAGGAGGGGGAGAGGGGAGGGAGGAGAAGGGGGAGGGGGGGAGAAATCAGTCCAGGCAGGAGGAATCAGGTGCAAGTCCTATGTTAAACGCAGGCTGTCACTTTTTTCCTCCTTTTTTTAAGCTCCTTTTCATCCCCTTCAAGCATTTTTGATCTTTTCTGTTTTTCTTTCTTTCTCTCTCTCTGCTTCCTCTCTCCTCTCTCCTGCCTGATTCACGCACATCTGAGATTATCTCCTGTACAGAGGCGGATGTGTGTTTGTTTGTTTGTTTGTTTGGTCCGGACGTCTGTCCTCCCACCCTCCCCCAGGACGGAAGCCGGGGCTTCCTCTGATGTGTTTTTTGGTTTGTTTTGGTCTTTTTTATCCAGACGTTCCCTCCACTCGTTCCTCGGCTGTGTTGTTGTGGTCGCCTGAGGAATGTGGCTGGGGGCTCTCTGAGAGGCTGGAGGAGAAGTGCTTTGCTTTGTTTTTGTTTTATTTTATTTCTTACACCCACTTTCAGATCATGCCATCCGGTCCTGCTCCTCACACCGCCGGCTCCTTTTACAGAGTGGAAAAGTCTCCCTCCAACACCCCACCTACCTCTCTCTCTCGCTCATTCTCCTTTTTTTTCTCTCTCTCCCTTCTCTCTCTTTCTTTCTCTGTCCCTTCTCTATCTCTCTCCCTTCTCTATCTCTCTCCCTTCTCTATCTCTCTCTCTCTCCTTTTCTCTCATTCTTTTACTCTCTCTCTATTTATATCTCTCTTACTCTCTTCTACTCTTTCTCTCAATTCTTTCTTACTCTCTCTTTATACAACTCTTTCCTTTCTCTATCTCCTTTCTTTCTCTCTTCATATCTCTCTTTTTTACTCTCTTTCTCCTAGGCTCTCCCTCTCAATTCTCTCTCCTCTCTTCTATTCTCTCCCTCTCAATTCTCTCTCCCCTCTTTTATTCTCTTACTCTCTCTCTCGCTGTCCTCTCTTTCTATATATGTCTCCCCCTTGTCTTTCTCCTTTCTCTCTCTCTTCATATCTCTCTTAAATCTTACTCACTTTTACTCTCTCTCTCACACACACATATCCCCTCTCTCGTTCTCTCTCCCTCTCTCTCCCCCTCTCCCTCTGTCTCTCTCTCTCCTTCTCTCTTACACCCCCCCCTTCTCACAAAAGTGCAAGAGCACTTTTGCTGGACTTCCTCGTCGCGCGGATCTTCTCATTAAACAGATACGTCAGGAATTGTTGCCTAAGCAAGGACTGCCAGTGTCGAGAGTGAGGAAAGAGGAAGGAGGGGAAAGAAACGAGAGATAGAGAGGAAGAGGAGAGAGAGGCAGAGCGGAGGGGGAGAAAGGAACAGGGAAAAGAAAGGAAAAGCCAAGGAGGAGGAAGTTTTTCTGTATCCCGCTGAAGAGCCGAGTGTCATCCTAATAAGCGTTTACACTGATACATCTAAATTCTAGAACAGACTCTGGAGAGCGGTGAAGGATCAGCTCGAGTTTCTAGAACTTGAGGAACTGAGGAGACTCCGTACCGCTGTCGGAGAGAGAGAGAGCGAGAGAGAGCACCTGACCCACGCTCAAGATGATGATGTATTTGTGGGTATGTACCGTCTGTCTCCGTCACTCGTCAGGACTCGGTGTGCGTGTGCGGTGTGTACAGTGGGCTTGTTGTCATGTGTATGCGTGGTTATTGATGTGTGCGTGTCTGTGTGTATTTCGGTGTGCTAATAAGCCGAGCCTGTGTGTAGGTGGTAGTGCTGCAGGTGAGCGCTGCTTGGTTGTCACTGCTCTGTAATGAGGAATCTGCTGGTGAGAGTGTGCAGGGTGCGCAGGGTGTGCTCACGCTATCCTCCCTATTCCGCTTGCTTTGCCATCTTTCGGACTCAAGCTTTTGCCATAAAACACCTTGTGCAACAGCAGAGAGGGAAAATGGCCCGTTTTGTTATTTGAGCTCATCAGTAACTTTGTCCTGCCAATGTGAGTCCTGCTATGATGGGGTTTTTAGCCCCTTCAGCTCTGAGGGTCTGTATGAGGGTCCACACTTCCTCAGTTCCTCACTCTCTTCTGTAGACCTTACAGTTTCATAGTAGAGTCTGAATAGATTTAGATACTATATAATATGTAATATATAGTGGTTACATCGTTATTCATATTAGTTCCTCAATATTTCATAATAGTTACTGAATAATTAATGTGAGTTGTTTAATAATTCATAATTCATAGTAATTGATTCATAGTTTTTAATAATTCATAGTTCCTCAGTGCAGTCATTACTGAGTCATCATAGTAGTAGCTGTATAATAAGGGGTTACTGAATAATTCATAGTAGTTACTGAATAATTCATAGTAGATACTGAATAGTTCATAGTAGTTACTGAATAATTCATTGTAGATGCAAAATAATTCATAGTGGGTACAGAATAAGTCATAGTAGATACTGAATAATTCATAATAGATGCTGAATAACTCATAGTGGTTACCCTGTAATTCATAATAGGTACATAATAATTCATGTTGGTTACTGAATAATTCATAGTTCATAGTAGATATGGAATAATTTATAGTGGTTACTGAATAATTCACAATAGAGACTAAGTAATTCATAATAGATACTAAATAATTAATAGTGGTTACTGAATAATTCGTAATAGATACTAAATAATTCATAATAGATACTAAATAATTCAAAGTGGTTACTGAATAATTCATAATAGGTAATAAATAATTCACAGTACATGCTGAATAATCCACAGTAGATACTGAAAACTTCATAGTAGATACAGAATAAGTCATGGTAGTTACTGAATAATTAAAAGTAGTTGCTGCATAATATGAGTATTTACTAAGGAAATTCAATAGTAGTTTCTGTATAATTCATATTCACTAAATAAGCCATAGTAGATACAGAGTAACTCATAGAGGTGATTGCATAATTAATGGTGATTTATTTTTAAATTAAAAGAATCAAATTAGAAGCACACTTGGTGCTGTCTGTTTGCTACATCTGCAGTCTATGGTCTGTTTGCACAGTCCATGATTTTCCAGCAATAAAGCCCAGAAAGACTGCTGACTCCAGACCCATGTATAGTGGACATCAGTGTGCAGGAGCTGTCCATGGTATCTGACTGTGTGGTCTTACATGATAAGCCTACAAGATCCGTACACTTACGCTCATCTATTTAGACTCACGCACAGCGCTACTAATTAACATTTATTTACAGTTATTAATAATAATTAACCACAGGTCTATTTGGACCGGACCGCCATCGCTTTCAACCCGCCTGGAATGCACAATTAACAAGCTGCCGCTCTGAACCTCAACATCTAACATGAAGATAAACTCGCTATCAGGTTACTCAGTCACGAATACCACATCAGACAACGATCAGAGCTCAAATACTGATCATACTGCTAACTGAATCAGCGTACACGGGCTGATCACAGCTGATTCCCATCTGAGCTGATCTCCCACCCAGGAGGTATGTGCAAGAGAGGACATTAGGACGAGGACATGTGAGCAAATGATGCTGATTTACAGTAATGTGCATTTTGGGGAGGTTATAGAAAGTGTTGCATTCTTTCTGTTTATGCCAGTTCAGGTGTTGTCAAACCGAATGCCCCCTGGTCAAATTCCAAGTTCTGCTGATGTTCTAAGTGTAAATTAGTGAACACGTTATCTACAGAGAACCCACTTCTGCATATTTCAGGGCACAGTGACCGTTTACTGGCTGAATTATCATATTAGGAAAAGAGTGAACGTAAAATGTGTTGAGCAAAACCTGAGCAAAAGTAACAGCATGTTTTAGGTTGTGTGTGTGTGTTTGTGTTAAACAGGATAAACAGAAACTGATATTCTCCTCCTCTAAAGGAAGAAAGACACCACAACATGTTGTGCTACACAACTGCTTCTTTTTATTAACATCCACAGTCCGATTTAAAGTGCAGTTTGGTGTAAAAGTTTAGTTAATATATATAGGGTGCACAGTTAGTGTATGGGAAACAGCATTGTCATGATCTTCCCTGCTCTGGGGAGATTCAGCTTGGACTCTCAATGGCTCCACCCACTCACCACTACTAGTCACACCTGCAGCTGATCTAGGACTCATTAAGACTCCTATATATACCCCTTTGTTTTCCTTGACTCTGTGTCACCTACCCGAGTACTTAGCTGTGGTTTCTGTTCTGTTTGTCTCCTGGTGTTTGTCTCCGTTTTTTTTGTCTCCTGGTGTTTGTCTCCGTTTTTTTTGTCTCCTGGTGTTTGTCTCCGGTTGTTTGTCTCCTGGTGTTTGTCGCCTGGTTCTTGTCTCCTGGTGTTTGTTATGGATCTTGCTGTTTTTTTTACCCTGTCTGATTAGTGGACTGCCCTTTATAAAGCCACTTCACACATGCCACCTGCTTCAGCCCCAGAGTTAGGACATGTTAGGACATTATGTTTATTAGAATGTGTTGTTACTATCCGTGGCTGATTAATCTGTGAGATTTGGTTATGGGCTTTCAAATATGAGGCACAGTGGAAATACAGATTTCTCCCTTATAATGGAATCACTGATAGCCCCGTAGAAAATGGTTTTATATTAGGAAATCAGTGGTCTTTCCATAGGTTTACATCTTCAGTCGAAGAATATTGGAGTAATTATGATATGAAGCAAAACTACAGGGCAAGAAGTTCTGTACTGTTTCAGGGTGACTGTGGACTGATGGTCTGATCTGATTGAGATAAATATTGTAATTGCAAGAACACTAGTGTTGATGTTTTGAGTTTATTTGGAGTTTATTGGAGTCTATTTGCTGTGATTTGGTCAGTGTGTGGGTCCTTTAGTACCGGCCTGTCCTCATACAGCGTGTTACATATTTACAATCCATCTTTAAATCTGGGACGCAAAATCTTGTAGCTATATTTTTGTTGTTTTTCGGTTTTTGGCCTAACTTGGGATTCACCCCCAAGTCCATCATGAAGTCCATATTCGGACACTAAGCTGCATGTATGATGTCACAAAAACAGACACATCTGCATAAACTGCCTGGCAAAAACAAAAAAGTCGCACTCACTAATATTTGGTTCTCTGCCTTTAGTTTTGATTGCGGTGTCTATTCACCATGGCATCATTTCAGCAGCCTTATGCTGCATCACAGCATTTATTTCCATCCTGAGTTGCATACATTCAGATCTTGTATAGATGTAAAGAACTCTTTTTCCAGCACAGCATGAAGGCTTCCAGTGGGGTGAAAGTCAGGACTGTATGGTGGGCAGTTCATGTGTGGATGATTCCTGATATTCCCTGATCCACTCTTCCACAATCTCAGCCTGATGAATCTCAGCATTCCAGAAATGTTCTTGGTGATTATAAAATAGATTGTAAATGTCATACGTATAATGTGTGACTGTGTGAATGTAGTGTACAGCTACACTGCAGTCAGGTGTGGACAGCAAGACTGTGTCGGGTAATGCTCGGTGTTCCTCCTCTGCAGAGCTCGGCACCCAGCAGAGTGGCACTGAAGTGCGGGCTGCCACGTTGATTCATAACTGCGGGGTTAAAACGCGGGAAGTCTCTTTGGAGCGCTCTAAGCGAGTGTGTCTCAGCCTGCTCATTATCTGTCGCTTCACCTGCCATTATCACTCAGAATCAGCCCTGGCCGAGGAAATCTTGCCGCGCTTAATTGCCCACGCAGTAAATTTAAAGCGCCCGCGTGACTCCCCCACTGTGCAGGTTTATCAGGAAATGAGTCTCTTTTTAACCAGTCTTAATCTGATGGGCAGTTCAAATGACAAAGGAAAGGAAAAAAGAGAGAAAGACGAATTTGTCCATCACGCAATGCTTTATACGGCTCATGAGCGTTTTTTATGTATTTATTCTGAAGAAACCGTGGCGGAGTATCAGTGGCACCTGTAGTAACACTAGGAGTGCCTAGGCTTTGTTACACTAGATCATAAACAATGTCCTGCAGTTGCTTCTCTCTGTTCTGGGTCACTTTTTTTCTCATTTCTGGACATAAACATTTCAAATTTAGAACCATTTTGCAATTTGTGCTTGCACACAAGACCTTTTTCAACCAAAAGAGCCTTGGTTCTTAAACTGATTCCATTCAGGTGTCACTGAACCTTGGTGCTATTCAGGAAACCAGTCTGTGTTTACACCAGTTTTTATTGGGACTAAGGAACATCAATGGCGGAGCGTACAGATTACCTGCGAGCGTTTGTGCTGTTATTCCAGATGTGTGTTTATATGCAGAACACAAGCACGGATCAACTACTGGAGATATGAAGACATAGAAGAGGTTCTTCAGCAGACCACTGGGGGCACCATTGTTGCCTTCTCTGTCCTCAACAACTAACACGCCCAAGGATATCATTACAGGTCTTGCTGAAGAACTTCCTATTATATTTTCGGGTCCCAAGCTTATTTATTTTTGGTGGAAATGTCCCAAACGGTTCTAAATTAGGGCTGCGACCTGAAACGGCACCCATTCCACGTCGCTGGAAAAGCGCTAACAGAGGAATTTGTCTTCTGCATTTAACCCCTCAGTAAACCATCACAATAATACACACACACTACTAGGAGGCAATGAGCACAGTTGGGGATTAGTTGCCTTGCTTAAGTGCACTTCAGTCATGTCCTGTTGGTTCAGGGAATCAAACTGGCAGCCTTCTGGTCACAAGCCTTTTTCCCTAACCTCCATCCCATGACTGCCCATAAACTACAGTACCAGTCAAAAGTATAGACACCCCCAACTCTACAGCCTTACACTTAACAGTTTCACCTGATGAGAGTCTGAAACAATACATATCCTGATATACCATATATACTCTTCATGCACCATTATGAAACACGTACCATATCTCCACCTCTAATACAATAATAATATTTAGCTGCATAAAAAACTTGTATCTCTTTTATTTATCACAGTTTAAAAGCTCTAGTTCCCCTTTCAGTTTAATGAATATTCATGATGGACAAACCAATAGAATTGCTCCAAAAGTCTGATTTGGTAAGTTTGGCTATAATGGAGTGTTTCACACCAAACCACTCTGAAAGGCTTTGTTTACGTCTTAATGATCTTAAAAGAGTTTAGTATATAAACATGGTTAAAGTTTCACCCCCCCGCTCCCTCAGCCGAATGTGTGATGACACATCTGCATAAACTGCCTGGCTGAAACAAAAAAGTCGCTCACACTAATATTTGGTTCTCTGCCTTATACCATAGCTCATGGTATGCATTCACCATGGCATCATTTCAGCAGCCTTATGAAAAATCACATTTATTTCCATCCGGGGTTCACCAAATTTTTGGCTGAGATCTTGTATAGACATAAGCCATTCTGTAAAGTCCTCTCTAACACATCCCAAAGACTTCCTATGGGCTTAATGTCCTGACTCTGTGGTGGTCAGCTCATGTGCTCTTATCTGAGCCCAATGAAACTCGGAACTGCTAAGATTATTCAGGTGGTCACCTGACCTCATTTTATTACCACGTAACATTGCTGAGCCTCAACCTGATCAACTTAAGCCACCCCTGATCATAATACTGCCTCCAGAGGCTTGTACAGTGGGAACTATGCTTGATGGTAGCATCACAATTACCCTGACGGTCCCATCACTCTGGAATAGGGTCAATCAGGACTCATCAGACCACATGACCTTTCTCCACATGACCTTTCTCCAGTCTTAATGCTCCCTAGCAAACTGAAGCTGATTAGTCTCACTAACAAGTGGTTAAGTCCACACAGCTGTTTAGTCCCAATGCTGTGAGTTCTGGTTGTGTGGAAAAGCTCTTACTTTCACTATTAGACATAATCAGAGTCCTACTGTGCAGTTTTTACCTTCACCAAGCATTTAAGTCAGCTCCAATCACGGTCATTCTGGTGCTCCACTCTTCATCCAGGTGTTAATAATGCGCTGCACAGTTCTGGACCCAATTCCAGTCATTCCAGCTTCTCCTTAGTTGTTTTCTACATTTGATGCAGGACAATAATGTGACTCTTCTGAAACACAGGAACATCTTTTCCATGTCTACAGGATGTGTCTTTCCACATGGTTGATTAAGGGATGAGAGGCTACTCACTGCATCAGTTAGGGGTTAAAAGAATTGCCAGCAGCTGAAACACATTGATCACTGCAGTAATTATCCAATCAAAGCCTCCTGAAGTGTTCCTCCACCTTTAGCACTTAAGGCCCATCCAGTCACGTTGAGGTTATAAGGAGTGTTTCAGGCTGGACTGCTGTTTGAATGAAACACAGCCAATCAGCACAGAGGCTGCTCACATATCCGTCTTCAAGGCACAGTAACTAAAACAGTCTGTTTGATTGTAAGGGATAAAGAGAGGCCTGAAAACATTCATGTAAAAAGGAATAAAGGCTGTTTTACTACATGAAACCACTCAAGCACAATAAATGCAGACCTCCAGGGGTTTGTCTAACAGTTGTGACCAAACCACAGCGCATAATGTGGGCACATTAAAAGCATTAATATAATTGAAAATAATGATAAGGAGTCTCGATGGAGAGTAGGGAATATGTAAATAATGACTCCTTCTCTGGAAATATAGGTTATATACATTATTTCGTGGAAACAGAGAGACTGACGCCCTGAAGCACGCTGGAGAATCTCCCCTTTGCTGACTGTTGTAACTACAGTGAATTTTTTATATTAAGAGAATGAATATTGAATGTTTAATTGGAACGTGGACGGTCTTGAAGGAATATGTGCTGCAGAAAGAGTCAGGACTGAAATTTCCCCGGAGGTGCAGATATCACTCCTGCGGAAAGAGCAATGCCGTTCATTCCAGCATTCCCAGACGTACGAATTTACTGCAAATTGACGCTGTGTCTCATCTAATGAGAAATGATGTCTATACATGTTGTGCCGTCTTATTGCTAAATCAAATCGCATGCATGTTGCATTGCATCAACAGCATTTGAGTTAATGTTGGCAGTGGAGGTGGCATATCAGTGCTGATGGGAATCGGAATCATGCTGCTGCATATGTATGTTTACGGTAGGTGGACAGTGGCAAACCGGATATTTCATACTTGTTTTACTGGAGCCGTAGTGGGAAATTCTGTCACTGTAAGTGTCAACATTGAGCAGAATAGTCTGTATCAAGAGTTGTTTTGCGGTTGATTGCAGTGGTGGAATAAACCAGATTTGAAAGCTGTGGATGCCAAAGAATTATATAAAGAAGATAAAGGAGTACAGATCTCCTCCTGCATTTCTCCACCTTAAATAAAAATAAAGCTGACTGATAAAGCTGTCCACTAATGCTCAAATGCTGTCAACATTCGTGTGGCCTCATGCTGCCATTGGCTGCTATGAGGTGCGAAATTATGCTTTTTCAACACAAACATGGTAATGCAAAATGCGGAACTGGATATTGATGGGGAAAAAGAATGAATCTGATCTGATCCTGTGACAAATCCATGCCGAGCTAGGGTAGTACAGTGTTTGAGTAGTATGACTATGCTCCTTTTCAGACTACCTTTTCCACATACACGCTTCAAAAACAAGAACTCAAACAGCAACCAGCATTTTTCACCTGCTCAAGAGATAGAATCATTATAATCATAACAACTTTTCTGGCCATTTTGTGGCACTCTAAGGCATCTAACTAGGCTAATTAGCTAGCTAGCTAATGTGCAGTTTAGTTTATTAGCTGCAAAGAACTTATATACAGCTCTACTCTGCACGCACACGCACGTCTACATTTACAAAGCACCGTGTGGAGAATCAAACACAGCTTTTATTTTTCTCATGTGTTATGTGTTAATATGAGCAGAAACACTCATTCTGTGGCTGCTAGCATAAGCGCTAATAGCGTTAGCTTCTCTTAGCTGGTCTTCTGATGTAGTAATGCTCTCTACAGAGTAATAACTCTAAACATATGGATCAGCACATCATCATACCCTCCTAGTTTACACTCTGGAGTTTTTATTGGTGTATAATAGTGCTGGTGTTAGCAAACTTTCATTCTAGTTGGATGCAAATCATACACTCGGAAGTGTCTTGAAGCTCTTTAAAAACGATGAACTCATTCTGTAATAGATGAGTAAATTCTCAACTAAAGACTCGAGACCTGTTCACACTTGTGAACAGACATGTGAATATCTCTAACAGTGTTTTGGGTCACGGCTAAGGGTTGCTACACTGCCTGGCTGTTGCGACCCACAGTAGGCACAGTAAGATACTATTACTGTAGCTTTGTAGCTTATGGCTGTAGACCGAGTTTAGTTTTACAGACTGCTCAATAAGTACCACTAGGTTTAAAGATCATCAGTACATGTGCTATTTAGTATAACCATAACTTATAGAACTGGCAACAGAGCCACAGCAACAACCATCACATTCATGCCAACCCTGTCTACTGTTACCAGCACCACCCTCCTTGCTTAAATGCATTGCATCAGTCCCCTGTTATGCTCTGCTGTCAGTTGGAGACGGTCCAGTTGAGCTGTAGACACTGAACGAATCAATGCAGCAGAAAAGCCGGCCCCTGGCCGGGGCACACAGAGCGACCCAGGTTGATGGTATTGCCTCTCTCTCATCTTCACTGGCTCCGACCACCTGAAAAGTGCTGCAGTAGCAGCTCCTGTCCCCTGTCGGAGTTGGCTTTCAGTAAGTGCTTTGAAAGCAGTTTATTCAATTGATTGATAAAGGTTGCCCTCGATTATAATCCACGTGGCGAGCCTGACACTGGAGCGAGGTTGGCCGCCTTTGCCTTGTTGGTTTTGTGCCTTAGCCTTGTGACCCTCGCTTGCACATGTCGTGTGTTAATGTAGCCTGGCCAGCCAGAGTGCTGCATTCAGAATCATCTTTGACAAACTGTTCTTGTTATTCATCACAGCCCCAATTTACAGAGCGAGTCAGTGTTTCATGCTCGTGGTTAAGATTGGCTGCTTCTTGTTTCTTTCGTTTAGATGTGGCAAGCATAACATGATCCCGGACCAGCATTTCTTCTGAAATACAGGTCTGAAGTAAAGTTTTTTGTCTGCATGACATAAACTTTTTCATCCACTTTGATCAAGTATGGTGCAGGAGCTTTGAGCTCCCTGAATACTGTGGCCAATGTGCGTGATTTGCTTGTTCAATATGAACCATGATGTGATAGTTATAAAGAAGGCTGAGTTTGTCAAATATATGCTGTGTGCACATTACTAGCTTTGCTAGGGGTCATCCAAACTACATGTGTGAGGTCTCCACTTTGGAGATAAACTGTAGTTGGTTTAATGAGAATCAAATATTAAATAATATAAAGACTGAACTGAAAGTGAATCTCTTGAAAATAATGGAAGCTGTAATAGAAGTAAAGAGTGGACGCACTGTTATGTGTACTTTTTGAACCATTTATGTCTTTTTTGTTGTTTGTTGTATGTGTTTTTTGTTTTGAATGAACTAATACTAGATCACTGGAGGGTGTACAGTATACGTACGTATTGTAAGGTTTGAATTGTACTGCATATTATAGCTAGAAAGCCTGGCCTTCTTATAGGATAGAACTGGTTAAAAAGTTTGCATGTGCCAGATTCCGTATCCGGAATTCTAATGTATTCAGAGAAGTTAACTGCATGTAGGAGTCCAGCTTGCTAGGTGGCCAATGTAAGCGTCCGTCTGTGAACCTGTCACATTACAGGCCTATAAATACTGAAAAGGTGAGCCACAAAAAAAGATTAGGCTGAGGGTTTCCGGGTGTAGGCTGCACCATGTGCAGCTGCCGTAATTGACATTAAAGTATGACAGTCCACCTCCCGACATGGTATTTATATACCCCAGAATTTGGGGTCCTCAGCAGCAACAGCAGGGTTCAGGTGAGGGTGGTTGGGTGTGGCTTACTCCGGGATGAGTTTAGTTGGGGTAGGTGGCACCCTGTACGTTGCAATCCTTGTTTAATGTGGAACTGTTTCATTCCATCCGCCGTGTTTAGCGTGTCTTTCATTCCCGCCGAGGCTCAGCAGGCGCACGTGCGCGCAACCCTCTAATCTTAGCTGCGATGAAAGGTATTAATGGTAATGCCAGGGCCGGCACAGATTTAAAAATTGCCCCCGTGATAGAGCTTTACAGCGTATGACAAATCAATGCATAGCATTTTCATAACGAATGGCTTTGGCATTTGGAATGCCAGTCCATGAGCACGGTGGGTTGCTGACCTGTGACAAGCAGGGCTGTTGTATTTCATTATGCTGCTCTAAGCCTCGCCCACTGCGGAAGAGTGAAAGAGATAGGCTCCCCAGCCCAGGCAGGTTCCTCCAGCATCCTTGCATGAGGCCCTTGTTTTTTTGTCCCCCGGACTTTTTTCGCGGACTTGACGCAGGCGTCCAAAGGTTCCCCCTCCCTGTTCAGGATTACCTTTCAGGGGCTTTCAGGCTGTGTCCCGGTAGTTGCTTGTTCCCCTTCGGAGAGTCCTGTCAGTGATCATCCACTGTCATGAGTGCCATTCTTTGGCCCCTGTCGCAAAAAGGATGTCGAGAGCAGGCCATGCTCAAGGATTAAATGGCAAGGTATCAAAGCGGCGTCGCCGTAACCACAGATCAGGCTTTGACAGGTATCAAACAGGTACCAGGATGCTTTCATGTTAGCCTCATCAAAGATCAAGAGTTGCCTATTCCCCGTTGGCCTCTTTGCATCATCTGCGTTCCTTAGTCTTTTTCATCTTTCCAGATTTATAATGCATTCTGTTTTGTTTTGGGGTTATGCAATTCTATCTCAAAGCGCTACATGGATATTAGCATTTCCAGTCTGTTGACAGTCTTTTTGTTGTCATCTAAAAACACTAAGCCTGGCATTATGAATTTAATGTTTGCAGCATCAGGGCTCCTTTTTATTCGCTCTGGTTATTTGCATTTGCCTACCTCACCCCCAAAACAATTCATGTAGGCTTTCCAACCGGACCGCTTGCGCTACCGAAAAGATCGGTGGCGTCGCGTTCTGCTCTGTTACGCCAAAAACGACTGCCGCTGTAATGAAATTTGTTGCCGCAGATAAAACCGAGGAGCAAAGGCTGTACCAGCTCTTCTATAAACAGGCTTTATTATATCAGTATATTCATCACCATAAAAGAATCGGGTCCATCCACATATGGCGCAGAGCTTTCCTCTTTTTTTCCCTTCCTTTTATTGAGCCTATAAAACGCAATACGCCAGCAGCACGTACCACGGAGAGTGGGGGGAAATCACTTTAGCAGCCGACGGCTCCGCGCCCCCGAGATAAAAACGGACAGGCCGGGAAAACACCTTTGTGATAACAATTGCAGCCGGGTAGCCTAATGCACTTGGAAGCCCCGGTAAAGGCCTGGATGAAACTGGAGATTATTGTCATTTCGAGAGAGATCAATGAAGCTTTGCTAATAATTCACTGTAGGGGAACCTCTGGGGACGTGGCATTTATCTACAAATATCAGCGCTGGCCAGACCAATTGCAGCTCTCTTGCCTCCAGTGCCTGGACCAGTTCAGTTGTTCTGCTTAATATTGAATGCTTCCTTCTGACCGGGGGAAAAAAAATAAAATAACACAGGAGGGAAAAAACACCCGGATCGTTTACTGCCCCAGTAATGACCGCGTGTGTTTTGAATTGATGTGCTGCTGCTCGAGTCGCCTTAACACAGAGATCGCTGCGCGCGATCGAATGACGTAAAGGCCCAGCGCGCCTCCAAATGTCACCACTGAGGTCGGCCCATGGAGAAACATCAAGATTTCTAATTAAAATGCATTTGTTTGTGTGCTTGTGTGTTGAGGCTAAGCCTCGATGCCCTGCGCTCCTTGATTTAGAGCTTATGTGAAGTCCAGTCAGGTTAGGACGTCTTTTCTTAAGCATGTGCTTATAACTGTTAATAACGCTTTACTCTAATGTTGCCTCAATAGCCAGGTCAAACGGTTCAGCAAAAAACATTCTAATGTTGTTGTGTTTCCATCCACTACAGTCATGAGAAGATACTTTAGGTGACATAGGCCACCATGTTTAGGAGCTGCACCGAAACAAGACAGAGACATTTAACTCGGCTGTTTGCCACCGTTTTATAGCCGTGTTGCAGATCAGAGATGCCGGGCAGGACGAACAGTGGCCACCTAATGAGGGCTGAAATGTCTGTGATACCCCGATATTGTCCACCTTGCATCTGGGAGCACAATTCTGGGAGCCATTTTTCAAACAGGCTTTGGATTTGGCATTTCAGAATGTTCAAACCTTTGGAAAGCTGTTCTCCAGGATCTGACCATCTGTATGGCCAATCAATTCCAGCCACCAGCCACCCGCATCCACTGATAAGACAGTCTTCACTGTATTAGACAAACTGAGCTGCATGTGTGGAGTGTCATGTTGTAAAGGAAACGTTTAGTGTAAGTGTTAGTGTACAGCAGTTAACCATTGTGTTTACGCTGTATGCCAAGCAGTAAGATCAGGTGGAATGGAATCATGTGACTTGATTGTTAATTGGGAAAACCCTGGAACCACATTCTGGCTTTAGTACAATTTTCCAACTTGCCCTATTATAAAAAATCTTTTATGCAATATTTGGGTGTTTCAAATTCCAGGCTTTTCTGTTTTGTTTTTTCACTACGATTTTAAATTTAGCTTAAAAAACCCACTATTGTACTATAATTTGTTTTGTTTTTTATAAACCTGTAGTAACACATGTAGTAACAACATATTGTAATGTCCATTATAAAGCATTTTAAACAGACTATAACTTGTAATTGTAAACCACCTATAAAACTTATTAACATTAGAGCGTTATAGCCACTTTATGCCACTTAATGATGCACAGGTAATTATCCATTTTAAAAGCCATAATCATGAATAGTAAAACTTGTTTATAAGCCATCAAAGAATCCACAAGAATAACATTTTACTGTAGGATACTGTTCATAAGGCTGCATGACATCTACATAAGCTTGTCATGACAACTGACATAGCCTTACATACACATGTTTATAAATGCTTATTCTAAATAAGGTGTTGATCAAAATTAGCTGAGGTAACTTTATGACAGATGACACCTATTGGAATAAGTATTTATAAACGTTTCTGTAGGGTTATGTCAGTTGTCATGACAAGCTTATGCAGGTGCCATGTAGCTTTGTAAGCAGTACCCTAGAGTCCTGGCCATATACAGTGCTGCCGTGTTCAGTAAAAGAAATCACTATGTTGTCCCTCTACACCAATGCCACAGTGTGGTGATGAATATTTTATTTTTAAGGTACAAAGTCTCATTTGATTAATACATTTGTTAAAGCACCAATTCAAATTAATTTTGGACTGCTGATTGTTTTATTAGAGCACATGATTTTGTACCGCTGCTGTCTAGTTCCACTCTTGTTCCATTAAATTCTCTTCAAAGTTAGGTATATTTTTCCCTCAACTCTGAATACGATTTAATGGAGCTATAATTTATTTTAAGTCATTTTTGAGGTTTTCTATTGGTCATCATGAAATGTTTTATTGTAAAGGCTGGATGGTAGTTTCAAATTCTGTAAAAAAGAAGTCCAAAACAGCAAAGATATAGAGTTTTGTTCTGAAAGCAGTGAATATAGATCTGTACTTTATACATCTGTTATTGACTCTAGACAGTAATGGTGCAGTTCTGTCAGGGTTCATGTGCCAGTTTGGGCCGGTTCGGGTCAGTTTCAGGCAGAATTTGGTTCTACTCAGGTCAGCCGGACTCATGATGATGTGGTTCGGGTTGGGTCTGCTTCAGTAAAGACACCATTAAGGTAACAATTTGTGGGGAAAATGAGTGTATGTGTTTCATCATGTTTCCTCCTCCCTTCTATCTGGGAGCATACACTTTGTAGCTGTTAATTTAATTGCTGATATCCCCCTCACCCCCTGCACCACCCCCCTCCGCCCCGAATCCCCAAAGAATATAAAGGATTAATCATCTAGTTCATTTCAATCCAAAGATATGGCCCTAAAGTGAATTGCAGTTTCACCAGTTTAACCCTGTCTGCCCCTGAATGTGACAAGATTAACATTTTCAATTAGCAATGCGTAATTGCAGCGTGTGCTCCGGCAACCTGCCCGTGCCCTCCGAGGGGGCAGGGGCCCTCTTCCTTTCGGCCCGTTTATGGATCCACCCAGCCCCCCAGCCCTCCCCCCTCCGGGCCTTTTTTTCCCCCCAAACGTGCTTTTAGAGCTCTGCTGTCGCTGCAAGTTCAAGTCCTACATTTAAAATCTGGGTAATATTTTAAGGCAGACACACCCACCCACAAGAGACAAACTTGGGGTGACGTAAGGAATTTGTCACCTGCTAGTGTGAACGCAGGGTCACAAGCTTCATTGCTGAATTCTGATCTGATCTTTGATGGTTCAGCTTTATGTAGGCAAGTGACTCAAATCTGACATTAATGTGAACAAATTTACATCCTGAAACCATCTGCATGTGCGCATCCTAATCAGTAACATCACATGAGTCCCCTGTGACTGATACTGGTCTAATAGCATGTGGTTGGATTTGACATGTACTGGACAAGTTTCTGGATGTAGGCCACATCAATGTTCAGACACTCTTACATCAAAGAATTGTGCAGTTGGTCCAGATTTCCTGAATGCCTTCCCTGGCACAATTCCAAGGAGAATTCCCTGTAGACTGGGATTTTAGCCACTGCTGGTAGACCCGTATGACCATACACTTCCATACACCTGCAGATTCAGCTACTTCCTTCACACTATGGTATTTGGCACGTCCAAATGCAGTCACTCCTTTTAGCCAATCATTAACATCTGCTTTGGAGCCATTTTCCACACATGGAACGAGACATTCCTTGCACTGTAGCACCTCTTCCCAATCTATGGATCACGTCACTCACACCCTGCAGGGATTTATAGCCCCATCATCCTCGTGCAGTGCCATCTGCAGGAGCCTGGAGGTACTACCACCTTAAACACGCAAGGTGTCTCATTTTTTGTCCAGTGAGCTAAAATTGAACATGTTCCCTGTAGAGAATTAACAGGGGGTTTTAAAACCTTTGCATACATACAAATCTGTGAATTATGCCAAATAAATGCAATGACAGCATTGAGAAACTGCAGTATTAACAGAGAAGGGCAGATTAAGCTGGAGAAATAGGCTATAAAGAGTTAATTTACAGAGATACCCAGATGTGAAAGCTAGTCAGAGTGGTCAACGTTAGACTCTCTGACTGTCTTACATATTGCTGGATGTATAAGTCCTTGCAGCTGGGTGCACGTGTGAAAGTGTGGATAAGCAGATAAAGCGTGCATGTAGAGCTGTGCACATTAACGTCAGTGGGAGAGAGTGACGATGTGAAAGCCAGCACTTCTCCCCTCTTTCTCTCGACGAAGGCGTTTTGGGGTTGATAAGACGGAGCAGTATCAGCAGTCTCCGCCCGCCTGGTTTTTTTAATGTCTGTAAAGGGGCAGATATTGATTTCACCAGATCAGACCGGCACAGTGGAAACGTATATGCTGCGACACCTCGAGCGGCAAGGCAATAGATACAGCAGACGGGCCGCGGAGTTGGAAGAAACCCTCCCGTAGGCCTCATTGACGGAGGGCCCTGTGAATAAAGAGGCCGACAAATATGGAAGGATTTGTGTTTCGGAGATAGGTGACTGATTTCACACTCTGTGGCTTTCCGCCGTGTCCTGCACATGCCGGGATCAGAGCAGATAGCGGAGCAGGCCGCGTATCGCCCTCAGATTCGCTGCTTTCCTTCAAGGTGCGCCCTATCACGGCGGCTAGATAACAGAAACGGCGGCTTTTCTGTTTTCTTGGGCTGTTTTTTTCCCCCGCTGGCTCCATGGCTCACTGTCACCGCCGGCCCACGTCACATGCCAACGGTATGAGTTATTGTCCGGACGGCTGCGGAGCGAGAGAACTCTGAGAATAAACTGTTGTTTATTTGCTCGGCCGTCCCGCCGATTCTACCGCAGGCCTAATCCTTTATTGATGTGAGCTTCTATTTGACATTTCGGAGCGCGAAAAAATAGGTCCAAAAGCAATTGTCCTGCCCGTGTGATTCATCGTATTCCACTGACTTAATGCTGGTTGAATTGGTACGAATCTAAAACCCACCCACATGCTTATTTGAGGTGCACAATGTTTATCTTATAATGCATGCCAAGATTTCGAATCCTGTTGTGCTGGACCAAATGCGAAAGATTACAGAGGCCTGTAGGTTCTAATCACCACTGTACTCTGTCGCAGGCCATAAGCTGCAAGGATATGATTTATCCGTACTGGAAACTCTGGACAGCTATTGCTGGACTAGCAAGACCTATAATCAACTTGAGACCTATAATCCCCAACCTGAAAGCCACATTAATGTTGCAGTAGTAAAAGCTCACTTGGTTTAATTAGCACATAGTTTGCTCGGGCTACTGTTTAGGGGTTTGGGGGGTGGGCTTTTTCCACTTGCTGTTCTTTCGCCATAAACCAGGCAGCATGTTGAGTAATACAAGCTAATAAACTGCATATATGTCTGTTTGGATGTTGTTGTGCAGCCTTTCATGAAATCACACATATTATAACATGCTGTGACATATAGCTTAAGCCTTATGAAGGGTATAATGAAACCCATTTCACCTAAAGGTCACAGAAAATGCTCACTAGCCAGCCTGGCAAACTACGCAATGAAGATCAACCATGCAGTACTGCTTTTGGTTCTAGTCTCTTGCGTAGAGGTTCTCCGGATTCTCTGCGTCTTTTAAAGATAGTATGTAGTGTAGGTGATT
This sequence comes from Semaprochilodus insignis, assembly GCA_034552555.1. Taxonomy (NCBI): domain Eukaryota; kingdom Metazoa; phylum Chordata; class Actinopteri; order Characiformes; family Prochilodontidae; genus Semaprochilodus; species Semaprochilodus insignis. The sequence continues at coordinate 21,416,678 of CM067477.1, read as the reverse complement.
ATCGTCTGTTCTGTGTTGAGGAACGTTCTTCTTGAATTGCTACACTATATGGCGGTGCAGTCTTACACAGAGTGGTGACCCCTCGCTATCTTTCTGGGATGCTCTTTACCCCATCATGCTGCTGACCTATTAGCAGTTAACCTAAATATCTGTGAGACGTTCCACCAGGTGTGATTCTAGCTTTACCCAACTTCACCGTCTTTTGTTTCTCCTGTCCCAATTTTTGTGAAATGTGTTGCTGGCGTCAAATTCAAACTGCAGTGAAATTGCATTTGATATCTTGTCTCTGTAATAAACTCAATTAAATATAGGCTGTAGATGATTTGTGCATCATTGCTTTCCTTTTTATTTATATTTTGCACAGTGTCCAAACTTCCAAATGATTTTTCCTAAAAATGTTTTTTTTTTATCCTAATTTAGGTAAATGGAAAACTCAAAATCCCCAAAAAAGAGGTAAATGGAAAACTCACAGCTGAGTCATCTCACAGCTTTGGTCATCTTTCAGTTTATTGGTGACAGAAAATGTTTTTGTAGGAATTTGTCAAACATTTTTGAATTTCTGAATTTTGGCCTGTTTGGGTGGCATTGGTTAAAATTTTCTGCAGTGATGTGAGCTTTATTCAATTTTCCCTTGTAACGAATAAAGTTCACAATTGTTCTGGTGAAATTCTCTACCAATTTGATGTGTCCAACGCCTGTCTTCCCATTTGAAGAACTGAAGTTGAATCCAAGATGGCTGCCTTGTTAGTGAAATGGCCTGCTAGTACTACCCCTTCCCCCACAGCTTGTGTTCAAAACTGGATCACCATCTGCCAAACCATTCTCATTTTATATGCTGATACGATGATATGATGATCAAAGCTGGCAAACATAACCTTCATGTTAAATGACGCTTAAGAGTGTAGGCCTATGTGAGATGAAGGGCTTACGTGGCCATCATTTAGCCTTACAAACACCATCCTACAGTCTTTAGCTGTGGTCAGTCATGATATCTAACATACTAAGGCTAATTGGAGCTGTCCTTCTAATAACTAGCAAACAATGACTGGCATCGTCCATCCTTGCTGAATATGTGCAGCAGAACATTCAAGCCTTCATGGTTCTCCTTCTCGGAGGGCACGTAGGCACTGATGAGCTGCAGTCCACTGAATTTAGCATTCAGCTTTAGAACAGACCAGGTAAGGAGGAGTAGACAAGTAGGCAGATGGTACTCGTTGGACGTTGGCGCCTGATTTGTAAGGATCTTACTGGGATCGTCAAACAAAAGCTTGCAAAAAGTCACTTGTAGCTCTTTTCAAAGCAGGAATATCCTGAAAGGACTTGGTGGGGTGAAAGAAGCCGTTTTCCGGGGTTGTTCAGAAAGGCTCTCCTTTCATGTGGATCCAGATTGCAGTGAGTGTAGGCAGCGGAGAGCAGGAGGGGAGCGCGTAGTCTCATTAGGGCTGTGTGTCTGCCGAAGCTGACCAGTCTACAGGCCCCCGTAATGAGCTGGACATTATGCACGCTGGAGGGGGAGAGCAGGTAAAGGCACTTCTGTGTCAGAGAAACATCACTTCCAAATGCTCCATAATGAGAGCCAAATCCAGGGCCTAGCATGCCTCCTCTGACAGCACAGCGTCGCAGAATGATGCCTTAATTATGGGAATTGACTCATCTTTGTGTTTTTTCTCTTTTCTTTTTTTTACACCGAGGTTCAAGAGATACTGTTGTCTTTTTCTCTCTCTCCCTCTCCTCCCGTGGCCTCTCTCACCCCGAGCCCTGTCAACTGGGTGTAATTTGCAAGTCTCGATGTCGCGCTCGTGCAACCGGTGGGCGGCCCCTGCACGGCGTGTCAATGAGTTGTACTTTCAAATGAGCTGTCAGTAGCCTGCGCAGATTAAACCGGCAAAGGTGACCATTCAGACTGCGGCGTGCTTAAACGGTCATCAAAGTGATAGAAATCCTATAGGGACGCTCAAGCCAGCCAGATCACCTGAGCTTTAATGGCATAGGTGATAATTGCTGCTCCGTCGGCTGAAAAATAACTTTCGCTCGGATTGGAGCGACCCCGGCTAACGCCACTCGGTTCGCCGTTCTACCTCAGGTCGATATCGGTGCCTTAAACGGCTGTTGCGCCTGTCGGCGCTGTCACATGACTTGCCGATGATTGGTATTGAGCCAGTACCCAAACGAGAGTCTGTTCGCTGAACGCGCGCATGGAGCGGAATGTAATTTGTGTTGTGGCTGCATTAGCCTCTATAGCTAAAGTAATCATAGGGCCGCTAATAAATCATCACCACTTCAATTAGCAATTAGAGAGCGAGCCGAGGGTAGGGGGTCTATTAAGTACCTGGGGCACTGAAGTAATTAATGTGAAGAAATAATAGAGGGAAAAAATCAAACATGTACACACATAAAGGTTGTGCAAAAGTCAGAGACCCCCGTTCATTTGTTTAACTTCCAGTCAAATCAGCTGTTCAGCACAAGATGTTCATATTTCAGCTTCAGGGAAAAAGAGTATAAGACATTCTGATATCTGCAGACACACCTCCAAAGTTCAGTCTCAGAAGCTGGTTCAGCATTTTCTGCTTCCATTTCTGCACCATCCAAAAAGCCCCTAATAGCCACCCCAATGTTGAGGTTCTAGACTCTGGGGTGGTCAGTCCATTGTTCTGAGAACACCAGCAGCTTCTTTGCTTGATGTGTGTGTCTCCTTTTATCAGTGAGGAGCTTCTTGAACAGCTACACCTCCTTTCAGACCTCCATAGTGTTGAGGTGTCTTCTCACAGTGGAAGGATGGACAGAAACCCAACTAGAAATGATTTGTTCTGAAGATGTTGCATGTTTTCAGCTGGACGTCTTCTTTTGGTCCCCAGAAAGTTCTTTCTAAAGGTAGGAGAACATTCTCTGAAAACAGAGTCATCTCAGGTCTCAGTAACATCCATAAAACATGTTCAGAATGTTGCGGTGAGAATGTCCTTTTGTTATCATGCATCCTCAGAGCATCCTCTGAACGCTGCAGTCAGAACGTTATGTCTTAGTGAACATTTAACCCTACAGGAACATTATCTGACATTAAAGACATCTTTAAAACATTATTTGAACATTAGAATAAAAGACTTTCTTTAAAACTTTATTAGAACTTGTAGGGTACATTAGCCAAAGTTCTGGGAACATTCCCTGCTAGCTGGGAACACCTGTAGAGGTTTTCAGATCTGAAGCAACAGTGGCGCTTGATGTTCCATCTTACAATGGTGTCGGTTCTAAGTCCGATCCAAAGTCCGATCCTGAAAGTCCAGTAGAACAAGCTCCACCTTAGCAAGCTAGATGGCAGTTGTCAATTTCTACTACTCTGTGTGTGAGGGTACGTTGAGCTTGCCGTTAGGCGGGCACTAAGGACTGTGTTTTGTGATGACATCACCATGTAACAGAGACATGGACTGGAATTCTGACCAGCCATTTCAGGCAGCTGAGAGAAGTGTTTTTGATGGGAGAGCGTTCCTCCCTCTATCATGTACTTAAGGCTTTAGAACTTTGCAGAACGTTTACATGCACAAAAAGCCCCATAACACACCAAAAACAGGAAAAGCATAACAGGTCCATTTTAAGTGCTGTTTATATAATGGGAACAGTGGTCTTGCTGGGTCTGCCAGGTTTTCCAGGTGGTTGTTAGGAGCCCCATTTTGTCTTAAACAGTTTTGGAAGCTGTTGCTCTGTCACTTTTCCTTCCTTAAGCAAGTGGATTATCCTCTATCTGATCTCTTCAGAAATGCCTCCTTCAAGAAAATGGATAATGTGCACTTAACAGCCATTTTGACTGGACGTTTAATATATGAAGGGTGGTCTCTGCGCAGAACTGGTGGTGCAGCTTAGCTATTAATACCTGAGCTGGGAACGTAGCGTAGTAGTAAGCAGAAAAAATGTGTGTATTCAGAGGAAAAGGCACCATTTATAGCAGTGACCTCTGCTCTGCACCATTGCCGTGTATTTGCTTGCATATTAGCAAAATTGTGCTGACTGGGTGAACAAAGCTCAAAGTGCCCAGGAACACGTGAACACTCTCTCTCTCTCTCGCTCTCTCTTTCACTCTCTCGCTCTGCCTGTCTCTCTCAGCTCATCCTGACACCCCTCATTCCCTCTACAGTTCACACACAAATCCACAGGCACGCAAGAAAAGCACACACGCATGCACACAACCACACACACACACACACACACAGCATTTGCCAGGGAACCTTTGAAACAATAGGGAACATCATTAGCTCACTGGAAGAGCCACGCGCTGCGAGTGGAGCGAAGGGTGTTGTGTCAAATACTCCAAATGGAAAAGGCGATGCCCACGGGGAGTGTTCCTGCACCTCGCACTCTATTGACGTGCTGTGAAAAGGGATGGCACCGGGGAGCGAGCAAGAATGGCCCGCAGTTCGCCGCAGCCCGCTGCTAGCAGGCCCCTACATTAACAGCCTATTTACCACAACAAAGCCGCCATTCACTCCGCCGCACCCCTCCTGCTGTACTTCCATCTAGTCTTTAGAAATCCTTTGGGAGGTTTTTCATGTGTTTTATTTTTGTCAGTATAATATCATCATCTAAATAAAAAGACTAATAAAAGAAAAGGAAACCTCAATCAAACTCAGGTTGTCATGCTAGCCGCAGTGCGATGTGTCACCTGTTCGCAACATTCCGAAACATATCAGCTGGTGGCTCCTATTTTTTTTTTTGCATTCGCAGGTCAGAGTAAAGCAGTCGTGTTCCTTGTGTTCAGCATAAGCTGCATCATTTTTAAGCCTGCATGATTTTTAACCTGTTGTTTTTTGTCAGCCCCACCTCGCACCGTTTGGGCTAAATGAACTCATTAGCCATGCGTCCTATTAGCCAAAATAACAATTTGCTTTGTCCTTAAACAAGAACTCTATTTAACTGACTTAAATCGAATGAAGTGCTATGTTGAAAGATATTTAGCATATAATTGGGGATAATTAGGCTGTGATGTTTTGCTGCAGTTGTAGCAGCAGCATTCTGATACAGCAGCTATCAAACACGCTGGCGATTTACTGATCAGAACGGACTGGGCGAGCTGACCAATCAGAGCATCCTAGGCTCAACAGGAGGCGTGGCATAAAGACACAGGAGCTCTAACTTAGGGTAAATGCAGATGTACGGTATGAGACAAATATGCATTTACCTGCCTCACCTTATATACCTTACAAAACTGCAACATAGACCACAATGACAAAATGTCCAATTCCGAGTTTGCGGTCCACTTCCTCTCTGTATCCTGAAGCCTGTAATGTTAATGAAGGAGTTGTTTAGCCTGTTAGCTGTCTTTTAGGCTGTTAGCCAGCTGATCAGCCGAGTTCTGTTTAAGGAAAAAAGTTGTCAGCTGCTCAGTTAAAAGGGTGACCTATTATGCTTTTCCAGCTTTTTCCTGATACACCTCATTGGAATTCCAGTACTTTCCCTTTGTTACAAGATGTCACAAGTGGCACACCCTTACACAGTGCTACTGACCAACCAGAACAGAGTGAGCGATCTGACCAATCAGAGCACACTGGGCTCATCAGGAGGTGGGGCTTAAAGACATAGGAGCTCTAACAGGGTGTTTCAGACAGAGCGTGAGTACAGATGTACAGTGTTCTAATAGAACCCAAACAGACAATTCTGAATACTGAAAATGAGCATAATAGATCCCCTTTAAACTGAACCAGGTTCTTACTTCATCAGTGCACTCTGTGGTCCATGTGACCAGAATTAGAATCATTACTGCATTAACAGACTTGAGACCTGACTCAGACTCTCATCTCATAGACTTGAGATTTGACCTGGGTTCACACCTCGGAGACTAGAGACCCAACTCAGACTCTCATCATGGTGACCCAAGACTTGACTGAGACTCTCACCTCAGAGAATGGAAACTTGACTCTGACTCTGAGGAGGTCATGAGTGTGTGTAATACCGAGTATTTTACAGTGGCTCAGTAATAAATACCAGAACTATCAGTTTTATGATGTTATGTTTCCTCTATTTATATTATCTGTGTCTTTGACATTTTGTCAAAACATCTAATCAGGCTAGTGTTGGGTGTTGCTGAGAAAGAGATCCATCCTGGCTTAAACAGAACAGTCCTCATCTAAATATATGAACCGTTCTGCAAGCTTTGCATTTCATTCATAAAGTTGTTATTTTAGTGCGTTTGTTTTTGAACTGTTTCAAAAGGCATCATTGTTACATGTTACATGTGATCTGCATAAACTGCTTGCTCAAAGAAAGGGACAATAGATAGAGATAGAGAGATATATTTAGGTTTGATAAAGTATGGAAAAATGGAATATGCTATTTGGGAAAAAGCCATATTTAAGTTTGTTCCCAGGATGTGTTGGCTTATATTCTGTTACACATATATATAAAGAGAGAGAGAGACTGTCAAAATGACAAAGGGGTGCCAACAGACGCTGATTAATGTGGCAGAGCAGAGCCAGTAAATGTAGGGTTAGGGTTTAGTGTAAATGTAGGGGGTTAGGGTTTAGTGTAAATGTAGGAGTTAGGGTTTAGTGGAAATGTAGGAGTTAGGGTTTAGTGGAAATGTAGGAGTTAGGGTTTAGTGTAAATGTAGGGGTTAGGGTTTAGTGTAAATGTAAATGTAGGGTTAGGGTTTAGTGGAAATGTAGGAGTTAGGGTTTAGTGTAAATGTAGGATTAGGGTTTAGTGTAAATGTAGGGGTTAGGGGGTTAGTGGAAATGTAGGGGTTAGGGGATTAGTGTAAATGTAGGGTTTAGGGGGTTAGTGTAAATGTAGGGGTTAGGGGATTAGTGTAAATGTAGGGGTTAGGGGATTAGTGTAAATGTAGTGGTTAGGGTTTAGTGTAAATGTAGGGTTTAGGGTGTAGTGTAAATGTAGGGGTTAGGGTTTAGTGTAAATGTAGGGGTTAGTGTTTAGTGTAAATGTAGGAGTTAGAGTTTAGTGTAAATGTAGGGGTTATGGTTTAGTGTAAATGTAGGGGTTAGGGGTTTAGTGTAAATATAGGGGTTATGGTTTAGTGTAAATGTAGGGGTTAGGGTTTAGTGTAAATGTACGGGTTAGGCGTTTAATGTAAATGTAGGGGTTAGGGTTTAGTGTAAATGTAGGGGTTAGGGTTTAGTGTAAATATAGGGGTTATGGTTTAGTGTAAATGTAGGGGTTAGGGGTTTAATGTAAATGTAGGAGTTAGGGTTTAGTGTAAATGTAGGGGTTAGGGTTTAGTGTAAATGTAGGGTTTAGGGTTTAGTGTAACTGTAGGAGTTAGAGTTTAGTGTAAATATAGGGGTTATGGTTTAGTGTAAATGTAGGGGTTAGGGTTTAGTGTAAATGTAGGGGTTAGGGGTTAGTGTAAATGTAGAGGGGTTAGGTGGTTAGTTTATAGGTAGGGGTTAGGGTTTAGTGTAAATATAGGGGTTAGGGTGTTAGTGTATATGTAGGGGTTAGTGTTTAGTGTAATGTAGGGGTTAGGACAATAGAAAGTACCCTGTAAATGATGACTGTGTATACTGTATATTTAGTTTATTACAATCATTACTAAGGTTTTGGGTTGAAGAGATAGATAAATAAATAGTTACAAATCTTCATAAATATTTTTATAACTTTGAAAACTCTGTTGTTTATTTAAATAGTCTTTTGAGCAAATTCAGCAGAATGTGTCATATACACAGAGTATATACACAGCTCCTCTTGTATGTGTGTATTCAGGGTCCATACAGGGCAGCGTTTTGTTTAGCAGTGGTTTGCGAACTGTGTGTATGTGTGTGTGTGTGTGTGTATATAGAGCGTTTTGTAAAACTGACATCATGTTAATGATCATTTGTTCCATTTCGCCCTACAGCTATTACTCTGGCCCATGATCTTAATGTGTTGTGCCATAGAGCAGGTGGAGCGTGTGCAGAGGTAAACAGCTGTAATGCATTGTTATGGCCAGATCTACAGGAAAGGAATAATATATACAGTATGTTCTGCCTTAAATTATTTAGTAGGGAGCTGTCCACCTACAGCCTAGCTTCTGTCAGAGTCTCTCCCTCAGTCCAGCTTGCTGACAGCGGTGTTTCATAACGCTCTTATTTACCCAGAGCTGAACTCATGAAATACGGTGGATCCGACCAAATGCTGCAGTGAGTGTTGCCGCAACAATAAAGGCTTCCATTAGTGTTTTACCACATGGTTCTTCTTTTGGACGTTAAGTCAGCGATCGCGCTCTGACGGCCTTCAGTATCCTCAGCCTGGAAACAAAGCGCTGCTTGGAGCTCGGAGTCCATGTTGCGTAGGCCCTGCCCTGCCATATTCATCAGCTTCTGTTGGCTCACCACTGTCACATTTGTCTGCTATGATGGAAAAAAAGAGAGAAATATCAAAAAGGCTGTGTGACTATGAATACATTTTTCCTTAGAAACGGACAAGGGGTATTAATCAGAATTATGAGAGCGGTGGAAAGGCATAGAATATAACTTTGATCCATAAAGATGAGGTGACATTTTTACTCTCGCCAGCCTCGTAATTTATTAAGGAAATGTTAAATTTGACATAATCGAGTCTATTATAGGAATAACTCTAAATAAGTTATTACATCAATATCCAGCGTCTAACCTTCCATCACTTTCACTGCCACACGTATTACAAAAATTAGACAGCAAATTCTTCTTAAAGAACAAGTTATTGGTTGTGGAGTCAGAGTGAATCCTTGGAATTAGGTTCGGAATATCTTTACTGCCTCCCTGTAGGTTAGCGCAAACTACGAACGAGGCCATTCCACAATGCTGCAAGGTCTACCATCCAAACGGAAAGCAATCCTTGTAAACAGTGGTGGTAAATAAACACGGCCGACCAAAAGGAAGGCTGCGCTCATCGAATGCTCAAAAATGATTTTTGTCAGCCATTGCATTATTTTGTGTAGTTGTGATTACAAGTTATTTTGTGTGCTTAGTTCTGATTGGCCACATTGTTTTATGTAGTTAATCGCAGTTAATCGCATTAATTGGTGTGACTGACAATGATTAATCACATGTTTTTGCACTCTTAGTCATGAGTGTAATTAATCATATTATTTGATGGAACTGATCACTATTAATTTGCTGTACTATACGTAGGTAATTAGGATTAATTATATTGTTTTTGTGTGATTGATCATGATTAATCACATGTATTTGCTTTCTTAGTCATGATTAATGAACATTTTTGTATCAAGGTAATCACATTTTGTGCAGTTCATTGTGATTAATTGGGTTACTTTATGTAACTGGTCACTATTAATCGCTGTACTATTTTTTTGTGGTTGATCATGACTAATCACAATTTGCATTTTTTTATTCTTAGTCATGACTAATCATCATTTTTTGTATAGGTAATCGTGATTAATCACATGACTTTTTGTAGTTGATTATGATTAATCATGTTACTTTGTATAACTTATATCGTCAGTTGCATTACTTGGTGTAGTTAATGATGATTAATCACAATAATTTGTGTAGTTTGTTGTGATTAATCACATTATTTTTTACTGTAGTTAATCGTAATTTTTCCCAAGGTCCAACTCAAACATTAATTAATCCAAGTATTATTCCATATTTCATGAGAAGAGTAGCAACACGTCTATGTGTGTGTGTCTGTGGTCATGTATTTCACTCGTTGTCAGGACTAAATCTCTTTTAGCGTGTTAGAAACAATAGCATTTAATAGTTGTGGCTCCATAATACGTGCATATGCACTCATCATGAAAATAATATCTGCACAAATAGCTGCACCCAGAAGGAATCAACCAACAGGAATGAAACTTGGTGGGTAGGTTTAACATCGTGAGATGATTAAAGTTTCATGCTCGGCTACACATGTGATATAAGCTAGGACGGGCCTTATCGCTGTACCTGACTGACCCAACAGCCATGATTGTGGACGTTCAGTGAGCAGTGATGTCCTCCATGAGTCATCCTGTTAGTGCCAGCACCATTGGCACACGGCTGAACTACGCGGGACTACATGGACACAGACCGTTACGACAACTGTCCTTAACACCATGTCAACGTCACCAAAGACTGCAATGGTGTCGTGCCAGACTGTCATGGAGTGACTCAGAATGGCAGCAGGTCATTTTCAGTGACGAGTCCCGCTTTTGTCTTGGTGGAGACGACCAACGAATCCGTGTGTGGAGGCACCGTGGTCAGCACCAAGATGAACGGTTTTTTTTTGTCACACGTCGCACGTCCAGAAGACCTGGTGTCACTCCACCTCCACCCCTACCGCAACATCTGCAGGAACGGTGTGAGGATATTCAAGCTGCATGGGATGGAGGCTGCAAAGATGTGAAGAGGGACTACGTGGTGTCTGGTGATATGCTGCCCCCTACTAGAGGAGGAGGAACTTGACAAAACTTTCATCTCTTGCTTCAGATCTGAGAAAATCCACAGGTGTTTCTGTTCATCATTCCACTGTGAGAAGACACCTCAACGCTATGGAGGTCTGAAAGGATATGTAGCTGTTCAAGAAGAACTCCAGAACCTCCAGACCTCAATATCATGGAAGGTGAAAATGCTAGACCAGCTTCGAAGACTGAACTTTGGAGGTGTGTCTTTTTGAGGAACTGAAAGCTGTACTGAAGGTAAAGAGTGGATACACTGACCACTCAAACATCTGATGTTAGATGTAGTTGTTGAGGCTTCTGTGCTCTCGCTTCTTCTTCCTGATGCTGAAAAATGAACAGTGAAAATGAAAGAAATAATGTTCTCCAATTTTTGCACAGCACTGTGTTATTATTACACACAGATATTTGCATATCCGTGCAATCCTTATGGGAGATAATATAACACAGTGTGTGTACATGTCAACATCTGTGTCTGTGTGTGTTTGTTTGTAGTGTAATTGCAGAGCTACAGAGTGTCTCCAGGAAAGCAGGCCGATGCCTCGCGAGGGAAGGCGGAGGGCGAGAGTGCGTGACAATATCTATTAATTGTACTATGAATTACAGAGGGCCTCCTTTGAACACTGGTCACAGTTTGCACCTCTGATCTTGTCAGACACAGAGACTCAATTCCATTAAGACCGAGCACCACACAAGAGTATGGTGAACAAAAGGTTTAAATCCATTTAACTTCTCTGCTCTATTTTAGAAACAGCAATTCCCGCTCTGTCACGAGCCAAGCAGAATGACAGAAAACACTGCCTATCTGAATTAAAGATAATGAAAGATCATTCTGCGGCTACAAGCAATAGCCCGCGATGATCTCCCGCATTCTCTCGGCCCGATTCCTCTTCCTTTTTTTTCCCCCCGAGTGAGAACATTGTGTCATTTATAATTCCCACACCGTGTAGAGCGGGGCAATTAATACAGAGGGTAGGGGGGTGGAGGGCTGGGCTTTAGGGGGTTTAAGAGAGCAAAACTCAATTGGAACATACTTTGCCTAGACCTATGTTGTGCTACCCTTGGGCATTCATTTCCAAAGTTTGCGTTTAATCACGGAATCTCGACCATGATGGTTGTGACAGGTAATTTCCGTAATGCAGTTGACAGAGATGGATTACATGGAGGCCTATTGGATCCCGTGCTTTTGTGTGTGGGTGATAAGACTGGGTGAGGGTTATCTTCGCTATGAGTGCCTGGAACGATACAGCTACCTAATAAGTCCCGGGATAATACGGTGCACACGGCCAGGGGAGCAGTAGCCTCCGGTTGGGGAGGAGTACAAAAAAGCTACGGTCAGCTCACAGCACAGTTCACAGCATAGTTCACACTTTCAAACCTGCTGTGAACACATGCTTGGTCATTTAGAAGGGTGCTCACAAATATCTTTTAGTTTGGTGATGTTCACCAGATCTGGGCTTCTGCTATTAGTTTCAGAGAATTAGGACTAATCTAGCCATGATTTTCTATGTGTATTTAATGCCTAAGAATAAAATGGGCTTAAATAAATAATAACAAGGCATCCATCAAGTTTCAGAGATCCCACTGGACAAAAGATAAACTAGAAAGCCATTACATGCATTCAGTTATAAAATATACAGAAGTGTGCAAAAATCAGAGACCGCCTTGTATTTACTGACTTTTCCCCTTCCCATACCTGATCCTTAAGTGTATGCTGATACCAAGCACCGATACTGACACTAAATGTGTCTAACCTAACTAACCTATAAGTCCTGGTAATTATATAATTACACGTTTAAAATATTTTATTTTGGTAAATTCTGCAAACACAACATGCTCAGTTTGACTGAAGGCAAATTACCTATTTTTGTTTATTTACTATATATATATATATATATATATATATATATATATATATATATATATGTAGTATTTAGAGTATTTAGTGTTATATAATTAGTAATAAGGACCAGAGTACAAGTAGACAAAGTAAAAAAGTTAAAGTAGAGATTCCCCAAGGTAAACTACTCCTCCAGTGTACTAAAGTATTTACCTTCAAATGTACTTAAGTTTGGAGAGTAACAGTAGCATGATTTATTATGGCTCTAATGTCCTGTTATCATTTCTGGAACAAGACTCTTAATCAGCTCATTTTAGGTGAAGAGACTCTAGTGTCTCTCAGTCCACCAGTCTTTAATAGAAGCTCATTAATTAGTCTGACACTGTCTATTCAAATGATCATAAGCACAGAACACTGAAGGAGAACAGGTTCCATTAGCTAGAACCAAGCTCTGTCTAACAGGTCAAAACAAGCTCAAAACAAAGGTAGCGCTGTACCCTGATTGGTGCGCTCGGTTCACGCTTCCATGGTTTGGACATGTTACGTTTATATGCTCACATAAGCCAAAAGGAAGGACAGATTTGGCCGTAATGTAGTGGAGTAAACAGTCAGATATTAGACTGTGAGAGTCTCCTCTGTAGAGAAGTTACAGTAAAAAAGACCCCCAGAATGGAAAGACTTCAGTACAGATACACCAAAACAACTACTTACTGTACTACCCTGGACATGGGCATTCTTACTGCTGCTTGTCATCCTACACTGCTGACGTGTTCTGTTAGAATTTGCTTTGTGCTGTTGGTCACAGGGTATCAGTATCCCCATCAGTGATACGGATAGCGGGTTTAGGAGCCAGTATGGGCACAGATATCCATACTCACAACTTGCCTAATCATTGCCAGTCATTGAGATTATTATTATGTTGTACACGTTGTAGTTGTGTAATCGTGACATCCCTGCCGTTATGAGGGTCTTTTGTTCTGTTGTTTTCAGACTATGGTCAGAGTACTAGATTAACAGAAGTAACATGATAAACGCTTCTCTTTAAACGAAAGAAAAACAGTTTAATCGTGTGCAGGAGACAGAATATTAATACCCAGCTTCAATCGTTTTAACATTTATAGGGTTGATGCGAAACAACATGGGTCCTATTGTAGACCCCATGTAGCGTTATATCTTCTCTGTGGTGCATTTAATAATTGGTGCTCATTTTCATTCTTGCCACCACGGTGCTCCAGCAGCTGGATAATTACTGCAAGCCAGCGTTAAGATCATCCACATCTATGTCTTCTTTTTTTCTCTTTTCAAGTAACTACCATCTCTCTCTCTCTCTTTCTCTCTGTCTCTCTCGCTCTCTCTCAGCAACTCAGACTCTTTTCTTAGAGTCTTCAGTTCCTTTACTTATTACCAGTTCTGCTGATGTAACGCGGACGTGAAGCGTACTTTGGTTTATTGTGTTGTTATTGTTTGTTTTTTTACGACATACAAACAAACAACAGCGACAATTAGAAATGATTTAAAGCTGCCAGGAGAGGGGACAGTTTGGACAGTCTCATAGAAGAACAACTATTGGTTCCCTGAAGAACTTTTCCATGCATGGTTCTTTAAAGAAGTTAATGAGATGTGTGAGGAATAAGCTTTGAGAAGCTGTGTGGTGTGTTTCTATATAATGACTACACTGTAAAATATGATAGAATACAGATATGTCAGAACTTATTAGTCGTTTGTGCAGATGGTCGTTTGTGCAGATGGGATTCTGGGAACCCCTAATGCTGAGAAAGGACTGTTTTGTTCAGTTTGTTGTTGTTGTTGTTGATATTCAGTAATAATTCAGCTGGTGATTATCTTAGACAGTGGCATGGCACTCGGCTGGTCTCGACAACAATTGCTGAGCCCCCTTATCTGAGACTGGACTCGGGCACTTCAACATTATATTGCAGTTTTACGGCCTTTTGGTAAATACTTCAAACTAAATGCCCAAAACTGAATATTAATAAAGGAGTGCTTTAGCCTGCTAGCTATTCTTTAGCTTTATTATTAGGAAAATAACAGGCCCTCAATGTAAACAAACCAGGTTCATACATCACCTATTAGTTCACCCTGTTCTCCATGTGACTAGAACACTCAATTCACAGTGGTGTTTAGTGATTTGGCACATTAACACAGAATTCACCTGTTGTGTGGTGGCCATAGGTGTGCGTATAGGAGGTTTTAATGACCAAACCAGACCCAAATCTGTTTCATTTAAGTTTAAAGAACCCTCACAGAATGTAAAGGATCTAAGCCAATATAAGGAGATCCAAGAACCATTTAGGAGGCCAGGATTAAGAGTGTAGCTCCACAAGCATGTCCCTGAAGAGCATCTCAAAAGCAGATACCTGCTTCAGTATTCCAGGTCCTCCAGCAAACGCATGGAGTGCAGAGGTCACCATAATGGAAGAAACTGCACCACTCGATGTGAACTTATCTCGGCATCCAAGAAGAGTTGAACTTTGCCCCGGGCAGCACAGAGCTTGAGTCTCCGAGCAAGGCCTGCCGTGACAGAATGGCTATGTGATGTCCAGATGTAATCTGCAGGCTAATAGTCAAGACTCGCTTGTCCCATTGCGTACGCTGTGCTTCGAAGACTTGCTCTCAGAGTCAGCCTCCGAGCTCTTTGATGCTGCGAGCAAAGCGGAGAAAGCGGATGTTTCTTATACATTGATATAATTAATGAGGAAGCAGCATGTGCCTTCTATTAACACCGCAGGGAGAAGTGGAATTGGCCTGCTTTTGTATGTTGTGGCAGATTTAAAGACCTTAGCACACAGCAAATAAATGGAAGGACTTTTAATGAGCTGTGGGAGTTGGATGAATATGGTGAAAAAAAGAGTATTGTGTAAACATCACTGGTTATTTAAACTGGTGGAGGTAATTGATGGTCTTATTGGAGAATAGTACACTCGGAAAGCAGAGGAAGAGGAAGCGCTTTGACAGCCGTCAATTTACTTTTCTCGGGCCGCCAATTGATTTTAAGAACCGCTGACCTGCCGGGTCGTTATTATTTGTAATAGGCCAGCGTGGACTCTGGTCATGAAAAGTATAAGTAGATTGTCCGAGTTTTCCGATCCTGTTTGCTCCGAATAAAGGCCTCGTTTACGGCTGCCGAGCTGATGGAGCCGTAGTTTTTAGCCATGCACGCCAAAAGCAGCGTCTCCATCTGTCCTCCAGCAGGAGGAAAAAGCTCATCGGCTATGACTTTCAGCCAGCAACATCCATTTTTCCATCATTTGCCAGCTGCCTGACTCCTAGATAGTATAGAGTATGTGGCGGAGTGAGTGATGATGCTCAGCATCGCTCGGTGTAACGTGATGATGCAGCCGTACATGTTTCTGAACGGCAGACGATGATTACGGAGCGGTGTCTCCGGAGAAGTCTACTCCTGCGATTATTCCTCACCTCCTGCTGCCTCTCAAATGAAGGCTGGTCCCTTTGGAGGGCCTTTGCTCTCCTCTAATCTTCATGAGGACGAGGGAAGCTAATTAATGATATGCTAATGGATCTAACGCAGCATCCCTTCGCAAGACTTTAGCAATATTGATGTACTTGGACATTCTAGGCAGCTTTTTACAATGTGGAGTCACATGGTGGAGGATTAAAACATATACCTGCCTTACCCTGAAGTGTGGGGTGCCTGCCAGGGCTGGAATAGGTGGCTGTGAGAGTCGGGAGGATTCCCAGTGGACCAGTAGTGTTTTGGGTCACTGTGATCAGACAAACTATAAACGTTGCACCCAAGTGTATATATGTAGTAATTTAGTCTCATACAGCAGATACACTGCCACAAATGACATCTTGGCAAGTGAAATGATCCAAATCTAGTCGATACATCTAATATTTCTTAATTTGAGATGTTATAAGCTTATTATAAGCGTATTTGTCTGTCATTAATTATGTTAAGTAAAATAATTTCACTGTGTTGGCAAAAATATATAATATAATATAATATAATATAATATAATATAATAAATACAAAAATAAGCTGTCAATATAGTGAAACAATTTTACTTAAATTAAAATAGCTCAAAACAAGTAAAAAACTTTGTAACACTTTACTCTAGGGTGATGTTCATAAGGCTAAATGACACCTGCATAAGATCTTCTTGACAATCAACATAACCCATAATGTAAATGTCCATAAATTCTTAAATCACTAGACATCATTTACTAATAAGGTTCTGTATAGTAGTCTTTATAATAGATGATGTCTACTGGAATAAGCATTTATAAACATGTATGTAAGGTTATGTCAGTTGTCACAACAAGCTTACACTGACATAACATAAAGTAGCGTGTAACTACTACACTTTTTAAGGTGGAAATTTTAATAAGAAGCTAAAATTAGCCTTTTAAATTGACCGAATTCTGTGTGATGGTGTGAATCTGGTTTTGGTTGAGTTCATTACTGTTTTTTTGTATGAGTATAGCAAGAATAAACAAGCTACTTAAGGAGGATAAGAAATGCAGTGAGAAATGCTGACCAGAACTGACTTAGCTAGCATTAGCTTGTAGCACAGTGACTGTCAGGATTATGTCACAGTTAAGATAAAGGCCATTCCCAGTTTCCGTCTGCACAGCTCGGTTATGTGAGTGTAGCACATGAATGATAAATAAGAGGAAGAAATGAAGACCGTATGAAGAAGAATGAAGAACTCCCACTGCTAGCATGCTAGCACTCTAATTGTCAGTAATGCTTTGGGTTAAAGTCTTTCCCGATCTTGTTTTGTTATCCGTAGCGTTCCTCTATTTTTGTAGCTGAAGTCAGTGGCAACTGTTCTGGCTCATTTCTGCCGCATTACTGGCGCTCGTCTCCCTCTCAGCATCTGCGTGTGTGTGTTTTCCTATGATTTTTTTTTTCCGCTTTGCCGCGTCATTTGCTGGGAACGAGGCAGCGCCAGCCGCAGCAGCAGGGAAATGTTAGAGCGGCACATATTAAGCAGTTAATTAATGGACTCCTGTCCGCGCGGCCCAGCCGGATCCGTGGTGGTGGAGGCCTGCATGTCAGCGCTGATGGATCGCGGATCCGTCAGCTCCGAGGCTTTTCCTGTTGGTCGGTGCTGAACCGTTACTGCATGTGACAGCCCCTGGTCCTGTCAGAACGAATCGGCCCCTCCTCGCCGACTCTGCGGCAAAGGAAAGTGACACGTTAATGGAAGCTAAAGCACTCTAATGGCAGTGCCTGGTGAAAGCACCGAGAAGTCATCCGCGGCATTTGCCCTGGCTCTCCGAGATGTCGCTCCGAATCGCTGTCTGGCCATAAAGATTGCCCTCCCCTCTCCTGGCCTCTTCACCAACCCTTCAACTGTCCCCTGTGTAGCAACACTCTTTTCCTACACAGCTTCACACTGTTCTGTCCATCCTACTATCTTTGTTTTCTCACCCCCTGGTTTCCCAAAAATGTGCCTGGACTTCCAAGGCTGGAGCTGTAAATTGTGGTATTAATTAGTCGGAAACACATCACAGTTACTTGTTGTGATGTATGCACCCACAGGCATCTAATTATCTGTCTACCATTGACCTACACCTCCTCCAGAAGCAGGAACGCTATTTAAGTGCTGTTGTTTTTTTGTTTCCATGGAATTCTCGCATAAGAACCTTCAGCCAACAAAAAAAAAAGGAATTAAAACAAAACGCTGATTGTTCTCTGCGGCATGTTTCGTTTTTTTCCTCCCTTCTCCCACTGAGGTGATTAACAGCACGATGAGGATTGTTTTTGTCACCAATTAAAAGGACAGCGGAGCCGTAATGCATTGAAAAGAGTGCAAATCAGCAGGCGCTGTCAGACTAAAGCTGGGGGTGGACAGGCAGCGCTCGGCGAGCTCCTGCACTGCGGAGCCAGATGTGTGGAGGTGCTAAGGATCGCTTGCCTTGTCCCACCCAGTAATCAATTTGCAGGCCCCTAGCGCAGACAGCAACGGGGTAACAAACGACTTGCATTTCTGGAGCTTCCGAACACACACTCGAGTGCTAATGAAAGGCAGTCTCAGCTGCCACGCAATCTGGCTACACTCCTCATTGGCCCTGAAGTCCCTGATGCATTGGGCCCATTGTCTCCGCAATGCCGTATTTTAGCTCCGGTCCCATCTGTTTTCGTAATTACTGTCATGTAAACTGACTCTCCTCAAACTGTGCATCGCGCAAAGCGAAAAAGAGTCGCGGGGAGAGCTCTGATTAGCCTCCAGGCGCCGGTCGTCACCGGTACGGCGGTGCAGATTTGGAAAAAGTGTCATATATTTGAAGACGGTTTGGAGACCGTGCTGACATGCTACTCTCTCTCCTCGCCTAGCCTCTACCCCGGCTTCTATTTAAAGCCCAGACGTGGAAAAATAAACCCCTCTGTTTCAATATACATTAGACTCTCTCCATCGGTAATGATTGGGAAGTCTCTGTTGGCGGGAAACAAACAGTCGCTGTATACAATGAGCCTCAGCTGTCGTGTCGTGGCTGTAATGCTAAGCCCATTGTTCCTTGCCGCTTCGCCCGTGCCGCCGTAATGGCAGATTTTTTTTATTATATTCCGGCTGCTCAGTCTCCACCAAACCACCGTTCCTGCTGTGGCTGAGGATGTTGCCCATCATCCCGATTCAGGTTTTACATTAAGGCAGCGGCGGATCCTAATGAAAAATAACACTAACAACGGCTCACCCGGCTCGCCGTGATCCACCTCCACGCGACTTCATCAATCTTCCCCACACATTCGGCACCTGGTGCAGTCCTGTCAACTTCCTGACACGGGGTGGAGGCAGCCAGTCCTGCCTTATTAGTCTGTCAGCGCCGGTGATGCTCACATCGGGCACGCCGGCTGAAATGGAGCCCGGGCCTGTGGCTCGCTGGCCCAGTGCTGTGAAATACACACAACCTGATCTTAAATGACAATGTGGCGAGCACTGCCACAGCTTATTCGCTCAGACACTTTGGAAGGATCTAAACATGCCAAAAGTTACTTCGCGCCTTGTGAAATCCCGCTGTAATTTTCAGGAGAAGGAAAAAAACAAAAAACAAGGTGGATTATTCCTGAACTGTATTGTGTTCTTTCTTTTTCGTCACACTTATAGATCCAGGACTATGCAGAAGTCCGAGACCACCCTTCAGTACTTTAACTTCCACTCAGCCATTAAAAAACAAGCTCTACAGATTTCCAAAATGGTGTTCAAAAAGGCTAAAGAAGTAATGGGGTTCCTAACAACCACCTGGCGGTCCTGGTAGACCCACCAACACTGTCCCATATCAGATAAACAGCACGTAAAGCTTTCGCCTTTGAGAGAGAGGAGAACATCAAGCTCCACTCCTGCTTCAGATCTGAGAACATCCACAGGTGTTTCTGTCCACCCTTCCACTGTGAGAAGACACCTCAACACTATGGAGGTCTGAAAGGAGGTGTTGCTGTTCAAGAAGTTTCTCTACTGGGAAAACCGCAATAATTTAATGGCAATTTTGGCTGCAAATGAAATTAATTTGTAAATACAGTACTGTGCCGAACCATATATTAATGATGGCTAAAAGGAGTGACTGCATTTGGGTGTGCCAAAGACCATAGTGTGAAGGAAGCAGCTGAATCTGCAGGTGTATGGAAGCGTACGGTCATACGGGTCTACCAGCAGTGGCTAAAATCCCAGTCTACAGGGAATTCTCCTCGGAATTGTGCCAGGGAAGGCATCCACCAAATCTGGACCAACTGACCAATTCTTTGATGCAAGAGTGTCTGAACATTGATGTGGCCTACATCCAGAAACTTTTTTTTAGGGACGTTTCAATCATAGGAGAGTCATTATTTTGTCCGGTGAGCTTATTTGTTTAACCAGTTAACGTCTCCTTGTGGAGTTTGTAGTTATTATCTTATCAATACTTCATTATGTCCAATCAAACATGCTGGTGATGACACTGAACAAATCCAAAACAAATAGCACAAACAATATACAGTTTCACATCCATTTATTGATATGGGTGATCTACTGTAAAGTGTCTTTGTTGGTGTGGGTGTGAACCTCTAGAATGATCAGTTTCCTACAGGCATTAATGAGGATCAGGACGTTTAATCAACAGGATTAAAATCAGATGTGAATGTTACCGGTCCTACTCTGTTTAGCATCACTGTGTCCAATAAATGGAAGAAAAACTATATAATTGTTTGTGTTATAAGTTTAATCTGGTTCTCTTTCTCTATTATTCTAACTGTATATATATATATATATATATATATATATATATATATATATATATATATATCTGTATATCTGTGTGTGTGTGTGTGTGTGTGTAGGTGAGTGTGTGTGTGTGTGTGTACAATTATATATACATTATATATATATTTATAATGGTCCAAATTGACCCTCTAGTAACCATTTTGAAGAGATATTAATACCTTCCCTACCTGTGTGTTTATTAGTAATATAATAGCTGCTGTAATAGCTACTGTAATAGCTGTTCTACAGCGTTATAAGAACAAATGCTGACTCGCCTGTACTACATAGCGCTCCGCCTGTCCTTCATGCACTTCTGTGTTCATTTTTATGTTCCGAATCTTTTATGTCGGCCTGCCTGCATCATTAATTATTGAAACAGCATAATGGAAACAACCAAACATGTTCCTCTTAACACTGTTCCTCGATTTGCTGCGGTGGAAAGCGTTTTGCTTGGGGAAACAGTCTGTGGGGAAAGGCAGTGTTCTGCTCTCTCGTGTCTAGCCATTACAGCACTGAACTGAATTTCTCTCTTTTTTGGGGGGCAAATGAGAAAACGGCAGGCAGCAGTAGTAATAAGGATTACCCACTGATAATACTCTTTCTCCAGGTACATATTCACTAAGCCTTGTTCATTATCATTTACACATTACATGGCATAGAGTAACGGCTATTACCAACCACTCTGTTCATATGCCAGTAATTGAAGCTTTTAGGAGATTATGAGCTTTTTCCTATTCCAGGATGTAATGTCTTACCTTAAAATATCCTTCCTTATTCCTGCTATTTTATTTTATGTCTTATATTAGCTATTATTTATAGACTCACCTGTTTAGTTTTCTTATGTTAAAGAACACATTTCAAAAACCCACTCCTAATAACCTAAAGTGTCAGTATGTCAGAGTTAGGCTAGACGCTATACACTTGCTGTTTGGTCGTGCGCTCACGTAAACATCCAGCTGCGTCATGAAAGTAACTGCCATATACTTGCCTATATGCTACGAGTGTTACTGGAGGCTTCCTCTAGAGGGCAGACCACTCCGTTTGTCCAGCATTTTCCACTGTGCGCGGACATAACGGTCTCAGATTTGTTTCCATATTGACTTTTAAAATAATACTGCTCATCAGCTGTTCCGACAAGCATATCTGTCATTGTGCAGCGGCAAAGACTAATACAGATGCAGGCTTTCTTCAAAACCTTCTGCTATTTTTGATGCCGCTGAGTGCTCCACTGCCCCCTAGAGTTTATGTGTGTACTGCACCATGCATGCACATAGCGTTAGTTTCTGAGGACGTGCACAACTGGCGCACTAAACAGATGCAGGATAAGGAAGGCAGCCATCATGCATACGCAAACGCATGACTAAACAGCAACAAGTATATCTCTACCCTTTCATTAGTATATAATCACCTGTAACTACATATCATTGTGTTTAGCTTAGAATGAGCCTTCATGTCTGCATAAGAGCGGCTCGTAACCCAACAGAAGCTGCCACCGCCATGTTTCTACAGTAGCCCATAATGGACAAACCACACACTGGCTATAGAGAGGAACTTAAATGTTTTCATGCAGAAGCTTGAATTTGGTGGCGCTATAGCACCAGCCGCTGTAGGTTCTTGGGAACAGAAGAGTGGATGTGGGTGGTGGGGATTCAGTAGGTTGCAGTAGGTAACCTCACCTCTAGACAGTACACATGGCTACTTTAAGCATGAGAGGTGTAATTCTATGAGATAAAAAGCAGATTTTTACATGACCTCTCTTTTCAGGGGCTGTTTTTCTCATGTTACTGACTCGATATTCATATGTAAATAAAGTGTGTTCTGATTTGTCGCTTCATTCAAAAAGTAGTGCAACCTAAAGCTCTTTTTTAAACTTCTGCATTAGGGACCTCTGTAGGCAGAATGGGCGGAGATACATTTGTAATTGAAATGCTTTTGTGACACCACAAAAGAAATGAACTAAATTCATAGGATACAGTTGATGTAGTGTAGTAGGTGAAGTGTAGAAGTGTACTCAGTGGTGTAGTAGGTGAAGTGTAGAAGTGTATTCATTAGTGTAGTAGGTGAAGCAGAGAAGTGTGCTCATTACTCTAGTAGGTGAAATATAGAAGTGTGCT
This sequence comes from Semaprochilodus insignis, assembly GCA_034552555.1. Classification (NCBI taxonomy): domain Eukaryota; kingdom Metazoa; phylum Chordata; class Actinopteri; order Characiformes; family Prochilodontidae; genus Semaprochilodus; species Semaprochilodus insignis. Next base: position 21,394,151 of record CM067477.1, on the reverse strand, counting down.
CATTAGTGTAGTATTTTAAGTATAAAAGTGTACTCATTAGTGTAGTAGGTGAAGTACACAAATGTACTCATTAGTGTAGTAGGTGGAGTACATAAGTGTGCTCATTAGTGTAGTAGGTGAAGTATAGAGTTGTACTTATTAGTGTAATAGGAGAAGTATAGAAGTGTACTCATTACTATAGTAGGTGAAGTAGAGAAGTGTGCTCATTAGTGTAGTAGGTGAAGTACAGAAGTGTGCTCATTAGTGTAGTAGGTGAATTATACAAGTTTGCTCATTAGTGTAGTAGGTGAAGTAAAGACGTGCGCTCATTAGTGTAGTAGGTGGAGTATAGAAGTGTACTCATTATTGTAGCAGGTGAAGTATAAAAGTGTACTCATTAGTGTAGTAGATGAAGTATAGAAGTGTACTCATTAGTGTAGAAGGTGAAGTACAGAAGTGTACTCGTTATTGTAGTAGGTGAGGTATAGAAGGGTACTCATTGGTGTAACATGTGAAGTATAGAAGTGCGCTCATTGGTGTAGTAGGTATAGTATAGAAGTATGCTCATTAGTATAGTAGGTGAAGTACAGAAGTATACTCATTAGTGTAGTAGGTGAAGTATAGAAGTGTACTCGTTATTGTAGTAGGTGGAGTATACAAGTGTACTCATTAGTGTAGTAGGTGAAGTATAGAGTTGTGCTAATTAGTGTAGTAGGTGAAGAATAGAAGAGTACTCATTAGTATTGTAGGTGAAGTGTAGAAG
>CM067477.1:21313482-21381214 GCA_034552555.1 Semaprochilodus insignis | reverse complement strand
TATATATATATATATATATATATATATATATATATATATACAGTACTAGTCAAAAGTCTGGACACCCCCTAACTAAATGCCTGTTGTTGGTGATCTTAAAGACTCTACAATCTTACACTTAACAGCTACAACTGACAAGAGTCTGAAACAGTACATATCCTGATATACCACATATACTCTTGATGTACCACAGTATTATATTTCTCCATATCTCCACCTCTAATATATATTTAGTGGTGTAAAAACTTTGATCTCTTTTTCTGCACAGTGTAAAAGCTCTAGTTCCCCTTTCAATTTAGGGAATATTCATGATGTACAGACTAAAAGAATTGCTCCGAACCTGCTTTGAAATAAACCTTGTTCTATCAGCCTCCACTTCAGGTTAAGAAAGCTGGTTCATCCTCCTGTAAAGGTCCCTTTTGGAGGACTGTATAATTCCATGAGTGCTATTTTATATAGTTATTACAGATATTTCTAATTTATTTAAAACCCAGTAATAATACCTCAGACGTATCCACTGTGTGTGCATTATTGTAGCTTTTTTCATTAAATAAAACAGATAACTACGTGACTGTAACATGCAAAGGCTCATCCCAACAGCTGGCAACAGCTGTAATATTACAGCATATGTTCTTGTGTCTGTTTGTGTTCATTCTTCACACTGAGGTGTGTGTGTGCGCATGAGAGAGTGTGTGTGTGTGCGCACTCGTGTGTTTTCATGTGTACTGAGTGAGCTGAGGAATCTGGGTCTTTGAGGCTATTTATAGCCGAGATGTAAGACTTTCTGAATATATGTGACTACAGCTGTGGGTCTCATTCAGGCCGACGTGCAAAACTGCTTTTTTTGTGTGTGGCCTCCCAGAATGTTGCATGCGTTTCCATTTACAGTAGAGGGTTAGAGAGGGAGTACCTGCTTGTCAGTGGTCGTGGCCATACAGCTGTGACTGGGGGTGGATTTACAACGGTACCTCATTAATGTCCATATCTGTCCATATATATCCATATATCTTGCATTTGTGTTCTGTGAGCTTGCCTGAGCATAAGACTGAGGAGAAATTTCAAACCATCTGGCTTCAAAAATGAGTTTATTGCCTACTTCATCATCTCAAAAGTCTGTCTTTTGGTCTACTGGTTATAAAAGCAGTGGAATGAAAGTGTTGAAAGGTTCATCCAACCTATAACCACAGAAATGGGATCTAGGATAAGCTGTGTGCGTGCATATTTTCCTTTTCTTTTCTTTAATAATTAGTTTGAGTATCAAAATGCCAGTTCAAAGGCTAGTCTGCGCATATGGACAAATAACCTTGTCTTCCATGTATATGGCATGCTATAGTGCACAGTTTGTCCCCAGCCATTTCTAGTAGCAGCAAAGGGAGCTGAATGTTCATTTCAAGCAGAGCACAAAAAGAGATACATAAAAACCTGTCAGTGGAAGCATAAAGCTGTCGATAAGTGCAGGAGTGCATTTGCATGCTGTTTCAATGAGGCCGTGGCATTCTGAAACTCAAACTGTCTGTTTATTAATTTATTGTTATTTATTTAGTTCCATAAATGCCTTGTTGATTCGCTTATAACCTGATCTGTGATCGTTTTGTAGCGTATAGGTTATTAGTTCAGGATGTGAATAAGTGGAGATCATAAATGAGCGTAGAAGGTAAACTCCCACCCTCTACACTGAATAAACAGAAAGCTGATTCTTGGGCCTCGTTCACAAATTCTAATAAGGTGAGTAATGTGTAAAAATTCCGAACATCTAGCATCTTTAGAGAACAGTTATTTCGGACTTCTTGGAAGCTGAATTTTCCTTTGGCTGCAAGACAAAGATGATCTGCTCTGGTACGTTTCCAGCTATCTGCATGTATTTATTACACAACAAACAACTTAATCATGAGTTTATTTGCCACAATGTCTGCACTGGTCTTTTAGTGTCAGCGTAAAACTGATTTAATGATGTGACGTGTTGTTTTCTGTCTGACTTCTAATGGACAACTGCATTAAAAGCAGCGTCACATTAAAATGGAAATGCAATGTAAAGCATTAAAGCATGTGGCGACGTCCTACACATCGAAAGTACCTTACTGTCATTTCTCCCAGTAGAAAGCTGGAGTGCCATGTCAGTGTCTGTGTTACTGTTATATGTGTATTTGGATTTGGCTTCTTGAGTGGAGATGCTGTTTTGAGCTTGGCTTGTACTGACGTGTTCAATTCTGCTTTATTGTCGTTATTACATATCTACATCTAAACTCCTGGACACTCCACTTTACTTAAATACTAATATATGCACATGTTTATTATGTTAATTCAGTCATTATCTGAAGATAACTGCGCCCCTTGCACATTTATGCACATTTATTTATTACTATTGGACTGTCTTTTCTTCAGGTCTACAGTTATATTTGTATTTCTTGTATATATTTCTCGCCTCCTTGCGAAGTGAGATATATTTATATATTTATCCATAGTGAACTGTACTATGTATAGTTTATAGTTTATAGTTAATAGCTAACAATACTGCTGAGCCGGTACCTACCCATTTAGGTTTTCATACTGCACAACCCTGTTTTTTATTTTGTACTTGTTTTACTGTATTACTGTGCTGTTTTTGTGAAACTGCTACTGGCTGCTAAATTTCCTTCGGGATCAATAAAGTATCTATCTATCTATCTATCTATCTATCTATCTATCTATCTATCTATCTATCTAGTTAACTATTCTAGTTACTTGGTGCTAATGCTAGTAGCTAACGTTACCTATACTAGCTACTGGCTTTCCATCTGGACATCAACACAAAGTAGACTAAAGTTGTTCCTCACTATGGAACTCTCAGTTTAAGATGATCTGCTTCAACCGGCAAACACGGATACAATCATACAGCATGACTGCTACTTACAGACTGCTGTTGGGGTTGTGATGCTAATAAAGGTGGAGCTAGTCTTCTCTTAAGTCTCTTCAGGGTCAAACGCTCCATATTGTCCAGAGAGGTTTGGGAACCTGTCTGGATTGAAATGTGCAGACTGCAGGATTAAAGTTGTTCTGGGAAATCGGCTTTCATATACTTATTTGCTTTAAGCAGTTTTCATTCCACCTTAAAGGTGCTGCAGTTACATTTTGGTGCCTGTACAACTGCAGCATTTAAGGTGGAACAGAACATTGGATTATGAAGCTGGTGAATAGGAAGCAACTTCAGCCTGCTTTAAAGATGAACGTCAACCATGTACCGCAGACAGCTGGGTTCCTTGGAAAAGGAATGAAAAGTGACGACATCCCCTTCCCAGCCTGGAACGCTGGATTTCTCCACACAGTCCATCATGTTAGTTCTGTAGCTCCGTTGTGGTTGTATGTAAATGTTGGGGGTGTGAATATTAATGAGCCTGTTCCGTAACGGTTTAGGATTTTGGAATCGTCCCATTTTCCCGTCCTCCTTTGGGAATGCAGGATTTGGATTTGAAGGAAGAAAAACAGTGTTTGAGGGTCACGGTATGTCAGTTCTAGGTACTGAACTTTTCTTATTACACCATCACAGTGTACGTACAGCTTTACAGTCTGTGGCACATTTAAGTATTACAACAATAGTCAATCAAATGTACAGTTTCTCACTTACTCTAATGGAGTTGGTTCTAGTGACTAAGATATTGATGGTGTCTGAAGTCCTTGTTTAGTTTTAGACTAAAGGCTAAGCTAAGCTATGAAGCATTATAATCCAACAGTGAGCATAATGCAAACATCAGACTGTGTGAAGCTGTAAAATAATCTCAAATAGACTTGCTTATGTGATCTCTGACACTGCATGCTGTAAAAATTGATGTATCTTGCATAGCTAAAAGCATTACTAGCCACCATTTTATAGGTAAATAAAAAAAAAATAATAACAAAAATAACAATAAATCTTTATTTACATAGTACCTCTCATTCTCCTAACAAAATAGAACATTTGAAATAATGGAATAATGAAAATAATTAGCCCCAATTAGGGCCCATCGAGCATGAATTCCTTATATTTTCTGGAATGCCAGTTCACATTTTGGGAGCTACATAAGAAAAGGATCTTCCACAGTAAACCCTGCAGTGTCAGAGCCCACATACGCAAGCCAGACTGCTGCTGTAAAAGCATAGCCTGTGCAAAAAGGCAGAGGGAGGAGAGCTGCACCACAGTTCAGTAAGCTGGTCGGCCACGGCCGCAGGATACAGGCGCGAGTGCAGAGATTGTGGAAGCAGCAGGCCAGGCTTAAGCTACGGCCTGAGCGACCTCACCTGACCCATTAGAGTTGGAGTGTCGTTCACTCGCACTCTTTCACCTCTGCCGCTCTGCAGACCCAGGACCTTCTCCTGACCCAGAGTGGGCGGTGTGGGAGGCGTGGCAGGTCAACCTCCACGGCAAACTCAATCTGTCTTCCATGGCCTTCTGTTGTGTGGCTCCGCTCTCTTCCTTGCGTGGTCTCACTCTATCTTTCAGTCATTAGTATCCCAACGCTCTCACTCCTGTATCTTGTTTGTGTGTGTGTGTTTGTGTTACTGAGCTAAAAAAACATTGATCTGGAGGTGCTGATTCACCGGCATCGAGTTTAAAATGATAATACTAATCAGATCATACAAATCAGGCTGCTGTGTCGGCTTTTTTTAAATGTACAAATCCCCCCAAAAAGCTTGGGATGTTGTTTTTGTTGTCTGTGTTCATCTAATGTGTGAATACTTAATGCAGTCATTAAAACACAGTGATGAAATTATGAATTGGTTCCTGTAACTGAATCAATACATTGTGAAGTCAGAGATTTACATGCCATGCTCTTGTCATGCTTGTATTTCCCTATCGCTCGTTCTCCTTCCTTTCATTTCTCCTCTCCCTCCCTCCCTCTCTCTCTCTCTCACTCTCTCTCTCTCTCTCTCGCTCCTGCTTGCTCTCTCTCTCTTGCAGTCTCTCTCTCTGCCCCCCCCTCGACTGTTCCCATCTGTGCTGACTCTGCGGAGCTGCTCTACCTCTCCACTTCCCCTCCATTACATCTGCTCAGTGTTGCTCATTTATTGAAGCAGCAACCTCACTACCCAGTATCTCCCATACGGCACATTTTCAGCCCACCTTTTTCTTTTTTATTAGCTCAAACTTCATGCCTTTAAAGATGCTCTTTGGTACACATTCTATAATTTTTATGCTTATTTTGTTTCTAGCATAACTAGTCATGACTTTCTTTGTTATAATAGAAAGCAACTGTGCTGCAATGCCAGAAAAAGGTGCTGTATGACATACCAGAATTGGAATATTGGTATTGGTATTGGTACAGTGGAGTTGGGAGCTCCATTGCCTGAAGAAATTTCGGCGAACAGTCTTACATTCCCGCATGATTCCGTGGGACTCCGCACCATATCAGTACCGCTGAAATAAAAGTGTTATGGGTGGGAATGGGCGGTTACCCAACCCAGTTAATTAATTCATTAATTAGTCGTCTTTATAAAATAATAATAATCACACAATAATTAACTTAATTAGCATAAGGGGAAAACAACTAAATAATCAATAAGAAAGTAGTAAACTCATTCTAAATAGCTGCAAAGCCAATCACATGAACACCACGTGTACTCCATCAGTGCTACAGAAATGGTGAAGCCTTGAAACTTCCAAAACTTCCCACCCATTCTCTTCTGTTATTGCAATTTGGGACAAATTCAGCAGATCATCTTTACAGTTTGAAAGAACTTGGCAGCCTTTATTCACTTCTCCAGAAAGACTCTCATTTACAGCCATTCCGGAATGAATCTGGTTCTCACTGCAACCGAAGCTTAGAACATTATCATTAGTCATCTACAAATAATAGACAGTGATAGTGAAAGGTGCCATGTGCTAATCCTTCATGTGCTATCTACATGAAGACTTACTCTGACAATGCCATAGAGTATTGAGTTATTCTTTAACTCTTGCCTTTTTTCATTTACCATGATTATTATGTTTTAATATATTGTCATTTATTTGTATATTTGTACATACTGCTACCTTTCTATTTAAGTATTTATTTTTCCATTGATTTATCTATTTATTTTTTCTCTTGTTTTTCTGTTTTTATGAACCTGGGCTGTAGAACTCATGCAAATTAATACTAATTCTGTTAATTATTTAATCAATTAATTAAAGTAAAACAAACGATAAAAAGACTTGCTAAAAGAAATGGTAAAGCTTTTTAAATGGTCACTCGGCCTCAGATGTGGACAGTGCTCTAAAGAAAGGCCAATACACCACAATTAAACCCACTAAGGGTCAGTCCTGACACCTGGCAGCCATTTTCATTCCTGATTAATTCATGAGATTTTTTTGTGAATAAAGTGTCAAATATTAGATGTCATTTACCAATGTAAATTGTCATGTGAATCAGTGGATGCTACACTACTACATAGCTGTGCTTCATGTCCCAAACTGGACAATGATTGGAATGATATTTTCAGAATATTGTGTGTTCTGTAAGTGCAGTTGGCCTTGAATCCAGTATAATTCTTATGGCAGTATACGTGGGACTGGCAGAGCTGCATGTAGCCCAGTTGCCCTTACTTGCCCACGCACTTGCTGTACCAAAAAAAAAAAACACCTTTACCATATGGGTAACAGAATTGACAAATATGTTATATTTGGAGAGAATATGTTGTGTTTAAAAGGACAAACTTACTGTATTTGAGAAATCTGGTATCCTTTTATTTGCAGCAGCTATATTGTTATAATCTTCCATTTTGAAGTTCAATTTGATATGTACGATAACTACACCATGCTTTATAATAAACAGATATGTCACTAATAAACATTAAAATATCTTAACATTGGGTATTATTGCATTATAACATTGCATTATATTCAATTTACTGTTTAGCACTAGTTTAACACTATTGAACTAAGTATTTGATTTCTTAAGGCTAATCCAGGTTTATTTACTTCCAGTATTTAGTCCCAGCAGCAGCCCACAGTTCTTATATCGGTACGTCCCTAGTGCTGTATATTGCCCTCTTTACTATTCAAATCCTTATTCTGGAGTGAATAACACAGTTAAAGCACTTCTTGCAATAAATAAGATTGTTTACTTTCCCTGGTTTGTGGTAAGTGCTCTTAAAAGCATTTTAAATTGAAATGGTCTATAAAACGTATAATATGCGCCTTAACTGTGTGTTTAATTACAGTAGTTTTTATATAAGAGCAGTATTTTAACTTTTTTATGATATCCTTGCTTTTAAAGGTAAATAAACAAAGTTTTTCAGAACGTCATAGCAGTGACTCTGTACGTTTAAGAGACAGGTGCTGTGTTGGCCTCTTCAGCATCATTCAAATAACCTGCAAAAGCTTGTTTTGGTGTTAATAGCAGTTTTTACTTTATCCTTATTTGTCATAATGGCTGAGAAAGTGACTCTTAAAGCATCTAGAATCAAATTGAATAAAAAGATATGTAGCACATTTCCTCTGTCTTCTTAGTGTTTCTCGGGAACGTTGTGGACTGTATGTCCTGCAGTGTGTTTTTTTAGAAACTTTAGAGCTTTGTAGCATTAAGAATCTTTTTTCTCCCATCATTCTTTTTTGTTTCTTTTGATTTAAGAGATGTAACATTTCTCGTTTTTGTTTTTCATCACATATTCACTAAAATATCTTCCTTTTTATACTGCCAGGCATTTAGCTTAATCAGCTATTCACATTTAATGCATATGTTTGTAATAGTTTTTAAAGCTATGATTTTTTTTTATTAACCCACAAGGGACGCTTTTTCAAGCTAAACTCGAAAAGAGGAGCAGCATGACTTAGATCAGCTCTCCCCTCTAAGTTATGTTTCAAAAGCAAGTTGTCAGTCAGAATGAGAAATTAGACATGATTAAAAGTCTTGAGTCCTTCGGTTCACCTCGGCATTGAGGGTGAAGCTTCTCAGGCTTAGCAAACATCAGGGCCTGATTGATATGCGTGTTTAACCGTAACCTGTGAGGTTAACACTACACTCCCTGTAGGTCTGCCACGATTAATCGATTAAACTCAATTTTTAACAAATAATCTATAAAATAAATTACATTCTTAATGAACCAGCAGTGATGCATGGGGATTTATATTGTTTGGCAATCATAAAAAATCCTTGATTGCTCGATTAATGTGTAAAATACTCAATTAATCTGTGAAATATTTCATTAGTCTGCAAAGTCTGCAAATAATCTGTCAAATTCTTCATTTCTAATATAGAAATCTTATTAGGGCAGTATTTTCCAAGTGATTCGCAGTATTAACAAATAATTGATTCTTGACTAATGAGCAGTGTTGCATGATGGTCATGCACATTTGCTCTCTCTTCCAAAGTCTCATAGGCAAACTAATTTATATGCATTTTTTCTCTGCACAGTGTTTTTCCTCTTTTTGTGTAATAAAGGTATTTTGAAACCTTAGAAATGCTGTGCATGGTTTGTTGTTTTTATTGTTTGGCCTTGATTACTCAATAAATCTGTGAACTATTATTGTACAAAATCTGCAAATAATCTGGCAAATACTTGATTTCTAGCCGAGAAATTAATTTAGGGTGGTGTTTTTAACATCATTACAGTATTATATGTTATTTAGGCATTAATAAAGTAAATTAATCCATGCAAAACATTCTATTAATAAATGATTACAGTTTACATTTTTGATGAATCAGCAATGTCGCATGATGATGCACATTTGCTCTCTTCCAGGAATTAACCACGTCTTGTAGACAAACTCACTTACTGTATATGCATTTTTTCTTTGTATACTATTTTTTCCTAGTTTATTTTTTTCTGCTATTAAAATATTTTGAAATCTTAGAACAGCCTTGCAATGTTTGTTTTCTTATTTTTTTATTATTTGTCATTAATAAAAAACCTTCATTACTTGATGCATCTATGAAATACTCAATTAATCTACTAAATAATAATTCATAAATAATTGATAGAATAATTCTATTTAATGTATTTATATCTCAGTTAAACAATATGGATTAATCGATTAAAGTGGTGAATCAGCAGTGAGTTTGGCATGATGATCATGCACAAAGTCTCATGGACAAACTCATTTATATGCATTTTTTCCCTTCATAGTGTTTTTCCTAGTTTATTTTTTTATAATACAGTGTTTTAAAATCTTAGAAAAGTTGTGCATGTATTTTATTAGGATGGTGCTTATTGTCTGGCCTTTAAAAACCCTTGATTATTCAACTAGTCAGTAAAATGCTCAATTAATCTGCATCAATAATTGCTAGAATACTTGATTTCTAATATACAGTACAATACAGGCAGTACAGATACAATTTAGTATCACATTTTGTAAGTATATCACAGTATTAGGTTTAATTTAAATTGAATAAAGTTGAATCCATGCAAGACCGATTTTTAAACAGAGTTTGGGGCTGATTTGTCAACTTATATCTTAGTTGGATAGATTGCAGCGAGTATGATGGGTGGTACTGTGTTGTGTGCTGTATAGCACAGCCTCTACCCTTTTCTACAGAATGCTTGTGTGCTATCATATCTCGTTCTCAGGTTTCAAACCGGCACTACAGTCGATGAAATGAGTGATGGTGTATGTCATCAGGAGATGATGAGGCACCATAACCTTCAGTAAGCAGTGAGAGACGTGCCTATTACATGTGTCATGGTCCATGGCTCTAAAGGATTGCATCTTTTGTCTCAACTGTTTGCGAGCTCTTAATAGGGCCTGCTTTTTGTTTGATTGCAAACAGGAGGGCTGTGGGTGTCCCTGCTTGTGCGTTTGTGCTGTGCCTGAACGATCTGCTCAGAGAAAGAGAGGGAGAGAGAGAGAGAGGGATGGCAGAGAGAAGAGAGAGAAAGGTGATGTATGTATGGAAATGGGGGCGGAGACCATCTGCTAGGCCTCACTGGGCACATGTGTTCCAGTTTGTGTCTCTGCTCTAGTGTCTGTGTGTTCGTGTATGTGAGTGATTAGTCTCTCGCATTTGTGATAATGTCTGTTTGCTTTTGCAGCTGTTCTGCTATTTAGCACCCTTCTCATTCTACGTGTCTGCACTACAGACAGCTCCAGTCTTTAAAGCAGACGTTTTTTGAGTCATATTTGATAGGGATGTTATAGCGCTGGGTGATACTGATGAAATTCCATATCATGATACTTTCCACATAACTCACAGGATCGAACAAGACTTAGGTTAACATTGACAAAGTTAATGAACCCATTCATCCTGATAGAGTACTGATAGTCTAGGCCAGGGATGGGCAACATGTGACTCTAGATCCACTTGCGGCTCTTGTACTGCCCCTTGTGGCTCCACAGTAGAATTTGATTTTTAGGTTAAAAGGTAAAATGTAAAATAATTAAAAGGTAAGGTAAAATAATTTTTAGATAAAATAATCATCGGTAAAATAAGCGGTAAAATAAGGCTTTACTGAGATGAGTGAATAGGCTTCATATACAGAATTAATATATGTTTTCTAAATAGTAAATAAGTTAGTAAGTGAGTTTTTACTTATGTAGCACTTTTCTAGAACACGTTTCAAATTGCTTTACATTACCACACAATAAAATACAATAAAATACAAAAAACACACTAAGTACCATTAACCAATAATCACAAACTACTTAAAGCAAGAGAATAAAAATAAGTCTTTAAACGTTTTTTAAAAACTGAGGCTGAAAGCATGATGTCAGCAGGGAGATTGTTCCACAATTTTGGGGCATATGCTGCAAAGTTCCTGTGTCCCTATGATTTTAGTTTAGTGCTAATTTACTGACCTTAAACCCTGAAGATTGTTGTGCAGACTGCTGGTTAGTAATCTCGCCTCGCTAGTTACCTTAGTAGCTAATAAAACGGCAAAGAAGACAAAGTTTCACCACAAACATCAAGCATTTACAAAGTTACAGACTTGTTTGCACTTATATGCGCTCCAGCTGGTTTCCTTTTATGTTTCATCTGCAACCAGAAAGTGTCAACCACCCAACAAGTCTTTGCCAGACAAAAAAATGTTTAACTTTCACAAAAGAGTATCCTGCCAGAGATGTAAGATCAGTGCCTATAGCTGAGCTAAAGTCTGCGTTCTTAATTATGCTATACTGCAGCGTGGGCTATTTCGTCATATTTCATTCCATTCTCTAAAAAGCACAGCAAAACAAAAGACCAGGTGCACACTCACTGCTCAGTCCCACTCACCTCACTGTTAGCTCGCTAGGCTAAAAACACACCCCACTCAGCCAGGAGCTAAGCACAGAAGCCACTAGCTTCTCCTTCTCAAACTAAACCACCCAAAACCACTTCAACCACCACTAACCCTAGATAAATATATCTTTCTATTGCGGTGTGGCAGGACTACAATATTGCATTAAATGTTTTAGCCTATATTAGCATATGCTAAGACATGTACAGCCAAAGTGTGAAAACATTACTCCAATAAAACTGACATGAAATGTTGAGGCTCTTAAGGAGGTTCAGGTTTTGTTGAAATGAGACAAACTGGCTCTTCTTTACCTTTGGGGAGCCAACCCCTGGTCTAAAGTAAAACAGTAAATGAGCCTTTTAAAGGAAAGGAAATCCCCACTACTAGTGATTATATGTGTGTCAGCATGTGCATGAGCTAAAATTATTGCTAAATTAGCAGTTGTAATTATTGGGTGTAATTCCAATATCAGAGCGTTCCCGTTTACATTATTACGGTTTTACATTATAACAGTATTGTGCAGCCCTAATCTCCTGGAGAGGTGTATGTGTGTTTTCTCTCTTTGTTCTTGCAGTGGTGAAAGCCTGTCACACGCACAGCCGATAAAACTGAACTGTGGTGTGTCTGTGTATAAAGAGGAAGCAGCTTAAACAGCGATGGTGTGTGACTGTGTTTCTGGTGTGGTGTGAGTGCTTGTATTGCTGTTGGCGACTTCATGGCCATTTTTCACGTAGACATGCTAGCATTGCATGCATGGGTGAAGATAGAGAGAGATGGGGAGAGAGAGAGAGGGATGAATACATTGCGACTGAATTAATATATTCTGTAAAATGCAATACAGCAAGCATACAGAGCAAAAAAGGAGAGGAAGAGAGAGAGAGAGAAAGTGTGTGTGTGTGTGTGTGTGTGTGTGTGTGTGTGTGTGCGCGCATGTTTTGGTGTGCCTGTAATTTGCCATACGTGAGGACCAGGTGTCCTTATGATGACAGGAAAACATGGCCACATATCCTCACAAGAAAATAAACAGGTTTTCAGTCTTTTTTCACCTGTTTTTAGAGGCACAGAGATAAAGGTAAGGTCCTCAGAAAGGAAGTAATAACAGCATGCTTGTGTATGAGCCAATGCCTATAATGCGCTCTTGTTCATGTGTGTCTTCTGGCTGCCTCAGAGTAATTATCCTGCTGCTGAGAGATCGGGTCCGAATGCTGCTTTATGAGCCTTGTGTTTAACACGTCCTAAAGAAGAAATGTCAACTCCCGTTGATTTGGTGAAGGGATTTCACTCAACTATGACAACCTCTGCCAAAAGTCGGCTCTTTCTCTCCACCAGACGGTCGGTATGGGGCCGAAAAGGCCAGTGCAGTGCACCGGGAGGGGGTGTGCGGGGGGCTTTGCCATAGATTAGGGCCACTGTAATTGCTCTGAGATGGAACTGCACGCCAGCTAGCAGGCAGCTCATTAGAAACAAACCCCAAAATATCAAGTGAGTCACTGAGAGCCATGCAAAAAAGAGCAAACCCTGTCTTGCCGACTGGCACACGTAGGCCACGTCTGCTCGGGGCTTGAAACAGTTGTTCAATTATTTGAATCTTCAGGAAAAAAAATCTGGGTCATGCTTTAATGGAGAAGATGGAGGGGGGCACTGTCTCATTAATGCTCATCAATATTTAATCAGATGCATGAATGCGATGCAAATATAAGCAGACATCAATATTTTACCGGGCAAACCCGCTCACTTTTGACAATGAGTACTGGTAGCTGAGCACATTCAAGAGCACGTCCAGGCAAATGTCCACAGCCCTGCCATATCTGCAATAGTTGTGGGCTGCAGAATTTAAAGTCCCAGAGTATAATATTAAAGGAGGTTTTATGATATTAAATGTATTATATTAAACATTCAGCAAAGCCGGATTGATGAAAAACCTGAATGATGAAAATTTAAGATATAAATAAGATAAAACGGCTTAGAAACCGCTGATCAGACCTACCTGAGAAGTGTGTGGGCGTGGTTAATGAACAGCTAGATTGACAGCTGTTCAGCTGTCACAGGCACCCATATATCCCAAATGGGGAGGAGCCATTAGACCATGTGCATAACTAGAAGCTAATGGGCCCCAGTACAAAAAAAATCTTTTCAATGAATTAATGTTAATTAAATATTTTTAATTAATTAAAATCAGTCCCCTGTGACTGAAACATACCTAATAGTGTGGAACACCTCCACGAGCACCAATAACAACTGTGATTGGATTTGGCATGTACTGGACAAGTTTCTGGATGTAGGCCACATCAATGTTCAGACACTCTTGCATCAAAGAATTGGTCAGTTGGGCCAGATTTGGTGAATGCCTGTAGACTGGGATTTTAGCCACTGCTGGTAGACTCGTATGACCGTACGCTTCCATACACCTGCAGATTCAGCTACTTCCTTCAGACTTTGGTCTTTGGGATGCCCAAATGCAGTCACTCCTTTCAGCCAATCATTAACTATCTGCTTTGGAGCCATTCTAAGCCGTCTATGACCATCCACTTAGTTGACTAGTTGCTGCGGCCCCATTCACATGTGCTGCATAATACCGTACAAAGTGTGTAATGTAAGAATATAGTACATTTTGTTAAATGTGAAATTGTATATAATTCCCAAACTGATGCTGGGTACATGTTCCTCTGCAGTCCGGTGCAGGTTCTTCCCTACCTTCTCCTTGACTCGTGACTGAATCATTGAGTCGACTGGTGGTGGTGCCGGGCCCCTTCCCAGCCTGAGGCTGTGCCGGTAATTAGAGGGAGAGCACTTGCACCGCCGCAGTGACTGCCTATGCTGCAGCCCCCATCAGAAAAAGGCCTCCAGCTGAGCCGAGATCTCCCTGCACTCTGATTGGCCGAGTTTCTCTCGTCTGCTGACCTCGCGCATCCACAGAATTATGCAGAGCAAGGCCAAAATACAGGAGTGAAGGAGGCTCAGTTAAGCGGGCTGAAGGGTGGAGCGGTTTAAACCACAGTGACAATGAGAGAGTGAACCAAAACCACTTTACACAACCCCTGGTAGGCTAGTTATTTATTTAACTCCATAGAAATGAATTAATTTAACAGTGTTGGTTTGTTAGTGTTATAGTTTAGCTCGCTGTCTTCGTATTTCTCCCTCTATTTCTTCCATTCTTTCGTCTCTGCTTCTGTGTAGCGTGTCTTGACGCGTTTTGATCAGCACACAGCACTGAATAGTGCAGACAGTCAGCTTCTTTGCCATCGGAACGTTTGAGGTGTTAACTCGCAGCTCAGGTTGAAGGATGGTTGAAGTTATTAGGCCACAGCTTGCTTCAGCTCTTGGGACGTGCACGCACAATTTAGCGATGCTGTGAGGCGTCCGTCTCTGCCTGGATAAATTAATATTTCATTCGTAATTCGGTGGAGGGGGTGAAGGTGTGGTCTCGTTTGCTGTTTGCTCCTGCTTGGATTGAGTTTCATGCATGCTGTTTGTGCAAGCTGAGCACGCGTCATGTATTTTGTATGACGTGAAAGGGTGGGAGTGTAAATATGAATGAAAGAGTGAATGGGTTGGGAGAGATAGTAAGAACATATTAGCAATTGTAGCAGGTAGCAAGGTAGTATCATGGCTGCCTGGATCAGTTAAAGCCCAGCTTCGGGGGGAAAGAGAGTTATCAGACCAAACCTGCTTAGAGGTCCTGATCTAAGACTTAACTGCGTGTTTGCTTTCATATAGATCCAATCCAGTAGATTCAGCTCTTTTTCTGTCTTTTGTTCTTTTGCAAACATGTACAGCACTGACATTTACTTTGAGTTTTGTCCTTTACCTCCTTTATTCTTTGTGTTTTCTGTATAATTTAACATACAATGCTTGTGCGTGTGTTCCGATAATGTTATAACGTTTATTTCCCCCAAAAAATACATATTTATTTGTGTCCAGTTCACAAGTCCAGCTTCTATCACACTCTAGTACTTTATTCCTGGCTAAGATGTGGTGGCAATATCATTGGCAATCAATACAATATTACCATGCAAAGTATTGTGATAATACACTCGTCATCAATAGAATAGCTGCACCCAGAAGGAAGTGTGGGATTGCAGTGCTATTTGGAAAGAAGATAAAGGTTACCAGGAACAATAAATGATGATAGATTTAGACTGATATGATCAATATTTATTGAGTTACACGTACAGAAGTAGTGTCTCTCAGTATGGCGTCGGGCCGCCGTGTTTACTAACTCAACATGCCAGACGTCTCGGCATGGAGTTGTAGAGGTTCCTAGTGATGTCCTGTGATAATCCATCCCATGCAGCTTGAATATTCTCACACAGTTCCTGCAAATGGTGCGGTACGGGTGCAGGTGGAGTGACACCAGGCCTTCTGGACGTGTGATGCGAGACAACAAGCCGTTCATCTTGGCGGTGACCACGGTGCCTCCACACATGGATTCGTTGGTTGTCTCCAACCGAGGCAAAAGTGTGACTCGTCACTGAAGATGACCTGCTGCCATTCTGAGTCACTCCATGACAGTCTGGCACGACCCCATTGCAGTCTTTGGTGGCATTGGCATGATGTTAAGGACAGTTGTTGTAACGGTCTGTGTGCATGTAGTCCGGCGTGGTTTAGCCGTCTGCCAATGGTGCTGCACTAACAGGATGACTCACGGAAGACGTCACTGCTCGCTGAATGTCTGCAATCATGGCTGTTGGGTCAGTCAGGTACAGAGATTAGGTCTGTCCTTGCTTACGTCACATGCATGGCTAAGTGTGAAACTTGAATCCTTTGCATATCTTACAATGTCAAGCCTACCCACCACGTTTCACTCCTGTCCACTCCAGTTGATTCCTTCAGGGTAAAGCTATTTGTGCAACTTTTTCTTGACGATGAGTGTATTCTGTGTCTACCCAATGACAATGAAATAGACAAACTGAGAACATACAAAACCCCTCTGTTTTATGTGCCAACTGGACTGAGGGCACTATAGAGTCATATAGAAAGCCAGTATCAGACTTCAGAGGCATAAGTGCTGTCCAGAACACACTTGTCATTACTATGCATTGTTGCTGAACTGCTGAAGATAAATAGTAATGAAAGGGGTACTTCAAAGCCACTGGTATCATTGCATTTCCCATATGCATCGACTAGCTAACCCTTCAGTCATGCCAGGTTGAGTGGAATGCTTTTAAACTTTTGTTTATGGTGTTAAAACGTGAATAATTAACATTCAATTTCCAGACACACAATTAAAACACCCTGCAGAAGGTTACTGTTAAATACAGCCAATTCAAACAAGCCCAAGTGCACTAATGCATGCACAGTGATGGACAGTTCATCATCAGAGGAGGTGCAGAAAACAAACAGGCTTTTCAGCAGCAAAGCTCCGGCGTGTCGTCAATCAAACGGGTTTTCGTGGCAGACAGTTGTCCACGTGTCCATGGCAACTCATTTCCCTGTCTTGCATGGGATGAGTGCGTGGGCTTTAGGCAGCAGACAGGTTTGTCCCCCCAGAGCCCACCCAGAGAGGGTGCAGATCAATATCTACAGACAGGGCTGCAACAATAGAATGGCCTTATCACAAAGCCCAGCAAAGGGCCCTCCATGGGCCCCTCCATTTTGAACTTTTGGGTCTTTGATATTCAGACATAGTATGCTGAATAATTGAAGCACTGGCGTCGTTACAAGACTTCATTCCCCGTTTCTTGAATACGGAGCATAGCCAGCGTCCGGGGCACAGTAGTAGACTAATTCCACTTAAAATGACAGAGTGCTAAGACCATCCAATTAAAAGACAAAAAAAGCACAATTGGGTTCCTTTTTGTCTTTTTTTCAGATCGTTTGGTGACCTAATTATTTTGTTTTGCATCTCTGTTGTACAATAGAAAACCCGCTCAAAGGAGAGAGTAAGAGAATGGAGAGAAGGGGAAAAAAAGCCTTGCAGTGCTCTTGCTATTCAACCTCATTATGTCTACTGGCATTTTAACTTCTTTTGATGATTAAGTGAGAGAAGAGGCAATGGGGTGCGTGATGCCTACTCAATCCTGACACCATTTCAGCGCACCGCGTCTCCCCTCTTTGTTCTTCTGCAAAATATGTTTTGGAGAAGAGGGGAGAAGCCTTTAATACCGGGGTCCCAAATGCACAAAATCCTTTATTTTATCTGGGTCAAACAGCCTCGAGAGCCTCATCAAAGGCCGAAAGGCTATGAAGGTGCTGCTGGAGACAAAGCCAGGGTTGGAAGGCTTTAAATAATTTTGCTTCCCTTGTAATTTTTTTGCACGCTGCCCGAAATAGAAACCGTGGTGCTCACTTTTTTGTTATTTAGGTTTGCTATTGGACATTTACAGACTAACCCCACCCCCATCCCCTTTACTTAATCTTCTCTTTTTTCTTTCCTCACACCATGCGGTTGTGTAAGGCTGGGTAAATGAGGACAGCGAAGTGTGTTTCTGCAGCCGTCATGCTGAGAGATGAGGGGAGATCTGAAGAAACGGGCTCCACAAGACGTGTAGTCCAGGTGTGGCCTACATGATGTGATGAGGACAGTGACCGTGAGGGGAAAGGGCTGGGAAAAAAAAAGGTCGCTGGCCTCCTCCAGGGCTCAGAGGATGCGTGGGTACGTGAGGGAGGCGTAGTGCGTGGCCGTGCCCACAAGGTGTAGCGCAATGTGGGGACAGCTGTGGCTTTGTCTCTGCTGTTTGCACACAAGCCGCTGCGGTATGGGATTATACGCTGCAGTAGGTAGAGCGGGGAGAATAATAGGCAGGCATGAAAGGATGAGTCCCACACGGCTAACCACTGCAGCTGGACAGCGGGCCAGGAGCAGCCTGCAAACAAACATATGCGCTTGATAAGTGGGCATGTTGACTGTTTTCTCTATTATTTAAGATATACCAGTGGGCGGTTTGGTAAATATTTAGTAGGAGGCCATTATTCCATTTTTTCTACCCCGTACTTGGTTGCTATATCAAGCACCACGATATATTCAGTAGTTGAAGTTTTTGTGGAATGAGCGTATAGCATAATAACAGAGTTACATCTTTATATGGCAAATAAACAGATGTTTTCAATCACAAAGAATCCGCTTCTCTTGTTCGGACACACGTGCAACCTCCTGAAGGACAGTGCAGCAGCTCTCCAGCCGGGATGTGAACACACAACCTGCAGGCCATGCTGCCGCTCTGTCTCCCCTGCAGCCGCTGGAGTGATCACTCCCGTAAACACTCCAGCGCTGTAAATTGATCCCAGTGTGGGCTTATCGGAGGGAGCTGTCCGGCAGGTCTGCAGCTCAGCAATAGCAGAAAACTGTATTAACATTTAACGCTGCTCTCGCCGTCAGACAGGAGGCAGCAGCGGGTTGTCAAAGCTCGTCTTCTCGCTATTGCCGTGGAGAGACCCCGGCAAGATGATCTAAGAATTGTTTGCCGAGGTGGAGCTTGAATGTCTTTGCTATGTCTCTTAATATGAAGAGGGAAAAAGAAGGAGGAGGGCTGCCAAGTGGAAAAAAGTCTCAAACCGCACGCCCACACCTCCTCCCATGCCCTAGAACGCAGAATCTGGAAAGCAAGTGTCAGAAAAATGTGGAGGTGATGCTGGACAGTTAAGAGAAAGGCTCTCTCTGGTTTAGAGAGCTTGAGGAGAAACAGGTGCAGGCCTCAGTAGGTGTCTTAAGCCCTGGATCACAATGCAGCATACGCTGCACAATTCATTCCATGGCTAACAGCAAGAGAGTGTGGAGAAAGAACAAGGTACACCGCAGACCCCAAACATAGACTGATGTGGGAAATATTAATCATAGGGCGGCACACTAGAGGACGTCATTGCAGTGCATTTTTGTGTTTATCTGTGTACAGATGATTGAATAAAAAATGATCTTTTGCTTACCTTAGATTGTTTAACAAAGCCTAAGGCCTTTCATCATTTGAAAATGATAATTCTCTGGCCGAGATTACCTGCTCTCGGGAAAGAGAGAGGCACCAGTATCTGAGCGTGAGGCTCAGTGAAAGTGGATGACTTTAAATGCTAGATCTGATAACAGTAAATAAATTGATTTTGGCTCAGTGGGTAGTCATAAAGAACTTATCTGATGCACATAATCCAAGCGCTAGGTCTTTCTTTCTTGGTCGCCACTTTGTGCGCTACAGGAGAGAGGAAGCAAAGCGGCTTGACGAGGGAGCCATCCATTTCCGCTCCGTCAAAGTATGCAGATGCTTTATGACGTCCCGTTGAAGAAGATTCATGGCGACCTTGGGAGTGATCACCGTCGACTCCCGTACATGCAGGAGCTGAGCTCGGAAGTTTGTATTCCGCAGCGAATTTGCATGATGAATCCCGGGTCATTAATATCACATTTGATGAAGTGCCAGATTTAGTGGGGCAGACCTTTTTAGAGATGCCAGAATGCAGCCCGGCAGAACCTTATGGGGCTGGGGCTACGAGACATGCAAGCCTGCATACGAGACACTGTAAATAATTTGGGCTAATCCCCCACCCCCTCAATGTAGCACTGCACCATCACCCCCGCTACCCCTCCCCAAATCCCTTCAGCATCCTAAAGCCCTACCATGTGTATGTGTCAGAGCAGGCACACATTCTCGTAGGAGAGAGCTTCCTACACAGTGCAGATCAAGCTGCAGCGTTCTGTGAGAAACGATGGCTCTGAGATGGGGATTTTTTTCAAGAACCGTTACAAATCTTTGGTTTGTGTAAACCGGCCCAGCCTACGAGAATCATCAGATTATTTATTTATTTGCTCAATGCATGACCTTTTCGAAAGAGGGAAAGAACAGCTGGCAATATACTAAAGCAAAGAAGTATTTCTCCCAGGAGCACAGAGTGGCGTTTGCCCAACAAGGGTTTCCACTGTCAAGCAGTAGGAGACCTCCATACAATATGGCACTGATGGCGAACTGAGGATTATATGCATGAAGACTTGCACATTCATCATTTCATCATACTGTTCTTTTAACCAAGCTCAAAGCAACCATCCAGTTGAATGCAAAGCTGTGGCTACCCCTGGTGAAGTTGTGTGTTGTTGTAAATAAGTAAACACATTTTCTACAGAGAACACACTTCTGCTTGCAGAATTGGTGTTTATCTGTTGAGTTTAACATGAATTCCCATTTTATTGGGACAAATTTGGGAACATAAAATGTGGCAGCATGTCCAAATTGTTGATAACAAATTTGGATGTGCATGGCTGTGTGCCAAGTCAAAGGCACAGCAAATGCTGACGCCTCTTACAGAGCTTCAGATTCTCAGCCCTAAGGCCACCGCACACCGGCCCATTGACGTCCAAACATCGAAAAACATTGTGGTTAATGAATATTACACTCGTCATTTCGGTCATTTCTATTAGGGATGCACCGATCCGATATTAGGATTTGATATCGGCTCCGATATGAGTTATATCAGCTGGATCGAGTATCAAATAATTATCCCCAGCCTAATTCGTTTGCGATGTGTGCTATGCCGTCAGTGTTTGCAGGGTGCCTGTAGATGTACTGTCACAGCTCAGCAAGTCTCAAACTGCGGTCACTGTGGTCACAGACCAGCGTGATTCGAGGTGAGCTAACAGTTCCCCAGCAGAGTGGACTCAGTGTGCAGAGGAAAGACTTAGAAACAGGGAACAAACAAAGGCTGCCAGGAGGAAAAATGTGCATGCTTAATGTAGCAAAACAAAACAATTTCCTCAAATGAAAAGGAACCTCACAATGAAACCCTCTTAATGCCCAACCCGAAAATATATATATATATATATATATATTTTTTTTTTTTCTCTGTACTGTAAAGACTAAAGACGTTGGTTGTTAGAGCAGTCAGTTTTTTAGATCAACTGTTTTCAGCTAACGTTACAGTCCAGACACCTGTTAATAAAGTATTAAAGTGAAACCACACCTGATTATTTATGAATCAGTTCGCCAGCCAAAAAAAAGCAATCACTGGGCACTGTATTACGTTAATGCTGTTATCATCACAGCCCAACTTATGTATTGCTTTTGTGCACATATACACCATATACAAGTGGGATATTTCCATATATATATATAGGGGTATTAAAACATGTCATTATTATCAGTATGTAATTTGTAAAAGTTGAACAGGGACCAGTTATACAGAGATCATTCATGTAGACCATTATGTAGGCCAGAGAAACTACATATGCAGAGGTCTACTGATTATCCCTATTGGCACTTTAACATTCCTATAAATATAGCTAATGGGAATTTAGGACAGATGACACTTTCTTTTTGCACCAGTCTTAATGTACTGACCCTGCGCACAATCATGCGTAATGACCATGCCCCAAGCTTTCTGACTTCAAACCTCCTTTGTGCCCGTTCGGATAAATAATGTATTTATCTTTCATACTTGCTATTGGTATTTTTCTTGGCCTTGATGTCTAACCAATGGCAGGACAGGCTCCAGCTCAGAACGGCACTTTGTTAGTCTCAAGCACAGTGAATCAGTCGTTTAACGGCCATTGTTTGGCCGGGAGAGGAGTGGGCCGCTTTGCGGCCACTTGATTCATTAGAGGCTCTCTGGAGTGGCTCTGCAGTGGGCAGGGCCAGTCCTCTGTGGCCCTAATGGGATGGAAATTCACTTACACACGCAGACGGCTGCCGTGTCCGTGGACAGACATGCGAAGGCGCCAAAGCAAGCTCCCAGCTTCTCCTGATCTAATTTGCTTTGATTGGGCACGCTTAAGGACGAGTGCCATTGTACACACCTCTTGTTTACAAGTACACAAGGGATGTATGAAGTCGGAGACTCGCAGACATTATGCTTTTCGCATGTTTATATGCAGGGCAAGTGCACTCATTCCGAATATAAGCAGTGGGACTAGCAAAGGGACACTGCTGTACTTCTAAATCTGTTCTTAGCAAGGTGTGAAGGAATGTTAATGTGCTAGCGCTAATGGGTCTAATGAATGAAGCCAGTTGCGGACCATTACACATCTACAAAATGCTAACTGGCCTCTACTAGCTTTCATTTCTTATTAGCAGTGTTTGCATTTTTGGATATTCCCTTTAATGCTTTACACAGGAGAGACTTAACAGAGATTTTGAATCATTGTAGACCATTAACCGTTTTGTTTATATGTTTGAGCTTCGAGCAGACGTGAATTGCCCAGTGGTCTCACCACGTGAGTGGAATCATCGCCATATTCATGTCTTCACTCTGAGCCTCATTCTGTCAGGGGAACTCCCACACATTTGGATGTGTAACAACAAGATGGTTTCCTCAGGCGAAGAGGTCCGTTAAACGCAGTCAAGTGACAACATCAAGCATCTTCTCTGACTTTCTGCCGTGCATGCTGGTTTGATAATGGACACATGGGTAACTTTGGCCCTCTCAGGAAGTGAAGATGAGGTAAACTGCTAGTGTTGAGTCTTTACTGCTACTGTTTTAAAAGCATCTTGAAAATGCTGCTGCCAGTAATCGAGGTTTGCATGCTAATATCGATGACCAGAGGCCAGCAAAAGGTTGAATTATACAACTTAGGCTCTTAACTGCAGAAATAAACATGTCATTGCAAAATTTGATTGAGTTTCAAGGTTGAAAAAGTACTCGAGGTCCTGCATCTTTCTCAATTTCCAATCATAGGAATTTGACAGTCGTTTCAAGGTCCTGCCACTATCCAGACTTCAGGCTTCAGCCTTCAGAAAGCAAATAGCATCAAGACTCCAGTGCTCCGTTCAGCAATGCTGGTGATTTTCATCTACTTAAGAGTCAGAGTGACTCCCTTCTAAGAGTCACCAGCTCTAATTAGGTCCCCTCTGCAAAGTAGCACTAGTTTCATGAAAAAGGTTGTTTGTGCACACCTTCATCTTGTCCTCCAGAACACAGGCTAATTAACTCGTCATTGCATCTGCCTGAAATCTCAGAATCTGTATCAATCTGTAAAGAACAGACTGAAGACAAACCACGTTTGGTCCCAGCAAAAAACATAAACATCCTCCTTGGCCCCGTACGTCAGGTTAATAATCAGATGATGTTGCGTTTATTTCTTTCTCCCTTGTTTTTTAAACGTACATCTCTCAGACTGCACAGAGCTTTGTAAACAGTTTATTATTAGGTGTCATTAATAGTCATATTTCTTTCAGCAGCCTAACACAAGCTGAAAGAAGAAGCTGGAGTGGCCCCAAAGGCGTCTGATCTGAAATGTGAAGGCATGTTCGGAGACGGGCAATATGCCTGCTAATTAGTGAGGCCCTCCATCCTTTGAACCTTTACAGTGGGCCACATGTCTAACCTCTGCCTGTTCATTTACATGCAGACGCCTCCCGGGGAAATTATTTTACACTTGCCATTTGCATTTTATTTATTTTTTTGGTTTGTAGCTGCATATGCCATCCTATGTGCTGCAAACTACTGTTTCCCTCAGATGGCACGGGCACATGCTCTGCTTCGGATTACTGTAAAGTCAAGACAGACATGGCAAAACTGGACAGCAAGATTATTCTTGGTTTGTGCGTATTTTATTGATGCAATTAGGATTAGCACATTTAGAAGGAGAGAAAAAATAATAATGGCCTTTTCATGCCTGGAAATTAGACTCACATAGCAAGGGATAATTGCACCAGACTCGCCCCCCCCCCCTCCCCCCACCCTTACACAGTCCAGTCAGCCCTGCTGTTGCTGCATCCCTGTGTAGGAGTCGTGACAGAATTTTTAAGAGTGAGCTAGTGCTGACTCTATCGTTTCTCACCTCCTCCCCACACCTGCACACAAGCCAAGGGGGCTCAAGTAACTGATGGCATCACAACACCATCGACCGGGCCGCCATTGATTCCTGCATTTTTCTTCTGCCTTTTATTGCCCTTGCTAAAATGTATATATCAACAGAGAGCCGTTTTAAAGAGGGAGGAAAACCCGAAAGTGGGCCGCCTGAGTCCTTTCGCTTCCCCAGGGGGTCTTTTGGATTCCAGCATCGTCCCCACCCAGGGAAGAATTCAGGTAATAGTGGGTCAGCTCTCCAGCAAGCAACCCGGTACGGCTGCACTTAGAGCAATAATTGGAATTTTTATGGTTGAGAAAGCAAACACTTTTAATACAGGCAAAAGCCCTCATGCAGTCCGGTTGGAAGACAGTGGGAAATCAAAAAGATGGATCACCCTAATCTGTGTATTGACATCTCTCATGGCTGAACAAATGGT
Organism: Semaprochilodus insignis; assembly: GCA_034552555.1. Classification (NCBI taxonomy): domain Eukaryota; kingdom Metazoa; phylum Chordata; class Actinopteri; order Characiformes; family Prochilodontidae; genus Semaprochilodus; species Semaprochilodus insignis. The sequence goes on along the minus strand of CM067477.1, from coordinate 21,356,936 downwards.
GCAGTTGAGCTATATTCGCCTGTATTGATCCTCAGCCTACTTAACATTCATGCCCTTGCTCCTGGAGGTTGACCACAGGGCAGTTGCTTTACACACCAGTCCAGCCCTGCCTGAGAGCAAACCCCCAACCCCTCACAGCCCCCCCTACCAAAGCCTCTAGTAGCTCAAACCAGCCGTGGAAGTAGAGTAACTTATCATGGTGGTCTCTGAAGTCAAGCAAAGGAAGCATTTCGGTGTGCTTTTCTAACAATGACAAATATCCACGTGACACGTTCTTCAGTAGAACATGAGTGATCACTCTGGAAATCTTGCAGTTCTTCTACCGAATTTCCCAAGGAAAACCATGGCTTCTTCAAATAGCTTCCAAGCCATTGCTTGTGTAGCTGGTCATATTAAATAAATAAAACACTTTCAGAACAAAATCCTGTACAAATGTTAAGTAGCTTGTAAGCTGATCACACAGTTGAGTAGTAACATCTTGTTTGTGTACTCCTGTTAATGTCTGTATTGCAAATGACATACTACATACTATTTGTGTAAATCTGCCTAAAAGTTGTATGTAGTATGTGACCAAACTGAAGATCTGTAGTGTACTGGAGATACTCGGATGGTGTTCTACTCCAGTCAGATGTTCTAGCATACAGGGGGAGCTATCTTCACGGTGTACTGCATCCCATCATGCACCTCGGCCTCACCAGCTCTCAGTCTGCTTCAGCCAGAGAAAATGGCGGCACGTAACACTGGGGAGCAAAACGCAGCCCACTCTGAGTATAAATGTGGGTGTAGTGATTGTAGTGGGGTGTGTTTTTATCAGAATGACCCTCAGAAAGTTAAACTATACAGGTCTGAAGATTAATAAAAGATGAACTCGTTTTAGAGGATCAGTTTTAGAGTGAACTAGCAGAGGGTAGCTAACAGCTAGGCTAAATGTATTTCAGGTGAACTGAGCAGCGTTAGCAGCAGCTAGCTCTAAACAGTGGAGACAGTAATAACAGCCTGACCTATCCCCTGAAAATGTGTGGGATGCTACTGGATGCACTCCACTCCGTACTCCACCTCCACCCCTACCACACAGTCTGCAGGAACTGTGTGAGAATATTCAAGCTGCATGGGATGGATTATCACAGGACACCATTGCCGAGACATCTGGCATGTTGCGTTAGCAAACATGGAGGCCAACGCCATACTGAGAGACACTACTTCTGTATGTGTAGCTCAATAAATACTGTCCATATCAGTCTAAATGTATCATCATTTATTGTTTCTGGTAACCTTTATCTTCCTTCCCAATAGCACTGCAATCCCACACTTCCTTCTGGGTGCAGCTAGTTTTTGACAATGAGTGTACAAATTCTAAGCTAATAATTTTGTAGTTATGCATAAATATACTCTAATATTCAATAAATATACTATTTCTGATAACAGATCTACACCTGACTGCTGAAGATAATGTTTATCATTCCATTGTTAGTTGTTAATGTATGGAATTGTCAGTTTTTTCCTGAGCTTATATAAGGAATGGGTAGCACCTAAGAATTATTAGAAGTATTAAAACTGACAATAATTGTAAAAAAAAATTGTACAAGCTGGCAAATAAATCAGTAAAGTCTAGACCTCACACCGTAAATCATTTATAGGCTTTTGCATAAATAAATACAGCATGATTGTTTATGGAGGCCGGTTGGGAAATGAGTCAAGTATTCCCCTTTAATAGTATTCATCCATGTTCATAATTCTTTTGAAACCAGCAACCTTGAAGTCGCGGTAATTGCCAAAAATAATCCCCCACAGCCACAGAATTAGAGCGCTGAGACTATTTAACAGATAAATCAATAGTGGGCTCAAGTCTCTCATGTTGAATGGTGATATGAGTAATGCAGAATGAGTCAGAAAGTCACAAAAAAAGCAGACCTGACTGGGAGCAACCGTAAGCACAATGAGAGATGGATAGAAATAAAGGGAACACATGCAGCTCAGAGCCCAGAGCCTGACTCTCGCTCCTCTGCGGCGCTTGTTTTGTTCTTGTGGTTCCTTGTAAGGTCTCATAGGCAATTACTAATGGCCATCCATTCTGCTGATGGGACAAAATGCAAATGCACTTTCTGGAGCTTTTAATGGCTACCAGCATGAGGAGCCACTTATTACGCCTTACTGCTAAGCCGAGTGGACACAGGCACAAGGAAGAATAAGCAGCATGTTGGTTAGAAGTAAATGAAATGGCATATGGCCGGAAAGAAGACATACTATATCATTCGGAGGGTCAGGGATCCTGTCCACTTTCTGACACTGTGTCAACCCAGATCAATTAGACTGCACTCCTTTGACTAAGAATGGACTGACTCAGATTCTGCAGGAATAATGAATGCATGGTTCAGAACAAAGAACAAAGCAAAAGCTGATAAAAAAAAAAAAGCTGCTGTAACCGTAACAGTTACTGGATTTCATGCCATGTCAGCTTCCATACCACATAGTAGCTGTTTCAAAGCCAACTTTACTGGTCAGACCACAACTTTATCTTTATGAAACAATTTTATAAAATATATTATTTTAACGCTGATAATATTTTCTGATAAGAACGTTTACCAGCGTCTTGTTTGAATTTTCTTGTTCCACCTTAAATGGCGTCGTGCATACTGGCGCCTGAAGCACTATAATAACAGTAATTGCAACACCATTTAAGGTGCAACAGAAACCTTTGAATAATAAGCTGAATGTCAGCTCCAGAATATAAATAAGGTACCATTTAAGGTGGATGGAGGACATTTAAGCAAGAAGCTGGTGAATAAGAATGGTGAATGTCAGCACCAGAATGTAAATACAGTATCATTTAAGGTGGAGCAGGAAAATTCAAGCAAGAAGCTGTGAATAAAACACTGAATGTCAGCTCCAGAAGGTAAATACAGCACCATTTAAGGTGGAACGGTGAACTTAAAAAAGAAGCTGTCAAATGAAAACCCGAATGCCAACGCCAGATTGTAAATGCTCCACAATTTAAGGTGGAACCGAAAACTTTTACCAAGAAGCTGCTAAATAAGCAGCTGCAGTTTAGCCTTGTAGTTTCAATGCTGGTAGTGCTGTTTTCAAAAGGAGATTTAAGCTACCTAATTGTCCTACCAGGAGTTTTATGTACAGACCTACAGATAAATAGAAGGATTCTTCTGCTGTTTGTCTTCCAGTCAGTGCTATAGCACCACCCAATTCAAGCTGCTGCTTCAGAAAGAGCCAGTGTGTGGTTTGTCTGTTCTGGGCTACTGCAGAAACATGGCAGTGGCAGCCTCTGTACGAAGATGAGCTGCTCCTGTGTAGATATGAAGGCTCATTCGAAGCTAATGACAACACCATGATTTTTAGTTACAGGCAATTATAAATGAATGAAAACATAGTTTTATATATTTCAGGCCCTTTCTGATAACAGATCCCCCCTAAATCATATTCGCTGGATCGTTAAGAGACTCGTTGGTCAATAAGCTGGGGTTATACTGTCTCGCTTGAGCATGCGGCCGTGCAGCATCACTCCAGTGCTGCTTGATCCCCAGCTTGCTGCACAGAGTTGTGAAGTGGGTCAGGTAGCGTACATTCCACATTAATCAGGCCCTTGTTGTTGACCTGAATGCGAAAGTGCTTGGATCACCAAAAAGATGATTGATCGTTACAGATTCAGCAGCTGCTAATGAGTCTTTGTTATCTGTGCTCCGTTTATGTCAACACTCTGTATTTCACAAAACACAACCTGGTTTCGTTACTCCGGGAGGTTAGCATTCTCCCTCGAACAAAGTGTCGGAGGCACAGATGCTGCTGTTGCTCACTTCTTTTGCAAACATATTGCCTAATGTCCGGAGTTATAACAGCAACGTTTTCATCCTATTTCGGAGGACAGGGTCAGAGCAGGGTGCAGGCATTTCCAGATGCCTCTGTCCAATAAATAATTAGAGCCAAATGGCACCTACCATGCTATGTTAATAGAGGTTGAAATTGCCTTTGAAGGTCCTCATAAGTCCCCCTTATAGATTAAGTGCCTGCATCGGAAAAATAACGGCATCGAGAAGAAAATGGGTGAACATAATCAGGTTTAATGGACTCAGGAGCTCGCTGAGAATTAAATAACCATTGATTTGTTGGAATGTTCCGGTTATTACCAAACACCACTACACACACATCAGTAAGGCAGATGGTATTGATGTAGAGTCCTTTTTTTGGGGGGTTGGGGGGGGTATATTGCATTAACCCCCCAGGAACTTGATTGTTCTTGATGATCTGGCTTCAATTTGTCAATTGTGCAGATTAGAAGCGCACAGCTGCTTAACCTTCCTTGAGCCGAACGTAGAAGTTCCAGGGTTTAAAAAAAGAACGGAAAAGAAAAGAAAAGCAAGGAAAGAATTATGGTACTGTCAAATTACCTGTGACTGCCATCACTAAATGTTATCACATATGGAAAAGAAGAAAAGCTGCGTATCTTACAGAGGTCATCAAATAGTGCTGTGGCAATGCGTTAGTATTTAACCCCCCTCCTCCACTTACGGAAAAAAATGACCATGAAATGGCATCTGCTGAAGGAAATTCCAGCGTAGAGATTATAGATTAGCATTAGATAGATAGTCCTCATGAACCCATTATCTCTACCGCCGAGGCTCCGCATGGGTTGTATTATCAGTGATACGTGATCCCTTTAATCTATTTTTAAACCTCAAATCTCCCACCATATTGGGGAGATGTTAAAAAGCTGCATTGATGCTCCAGAGAAACAAATGCCTAAACCCTGATCCTCTGTAAGCATGAGCTAAAGGCTTAGCCTGACAGAACAATCAGCCGGAGGAACAATAGAGGAGCAGGAATAGAGGAATGAACCTTTTCCTGCTCAGCATTTTCTAAAACTGTTTCTCACTCTTGGCTCTCAGATTGAAACAGAGCCTTGTGAAAATTAGCGTTCTTGTTTTCTAGCTTTTGGTTTTATCCTGGACTTGCAGGATGAGGACAAAGAGGACAGTGTGGTATGCAGCCTGGCTATAGTCAAGTAGACTAAGTAACATTGCCATCAACATGTACGCAATTCATTTCATTTGCAGTTTTCTTCTACGTTTAAAATTACCACAGGCATGAGGATCCACGTATCATGTCGTACTGCTGAGCTGAGTGGACACTGACACAAGAAAATAGAGCAGCCTGTTGGTTAGAGGTGAATAAAATAGCATATGGCCGGAAAGAAGACATGCTATATCAGTCGGAAGTCACTTTTAGACTCCGTGTCAACCCGTATCAATCCTTTGTAAACATACCAGCTATCAGATTCCATGACACTATTCCAGGTTAACTTTATGGATATGGCCTGGCCACATCCTTAATGCCTATTCATATTAGACGTATATTTATGTCTATTTACATTAAATGTTGTTGCATTTGCTTTCAAGCATCGGAATAATAATTGCCACACAGTGTAAGGTGGGATGGGAAGCTGCGAGCAAGATGCTGGCGAATGAGAAGCTGAATGCCAGCACCAGACTGTAAATGCACCATGATTTAAGGTGGGATGGGAAAATTTGAACAAAAAGCTGGCGAACAAGAAACTGAATGTTAGGGCCAGAATGTAAATGCTGCACCATTGAAGGTGGAACAGGAAAGTGGGACCAAGAAGCTGCAGAATAAGAAGCTAAATGCCAGCACCAGATTGCACCCAATCTAGGTATCTATCTGAGCTCTGCAAATGCAAAATTCTGCAAGCGGCGTGATGCCACCCGAACTTTCCAGAACTCAAAATTGCTTGAAACTCCCCATCAAACAGAATGAAATGTGCTTTAATCTCCCCCATAGATCTCACCAGATATGCCACAAACTATATATAGCCGTTCCAAGGTTGTCTTCCTACTGCTGCAGAAAATTATTTCTTAGCATAAGTAGACATGTAATGTTTGAACTTTGATATGAGATCTACACTGATATTTCACCGTGTGAAGAAGATTGGGTGGAGATGTGATGTGAAAGAGATTTAGTCAGGTACTGGGGGCTTCTCCTGAACCTGTGAACTGAGTAGGCTGGACCAGAGGAGCTCCATTAGGGTGCATGTCAGGGTGCTGCTCTCTCACACAGAGAGACTCAGATATGAGACGCGAATCTGTCAGGTAGCAAGGACCTCTTTCGTGTGGTGCTTCTGAGTTCGACTTCAGAGAGCCGAGGCTGCAGTAGCATTGCTGGAAGGGGGCGGATCGTGTTGGCTTACTCTTTAGAGACTGCTACGAGAGAAGTGCTTTCTGATGCTGTTCCTCTGAATGTTGGAAGGAGGTAGTAGGTGGTATGTGGATGTTGGGTTCACTGGGGGACTTTGGGTAGGTTGTATGGCTTTTCTGTCTCTGCCCCAGCACGGTGGAATCAGAGATGGGAGCTTTGAAAAAGGGCCTGGAAATTTTGTCTGAACCTGAGCAAAGCCCGAGAACATTTTCTACCCAAGTCTGATAAAACAGTATTTGACAAAATAATTTTCCAGCCCCACTGTACCCTGATGGAATTCTGTCAGAGTCTAACTGCAGCACAACAAAGTTGTTCCAAACCAGCTGTAGCACAAAAGTTCTCTCCTGAGCCAACTGTCACCTCATGCAATTCGTTTTGAATCGTATCCTGAAAAATCCTTCGGAACCTGATTGTAGTCTGAATTCAGTTTGAATCCCGCCTTAACCTATGGAGATGCTGTCTCTCAACCTTCGCCTCACAGAATTCTGTCTAACCCTGACTGTAGCTGATAAAATTCAGTCTAAACTTGACCTTACTTGACTGTAAAAGCTGAAATTAAAATTATACATACCAGACGAAACACTGTTTTTAGGAATCTCAAGTCGTTTGTGCCGTGGAAAACAGACAGACCGAACACCTATGAGAATGTCCTTTAATTGTGTAAACTGTGGGACTGTGCCTGAAGGTTTCCACTGGATGGAAAGGCGAAAGGAGAACATAGAGTTTCTCCACCTCATTTCAGGAGCTGAAACTTCACTGGCAACTGGGATCTTGGCCGAGTCTGAGCTGATTTTGAAGATACAGCTCACTAAAGAAAGCACCAAACAAACAGGCTGAATGTCTTTAAGTGCAAATAAGTTCTGATTCTTTGCTCCCAGCACAAACTGGACTACCGTTCATTCTGGAACAGTGCAGTAGCGTGAAGAGCTTCATCACTTACTTTGGAAGTCGCAACTCATGATGCCTCCACACGGGCTATAATTTACTACGTTCGTTAGTCCAGTTTGTAGCCCAGTTGGAGTTCCTCTCGGAGATTCTGATCTAGTGTTTGTGTAGACCTTCTATTTACTAGAACACAGCTGTTTTATCATTTCGGTTGTCGGTAACTGTGATTGGTCGGGGAGTTTTTGTCACCAGCAAAAGTTTACAACAAAATGAGCCAAGTAAAACAATGTGGCATCTGAAAAATCCTCTGTGTGTGTAAAATGGTATCAGTTCATAAATCGCAAAACAATCGTGCTTGGTGTTTAGTGGCCTTAACACGTCAAAATTCATTCTGAAGCCACCTGGACTGTAGCTTAGGTAAATCTCTCCAACCTGACCACCAACCGGAGTGCAAATAAAAATCCTCAATCCTCAACAGCAGTGGCCAACAGGACAATTAGAGACAGATACCTAGAAAAATTGCGTGCAATCTGGTGCTGGCATTTAGCTTCTTATTTACCAGCTTCTTGTTTGAATTGTCCGGTTCCACCTTAAATTGTGCAGATTCTGGTGCTGACATTCCACAGTTTCCCATTTCATCCTAAACATTAGAGAAATGCCGGCCAATCTAGCCGGTCAGGTTCAGAAAAAACACTTCACACGAGTGGGAATTTCCGAGCCAGCCTTCGTGGGGAAGTGTGAGCAGGAGCAGGCGGATGGGTACTGTGAGAGCGGGTGTTGGGGGTAGCGTTGTGGGGAGGGAGAGTTAGGCGAAGCCCTGTCAGGTCGGCACAGATGATGGGTCCAGATGGAGCGGAGCTGGGCAGTGCCAGGGGCGGAGGGATGGCGAGGAGGGACCACTGCTCCGCGGGCAGCGCAGGGGCCACTCCTCCATCCTCTTAATCACGCTAGCCTGCACATTGCACCGCCTTCTTCTGGCTTATTCAGAGTCCACGCCACGACGCAGCACCACACGCAGGACTCGTACCTGCAGAATGAGCTGCACAGGATGCACTGATGCTGCTGCCAAACATAGACCGGATTTAAAGAAAACGTTTTCTGACAGTGTAGATACTTTGCACAGTCTATGAATTAGTGACAAGGGCCCGGCTAATGTAATTATATGCATGGGCCTGCACTTATAAGTGGCTTTGCTGAATAAAGGCATTGGGGAATGCTGACAGTTCTGATATTTATAGCTTTCTGGCTAATCATATTTAGCACTTGGTGGAAGCATGATGTAGTTTTCCATGAATAACATTTCTGCAGTAACGAGTGAGTCTTTGCCCTGTCAGTCCCGAATGGCGAGATGGATTTTTTTTTAATTAGCTTTTTCAGAAGAAGCGGCATTTCCTCTTCCTCCAGACTGTCTGCTTACCTGTGCTGTTTGTGTGCGAGAGCCTCTTCCACCTCGCACCTCTTCAGGCTAGCACAGTTCTCGCAGCCCCTCTCTGGGCAGAGTGGACCTGGAGAGGACTCAAAGTAAGACAGATGGTTCCCCACAAACACCACCTCCAGCACTTTCATCCCTCATCAAACTATTAATTCATCTGTGCGGATGGGTACGTCTGCCGAGGAGCCGCGCGGATGAATATTAATGGCGTTTTTGATAACTCCCTACGTTCGCTTTCCCAGTAACTCGTTACATGGTTCTAGCTGATTAGAATGAATCATTTACATAATTAACATATGGTTCTAGCATTGACTATAATATGCTGATTATCCCAGTACTTTCTTTCTCTCTCTTTTCTTTTTTTTTTGGTCCGAAGTCAGAGTAAGTGGAATTCAGAGCGTGCCGATTGTTTGAAGTGAAAATGGTGAGTTCCTGCAAGGACAGCTTTAGCCCAAGGGTCTGACAAAAGTGTGTAGGACCATGTATTCAATACAGACAAACATTGAAAACAGAGGGCCTTTTATTGCGCTCTTCATCTGCGCGACATCCCCGTGGAGGTTCGCCTCTTAATATAAATGAGAATAGCCGATGAGGCTGCAGCCGCTGTGATGCTTTGTCATTGTTGTTGGCAGTAACTGCCATGCAGGCTTGCGCCATCGCTGCTTTTTTCAGCAGTGGTATATTCCCCCCCATGACTCTCCACTGCCTCAACAGTAATAATCCCAAATCCTAGCGGATCCATATTTTTCACAGTGGGACGCAGTGGGCTTTGGAAACAGGGAAAAAAAGTGTCCTTTTGACTGTGACTTTGGTACGAGTCGCGGTGACACTCCATAAGACGTTCCTCGGCTTTGTAGTCAGCGTGGCGGATAGGCAGAGTCACAGAATCAGCGCTAACCTTCGAGCCTTTAGCCCGGCTCCAGCACTTTGATGAAGACTGCAGAGCCTGACAAACATTTGCACAATGAAGGCAAGGCCCAACTTTTCTCACTTTTGGAGTAATTTGGGAGCACTTCGCACCACGGGTGGAGACAGTGACAGCACTTCACACTGAGCTGAGGAGAGGCTGCTGGGATTTCTCCCTTCAGCTTTCAGAGATATCCCTCCCCTGCTGAAATCATTGGAACAGTCAAATGCCGCTCTCTCGCTCTCTCTATCTCACTACCTTCTCAAACATACCGTAGAGCTACTGCCCTTATCAGTGTAATCATTTAACTTTTATTTCAATTAGTTTGTGTGCCGTTTTCATTTCCTATCTTTTTCTTCTCCCCCTTCATTTCTTGTTTTTATTTCTCTCTCTCTCTCTCTTAAGAGCGGGTTTGATATGAAAATGAACTCCTTTGAATAAGAGGATCCCAATGTGTTGACATGTTTTGCCCAAATGCAGAGGGATGAAGCTGTTATACAAACTTTGTCCCCATCATGACTCTTCTGGGCATCCCACCGTGGCTTATCGGACACTGTGAACTCGTCCTGGATGAGAGGGATGCCACTATCAAATCACAATGCGTAAATCTGACCCTCGTTGATGCAATCTGGACTTTTTACTCTGTATTGTTGAGGTAGCTACACTCAAGTGAGCTTTTTCAATTAGGTAGGAAGCTGAACTGATGGCTTTACGTGTTAGATTAACCACCAACATGTATAAAACTATGAACTGCTGTTAGCTTAGCACTGACATATACTAGAATACTGTGGCTAGCATAAATGAGCATGAATAGAACCAGAATCCACCACGTACAAAGAAATTTGTCTTAGTGAATCAAACATGTATGACATGCAACTAGAACATAAGACTGTTAACAAGTATTAGACTGGGGGAGAAGTATAATAAGATACAATAAATAGAATAAGAATAATAATAAAGAGCTGGAAATGAGCTGAAGAGATGAATATCTGTATGTATATGTATGTGGATATTATACACTTAAGTAAGTCTGAATAGGCATATAGTGTATTATAAAACTATGTATAATATACAGTTGATTTATTATATAACATATGATATATAATTATAAAATGATTTGTTGATTGAATATATTATAATTGAATATATGATTATAAAATTATTATAAAATTATTACAAAGGTGTTGTGCCATTTATGATCCAAACTGAACGCCTACCTCTAATAATAATCATAGTTCACCAATACATTCTAATGCAATTGCGCGGCTTCGCCACCAAAACTGTAGTCTCATCAATGTGATTATGGTCATTATTTATCTTCATTCAAATTTTATCCAAAATGTCATGAAAATATGAATCCTTACACCCTTACTGTGAGAAAACTCATGTGAGCCAGTATTGATGTCACATTGTGATGCTGAATGATAAGTAATTAATTAATAGTGCTGTCAGCATGCTTTTAGTTTTACTTTTGTGCACATGGAATTAACTGTAATGTTAACCACAACACTGTCTGTCTCTCTAAATAAATAAAAAGTGCATTTACTTTCTAAAAATGTGCTTCATATCTAGTTAACATTTACAAAACTGTGTTTTGTAGTTTCTCTTTGGCGCTATGCTAAGTGAAGTAAACAAAACAGTCTGATCCAAAAAAAAAAAGCCATGTCAGGTTTGCAAGACATTGTTCCAGCAATGTTGGTAAAAATAATAACTGATAAGCTGAGAAATGACTTGTGTTTTCTGGAACTTTGTTGTAGCATGACATGTTTCATTTAATTTGTCCTACTGGACATTGCACATCCCGTGATGTGAGTACTGCGTATGCGCACATTGCAGTGATGTTGCTGAAACAATATATTGCGCAGCCCTACCTGCTAACTTGCATATCTTCATCACAGTATTGAGGTTTATCAGTACCGTCCAGCACTACCAGTCAAGTGCCTGTGATTCTCTGCTCTTAGTCCTGTTAAAAGTGCAGCAGTCTTTGTTTTCCTTCCGCGCAGTGAAAAGCTTTCCTGACCCACAGCCAGCGTATCTGTACACTATTTATTTTCCTTAGACAATTATTACTGTCTATCGGGACACAATGATTAGAACCCAGCAGTGGACGGAGATGTTGTTTGTGTTGTCAGTGGTCCTACATTATGCAACTGTTCTCTACAGATACATCTAACGAGAGACTATTGACCTTTTCTATCCCTTCATATAAAAAACTAGGCTAGCTAAAAACAAATATTGGGATTTGGGCACACTACACATAAAAGGCTTGGCACAGAAATGTCATTTTCACCCGTCCCTGCTCCGCCAGAGGACCGGCGTCTTCCCATGCAGAATAAAACGCTTGCCAGTTAAAAAAAGTTTATTCTTGGATCTTTTGTTTTGAGTGATCACGAATGCTCACAACGGATTAGCCTTGTTTGGAACTGTTTTCTGGGGCAAGCCACATCTATCCCTGTGCGCTGTATTTTACAGGACGTTTGATGAGAGAAGGAGCGAAGGAAAGAGAATGGGAATATTCTGGTGTATGAATATGGAGTCGTACAGGATGTACAAGGATCATGTGGGTAGTTAAATCCAGGACTGCAGCGACAGTAAGTTATTGTCAGTGCTGAAACCCACATATTGTCGCTGTTGTATCTAAACCTTGTATTTGTTCACCTTGTTTGAAAACGTCTGTGAATAGTCCAAAGTTACTTAATCAAAGAAAATGATGTTAGGAATGTTTTTCCTCTCCTTTAAGGCTAAAACTTCTGAGAAATGAGCTTTTGTTGGGACAAATACATACTAACATCCTCATTTCCCTTTGTACTGCTGCTTGGTAGTTGAATGCTATCAAGCATTTGTCGAGGGAGCTTTTAGAGGTTGGACATCTGGTTCCATTCACCACCACTGTACAAATACTGAATAATACTATAGTATTTGATAGTATGTAACATTACACGTTCTTTCCATTGTAACAAATAATCAGATGTTTGAAAACACAGACAGACTAATTGTAAAAAGAATAGCAGCCCCCAGAAGGAATTTGGAGGGTAGGTTTGGCATTGTGAGACATGCTAATGATTTAAGTTTCACACTCGGCCGCGCATGTGATTTAAGCAAGGACGGGCCTTGTCGCTGTACCTGACTGACCCAACAGCCACGATTGCTGCTCCACGCAGGACTACATGCACACAGACCGTTACGACGACTGTCCTTAACACCACGTCAACGTCACCAAAGACTGCAATGGTGTCGTGCCAGACTGTCATGGAGTGACTCAGAATGGCAGCAGGTCATCTTCGGTGACGAGTCCTGCTTTTGTCTTGGTGGAGACGACCAACGTATCCGTGTGTGGAGGCACCGTGGTCAGCACCAAGATGAACAGTTTGTTGTCACGCCTCACACGTCCAGAAGGCCTGGTGTCACTCCACTCCACCCCTACCGCACCATCTGCAGGAACTGTGTGAGGATATACAAGCTGCATGGGAGGGATTATCACAGGATACCATTAGGATCCTCTACAACTCCATGCCGAGACGTCTGGCATGTTGAGTTAGCCTGTTAACATGGGGGCCCGACGCCATACTGAGAGACACTACTTCTGTATGTGTAGCTGTATGTGTAAATATTGCCCGGTTTCATTCTTTCCTGCTCAGTATTGACTTTCCTTTGGATACAGATTTGGCTGCTAACTCAAACTGGACATTCTGATTACACTTTCTGGCCTGTGTGATCCTCCAAATGTTATCTTCATCTTCCTGACCAAAATGTTTGCCCAATTCTTTTTTCTGCACTTAGGCTGCAGCGCGTTCAGACGAACTGATTTAATTGAGTAAACATTTGTACGTTGACAACATGATGAATTGTGCGCAATGATACTCTGCCTCTTTAATATGCCCACAAATTAGACGAGTTAACAGATGCTTGCTTGGCTTACACCTAGCCATAGTTCACCCTCAGAATTAGCATTTATTTATCCAGCCTTGATTACGGCGCCCGCACCCCCTCTTTTCTGATTTCTGCAAATTGCTTGAGGGAGCGTGCTTAAATATTGGCTAATATGAGATAATTTAATAACACGGTGATGCCGTGCAAGGGAAAAAAAGTAAAAACAAATTACCAAGCAACTAGTCAGTGGTTACGCACAGGAACATGTCCTGAATTCTTAAGTCGGTCTAATTTACTGCGTGCATACGGAGTTGTGTTACACCGTCTATCATTAATCTTGTTTAACTGGTTGGAGAGGCGAGGAGGGGCGCGCAAGCTAATCTCTAAAACCTGCACACTTCAGACCCATGAATACTGATGAAACTTAAACGTTACGAGCCACAAGCAGTATGTTAAAGAGCTCAGCTGTCTCTGCAAGCAAAAAGTTCATCAGCGTCGCACCTCAAAAGGCTCCTCGTGTGTCACGCACTGAAGGCCTGTGTTCTCGTTGTTCACCTCAAACGCTTTTCCACACTTTTTTATTGTCACATCCGTCTGCCCTGATCCGTCCTATGGGTCATGTCAGTCTTCGTGTTCTCTATCACATCACAGAGAGAGAGAGAGAGAGAGAGAGAGAGAGAGAGAGTTGGAGTGACAGAAGAGAGAAGGGGCTATGAGACCAAGCACCTCAGGATCCAGTACAAGGGCTCATCCGCAGTAGACATGCTCCAGCTGTTGGGTCTCTGTGGGCCTTTCTCCTGGTCTGGATAGGGAAGCCCCCCGACTCCTGGAGGGTTGGAGCTGTGGGGAGGTGAGGAGTGAAATAGAGGCTGAGCGAGACGTATCACTCTAGATTACATTAGCAATCTGGTAGTCTACCCGTAGTCTTCCCCTTCTCTATCACCATCTCTTTCTCTTTGTCTCTCTCTTTTTGCCCCTTCTTTTGCTCACCTTTCTCTTTCTCACTCTCTTACTTTACCTCCTTGCTCTTTCCTCTTCTCTCTCTCACTATTTCTTTCTCACTGTCTTTACCACCTATTCTGTCTTGCTTCTCTCCTTGCTCCTTCTCTTTGTTTCTCACCCTTTTCCCCCTTCTCCCACCATCTCACTGTCTCTCTCTTTCTCTCTCTCTTTCTTTCTCTCTTTCTGTCTCTATCTCTGACACTCTCTTAGTCACTTACCATCTCTCTTTCTCTCTCCTTTTCTTGCTCTATTTTTACCCTTTTCTCTTTCTCTCTCTCTCTCTCTCTCTCTCTCTCACAGTCTCTCTCTCTTCCCCCTTCTCTCTCACCATCTATTTCTCTTAGTCTCTCTCTCTTTGTCCCTCTCTTGCTCACTGTCTCTCTCCCGGTTTCTTACTTTACCTCCTTTCTCTTTCCCCTGCTCTCTCTCTTCACATCTCACTCTCTCTCTTTCTCTCTCTCTGCCCCTTCTCTTTCTCACCATCCCTCTCCTTGCTCTTTCCCCTTCTCCTTCTCACCTTCTCTCTCTGTCTTTACTTCCTTGCTCTTTCCTCTTTTCTTCTTTACCTTTTCTCTCTCTCTCTCTCTCTCTCTCTCTCTCTCTCTCTCTCTCTCTCTCTCTCTCCCCCTCTGCTGATGCTCTGGTGTAATTGCTCTGACAGGGTTATGGGAAATTGCACCATGTCAAAGAATGGCAGTACACATTGTGACATTTGCTCTATAGCTGACCAGAAGTATAAGGCATTGCACTGTAGGCCTCCCACCACTATTGCTCAATGGTTTGGAGAATTTCGGCCACGTCCACAGTGCTCCCAAAGCCACCGTCCTTACTTTTCCTGATAGAAATCTTCTAGGTGTAGAGTATGACCCTTACTGCAGTCTCTCCATTTTCATCATATACTACACTTTTAGGTCTGCACAGTGGACAGTTTGACTCCTCATGCACAGCAGAGATACCACAATACATTTTATACACCTCTATATTTTATATGTGTAACACAATGTGCAGCCAGTGTAGATGACAAAAAAATTAACTTTAAGGACTTTAAGGAAATTTATCCGGTTGGGAAAAGCTGCAGGACTGACCTCTTTAGTGCTGGTTGCCAGTAACTAATGTTCCTGAGTAATCAGTGAAGCAGAATGAAACTGAATGGTGTCTGAAAGCCTTTTATTAAGTTCCCATTTAGTGGATGAATAAATAGGACAGTGAAAGAACAAATGATGACTGATTTCAAACCCTGCTTTTGCAAGAGTGAAGGTTAAATTCCTCCTTAAAAATGCTGTGAATGGTGTGTTATTTTCATGCAGGACCTGAGGAGAATCACAGATTCGAGCAGGCGAACAGGCACGGACGTCTTTTCACTTCGGAATGTTTCTCATAGGCGTTTGACAGCAATATTTCCCGATTCTCAGACTCAATGAAGGCAGATCAAAGGTGTGCTGTTACATAAGCAAGAGAGGTGTTACACGGTGATGTCTGGACGACACTGCGGTTGTGCCGCAGCTCCACAGTAGGGCTGTGGCCTTGAATTGAAATTTTCTCGGCACATTCGTTTTTAAAAGAATGACGTACATATTTATCTTACTTAACACTGTACACCCACTGATGCACATACGCACATTGCAATGACTATGCTGGAACGATATATTGTGCAGGCCTGCTTTCCATGAAAACTCCTGTCAGAGTTTTGCCAGTAGCAAGAAAGGCGATTGCCTAATTCTCTATGCAGGAAAAACTCTGGAATTAGAAATAAAATCTATGAAAAAAGACAGATAGCTTGAAAACAGCTGCTTGAACGTGTTGTTGTGAAAGTCCACTGCAGACGATGATGGCTTTGAAGTAAAATGACTTAAACCATGTCTATACATCATTGCTGTTCAAGGAAAAACACGTATTTCTTTACTTTTATGCATCATCTGAACACAGTAGCTGCTGTTCACATTGTGTGAAGACTTCTTCAGAAGTGGCCCAAAATCGCCTGGTAAAAAGTCTGGTTCTATTGACTTAAATTAAAGTTGTATTAGGTTTTTGGCCTCTCTTGTAAAGCTGTCATTTTGGAGATACTTGGTTTTCTTTGGACAGTGACCATACTTAATATTTCTGATTTATGTTGTTGTAGAAGATTATTCAACTTATTTTTGTTTCTTTGAAGTAATTTTATTTAGTAAAATTTCAATGCATCACATTGAATTTTCTTGTAAACCAGATCATTTCTATAGATACAATTACTTCAAACAAAACTCTTAGAAAACTTGTAGTGAGAAATCCAAAGTATTGACCAGATCAAAGATGATTCCTCACATCATTTCATTTTGTACTGCCTGGTCTTTGAGCAGCAGCGCTGTGCGTGATGCTGATCCTCTGGGCTAAATGACACGGTAAAGAAGCGGAGAGCGATCCGAGTGGTGAGGAGGGGGTAAAAGGGAGGGAGGTACCTGAGGGCAGTAGCGATGCGGGGGTAGATAATGCACTTCAGGGATTCTAGAAGCTCACCCGGAGATGAAAAGCCACTCGAGGCCAAAGGTTGCTGCCAGACAACGACATCTCGCTGTGACTTAACCTTGTGGTGTATTAGTGAGCCGCTGTGCACAGTGGAGTCATCTCCCCCCTCAGTTAAAAACGTTAATGGCTATTGATAGCAGCCACTGAGGGGGACTTTCATTCCTCCGTCTAATGAAATGATGATTTGGGGCATAGATACAGAAATATTATTGTTACAGTGAGTGGCACGGTGAGTGCCTGGGTGAGTGGAGTTATTTTAAATCCTGTGAGTCATGCCTGTCTCGCAGGAAACTGTCTTACTGCATAAGCCTTTTTGCACCGGGGACCTGAAAATAACGGTACAGTGCAGCATCTACAGCCCGTAGTAATGCAATAAGTGAACGTTATACTGATTTATTTTGGTGGAATAATTCAGGCACTAGCTGCGTCACACTGACAAACCAACGCATTTTTACTACAAATAGTGTATATTAAAAGGTTTTTTGAAGAACCATACATCACCTTCCCTCCATCATTTGCTTTTAAACTCACAAGCAATTTAATCATTCATATCGTCGCTGCCAGAAAAAAACAAGTATCTCCAAAGTGGCCAAAAACCTCATTTAACTTTAATATAAGTCAATGGAACCAGGCATTTCTATAAGTGATTCTGGGCCGTTTCTGTTGGTCCATTTATCCTGAAGTTTTCACCCAGTGGAAACAACAGCTGCTGTATTTAAATGATGGATAAAAGTTAAAATCAACAAAAATGGAGACACATGGTTGTCATTGGACAGTGACGATGTGGTCCGTATACTGTATAACCTCCTCAGTCCTGAGACTGGGCACTCGAACAAACTAATTATTGTCATCAATGCTACATATTAACTAACATTATACATTTTTTGTTTGTTTATTAGGAAACATATAAATTGTCAGGTATACTGAAAAAGGAGTGAAAAATTAACATATTTATTATCACCAACACAACAAGACACAATGCAAAAACTGTTTTTTTTTTTTCTAGATGTACCAAGTCCCAGAAATGGGAACTTCTGGGCTTCTGCATAAATGGCTACTAAAATATTTAAAATCATATCCTTTATAATTTGTATGCCCTGTGATGGACTGGCGGTTTCCTGCCTTTAGTCTAATAAGGGCTGGGATAGGCTCCACCTCAAGCTTAATTGAATAAATTAATCATTTTTATATGATAATAATAAACAAAGAAACAAAGTCATTTTTAACACACATCATATGCACTGATTTACCTTACTGTATATAGAATAACCAAAAGGTTTTAAACAGTCCAGGTCACTGCAGAAAACAGTCAGGAAACATTACATAAGATGTATTACATACTACATAAGCTCATCTGACATCAAAAAGAGTCGCCTTGCGTGTTTAAGGTGGTAGTAGCTTCAGTCTCCTGCAGATGGAGCTACACAAGGATTATGGGGCTGTAAATACCTGGGAGGTGTGAGTGATGGGATCCATAGATTGGGAAGAGGTGCTACAGTGCAGTGAATGTCTCGTTCCATGTGTGGAAAATGGCTCCAAAGCAGATGTTAATGATTGGCTAAAAGGAGTGACTGCATTTGGGCGTGCCAAAGACCATAGTGTGAAGGAAGTTGCTGAATCTGCAGGTGTATGGAAGTGTACGGTCATACAGGTCTACCAGCAGTGGCTAAAATCTCAGTCTACGGGAAATTGTCCTCGGAATTTTATTTTATTTATTTTAATTTTACTGTACTATTCATAGCATCCTAACATCCAAATGTCCAGACTAATGCCTTCAAACTTGATCTCACAATTTGCGCATGTGGAAATAAAAATCTTTACCTTTCACAAGAGGGACTTTCTAGAAGGACCTACATGCAAGAACATTCCTGAAATACAGTACATACAGAGTCATTCAGAAACACGATCTGATTAAGTCTTAGAGGCAGTGATTGTCGATCCTCTCCATCTGCCATATAGGAAGACTGAGCTCTGTAGAAACACATAAAAGAGTGTGGTGATGCACTGTATATCACTAATACACGGAAGGTACCCGCTTCTGTAAAGTTATAATATATAGGAAAGAAATGTCTAGTATACTGGACATATGGAATAAACAGGATAAGTATTGCCCTTTAAATAAGAGCATGTCTTTTTGATCAGCATCTTAAGCCCTGTAAACAGAAAGGTGATGCACATCTAAAGGGGGCGAAATGGCAAAGCAAATTAGCATTGTTGTTTGAAAAGCAGTGCTTCTTAATACCAGCCGTTCTAATGGAGAGACACACTTAATACGTTCCTCCGTGAGCCCTCTTGACACAGGTAGCGGCTCGAGAGAGGTGGAGGGAGAGAGGGGGCGACAGCCAATTAAACTGCCGGTTTTGAATATTGACCAGCTTGTTATCTGCGGCGAGGCCCTGGAGTGAGAATTGCTAAGCTCGGCAGCTTTCACAAAATGCTTTTCAAACTGCCCAGAAGAATGTGCGGGGAGGGGAAAAAATGCTGATGGCGGCAGGATCAAATGTGCGGTTTTGGTTATCAAGCTTAATGCCTCCATTTATTCCGCCGGCTGTGAGAGACGGTGGTGGGGTGGGTTTGTTGTTGGGGTGGGGGGCTAGCGGGGCTATTTATTTTTGCCAGGTCAGGACAGCCGTCCCAAGGAGAGCCAGTTTGATCATTCAGATGTACAGTGCTTTGGCTTTGGATCAAAGCTAGGCAGCACTGATAAAATACTGTATTATGGTGATTTGCAACAAACAGCCTTTGATGACAGCTGACATGAACTAGTGTTGGACCAGTACCGATATTGATATCAGTGCAGATACTGGCACTTAAACACAGTGTTGGCATCAGCGGTGGGGACACAATACCTATGACTGACATATGCATGTCAATAGAAAGAATTAACAACACGGTGGCGGTGAGATGACAGTAAAAAAGCAACAAGCAGCAGTAAAAAAGCTGACGGCTAAATGCCGTACAGGAGCCGCTTTCCTGAATGTCTGAGCTGCTTCTTTCAGTAACCGCTTACCTGTTGCCGTGTAGCTCTTGCAGTCTGAGTTAGTCTGAGTAATGATAGCCTTTGGCCTTCATTTAGCCTGTAGCATAGACGCCGACTAGCTGGACTAGTGTGTCTGCTAGCCCCTGGTACACCTCCATGTACCTCCTCTATCACTCAGCATTAGGGTGGCCCCTTTCATCATAAACCGGGTGGAGGCGGGGGGTGTCGGTCATGATACTAGAACAGTATTAAAATCATAATCTAACCTATAGAACACATACATGATGCTTTACTCACATAATTGGGTGGAATGGAGGACATTCATGAGTCAGACTGGAGCTTACTTATTGACTAACATTTAGAGGGCTGACCTGGCAGGCAAGTCACGATGTCACATGACCTTGTTAAACCAATGAAATGCAAGGCATGTCTTTTGACACGGAAGTGAGCCAATGGCACACATAATATTGTTGGCGAGTGAACATTTTAAATAGTTCATCCCGAAAAGAGAACTGATAGGCCTAAAACCAGATGTGTGGCCACCCTACTCAGCAGTGGGGTCTTGCTGCTTCAACCAAGCCAGTAAAAGCATCGTTCACTCGTGCTGCATCTCTGAGAGCCAGACTCTGCTGGAGTTCAGTAAATATCACTGCCGTTCATGTGGACAGTAGTAGCTACTTGTACGTATGAGACAAACGACTTGAGAAATTCAGGTGTGAAACATTCAGCTCTGTTTACAGCCATAGAAGGTTCTGGGTAATTATCATTCACTTACACTGTTACACATGACTATTACTAGTGATTATATAACAGTACATATATATGCTGTGAATATATACACAGTAAATTAACTAAAATAGGTTTTAGAATATAATCCAACAAGTAAGTGCCACTCAGTCAGGCTTAGTATGTTTTATTTTTGACACAGAACCCAAAATTAAATACTTACCAACATGAAATATGTAAAAAAAGGTAACTGTATGAATATATGCAGACTTATAGGTCAAATAAAATTTGTATGGCTGTTCAGTATCAGGCTGTATTTATGGCTCAGAGAGAACGTGGTACTAGGACATCTTTAACATAAACCTGCATAGTTTTTCATAAAGACTTATTCCCTCAGTTTGCAAAGCAGTAATCAAGTTGAAATTAAATAATGGACAAAAGCCACTGAGGCTTGTTGAAATAAGGCTTTATACATGTTCATATGGGTTTTGTTCTCGTTTCTTCTCTTATAGTTTCATCAAATGGACAATACTGTTAACAGGAAAGAGAGACTGGTTACTTTTCCTTCAACATCTGAAGCATCACTTCATGTAGTACATAGCAGTTAACCCAGTTTTCATTATCAGTCAGTACTGCTAAAGCGAAAACTCAGTGTTGGTTCATGACACCAGTGACCAGGGTCAATTGTCAGACAAGACAATATATCACCTAGCACTGCTTCAGATAGGCACTTTATGAGCCTCTGCTTCATCTTATGCCCAAAATGAGCGGCAGGCAGTCATCAGGTGTCAAAAGGTATTACTGTGGAGAGGAAGAGAAACGCTGCAACCTGTTCTTGGCGTCAGCCCGCGGCGAAGAAAACAACAACAGCTCGAGTCAAGGCAGCGGCTCCTTTCAGACACGCGCAGCGATATTGTAGCAGACAGCCCGATGTGGGCACCATATGTAAGCACGCCCGCATCAGCGAGAACCAGCCGACTCGCTTCTCTAAATAAGTCACCGAGCGGCTCGCGCTCTGACTCACCGGTTTTTATTTCCGAGGCTTGAGTAAATATTTTACAGATGGTGGGGATGTGACAGTGACCCACATCAGGGTACTGCATGAAGGAAGAGGAAGAAGAAGAAGAACAAGAAGTAGAAGAAGAAGAGGAAGGACTGAGAGCATGTTTGGATGTGTTGACAAAGTAAAACCGAAATTAGCCAGCTTTGCATTTTAGCCGTTGCCAGCTGATGTAAGTGCGAACGAGTTTAATTCAATTAGAGTGCTTCATAATTTAAGATGGATAAATCGGACAGAAGGCAGTGTCTCAGATAAGCCTGCCTCCTCTCTCTCTCTCTCTCTCTCTCTCCCTCTTTCCCCCTCCTTTCTTCCTGAGAGTTCAGTCTGAGGGGAAATGCCAGCGCTTGACCATATAAAATAGAGATTCATTGCCACTGGAGCTGTAAACGGAGCCGAGCAAATTAGATTAATCAAAGTGTCACCAGTGTCAAACCAAACAAATAGCAGTGGGATTTAAGTCAAATATGATGTCTGAATATGGGAGCATGTAGTTGGAGCCCTGGCCTGTTGCATCGGGAGGATTTATGACAGCGACTTGTCGGCCTGGTGGAAATAACCTTTTTACGCTGCGGATAAACCAGGCAAGGCCCTGGCCGGCCTAAAGGCCAGAAAAACCCAGACTGATGGTGAAGCGCGTTGGGAGGAACTGTCCGTGGTGCTGATTGAGCTCAGCTAGTGCGGCCCTGGGCGAGCTAGAGATTAGTATCGCCAAATTACGTCAGTTTATTGCGTCTGAGATGACTTATTGTTAACTCATTGTGTTTTGATCTTGCAGAAATAACTGCACTTGCAGCACGTAATTGTTAGTTTGGGTTCGTCATGGATTTGACGGTGTTTGCTTTTACTGGTCACAGGCCTGCCATAATTGTTACATAATTACATTGCGATTATGATTTGAATTGTGACTGTTGTCTGTAATGTGAAGTATGGGCCTTTTTTTGGTCAAGAAGAACAAGCTCAAACACACCGTCCTGTCAGTTATTTGTGGATGTGATGTCACAGCACATGGAGGTTTTGCTGCTTCTGATTAGATGTATAATTCATCTAAAAGCAGTTTGCATGCTCCAGCTTGTAAGCTACAGCTTTCCTACTTAAAACATGCACTATAAATGTTGTTATAACAGACTATAAGACCTCTTGGGATTTGCAAATTGCCTTCTTTCAAATTGCAAATTCGATTTTAAATTGATTAATCTTTTAGCCATACTTTCAGTACCACACGCTTTGTGATTTGAGGTCATGTTATGAATTATAATATAGCACAAGTATTGTATCACAATACCTAAGGACATGGTAACGGTACTCAATGTATATCACAATAATGTGACACGCAGATACAATGTATCTACCATCAAACCTCTGGTGATTTTCATTCAGTATTTCATATTCTGTTCTCCACTAAAACCTATTAAACCAGACAGTTCATGTTCTCTTTTTAAGTACTAACATTCCCCGGTTTCAGAAAAGCATATTGTGTATCATAAGAACAATAAAATGTCACATTGCCCATCTCTAGGTCTAAACAAATGTCACTTTTGGGTGGTTTGGGTGGTTTGAATAAAAGTTTAAATTGAATAATACTGAATAAGTGTTTCTGTTCAGGGTGCCGAAGTGTTAAGAGAAAGCACAATGTTTTTTTTTATAGCATGTGTCCATCATTAGCTTAAACATTTAATATGGCATTACAGCATGGCTGACATACTGCATATACCTCACTCGTTCTCTGCAAAGGGAGTAAGAATGCAAATTATGATAAATTCTTTTGACCTGAAACCGATTGTGGAACATATTACTGATAAATGGTGTCAGCATGCTTATAAAGTAGCTCAAAATTATATTCAACATTCATTGCTTAAGGAAAAAAAAACAGTTTTATACGATTATTTTATATGACCAAAACTCAACTGAGGTATGCAATGAAAGTTTTGTATTATAAAGTTCTGTAGTGTACAGTGTGATGGGCTGGTGGTCTGTCCAGGGTATTTCCAGCCTTCCGCCCAATTAGTGCTGGGATAGCCTCCAGCATCCTCTGCAACCTAGAAGGATAAGCATCTTAGAAGGTGCATTAATAAATAATATAATGTATATTTATCACTCAGAACTAGTTCAATGGGCATAAACACCATGACTGGTGCAGCTTTGGCTCGAAAGCTGTCACCATCCATCACATATAATTCTGCACATCCACCCACACGTGATTTCCACGTTGTTTATCATTTGCTCTCTATATGCTTCATTGTTGTGCTGTCGTCCTTTCTAATAAGTGCTTCTCAACTCTACTATCAGCCGTGCTTCATTTTCAGTATCACCAGTTTCCTATTGGTCCATCATATATACAGTTTCAAAGCATTTCTCAACTTGAACGCTGAGCTATTCTAATGGAAACTCTTGTTCATTGGAAATGAAGCCGATAGCATTGACTGTTTAATAGCTAATCATTTCCATAGCAGGGAGCGATCCTTAACTCTTGGGTCCAACACCAGTCCATTCAATCGAGGCGTATTATGTTTTTTTTCTCAAATCCAAAGCTGGTTTTCCTAGCATGCATATACTTTACAGTTTGCGCCCCTACAGGAAATGGATACCGAGTGTTGGCTGCGAAGCCGACGCTGCAGTGTGTTAAGCATGCACGCTGCACATAAACCACATCAAGTCATTGTCTTCCTCCAGAACTATTTGTATCGTGCAACAAGGCCCAACTCCGGTGCGCTTCACTGAGTGAAGAGCTATTTGTGGAATTGCCAAAATGATTGAAGCTCTCCGGGTATCTCTACACCATCAGCCGCTGAAGGGTGGGTTTAAATGCCTTCCCTCAGCATCCATCATCTTCTTCTTCTTCTTTTTAATGTAATGTATAATCTATGGCCCATTTCGTGAGCAGTCTTCCTGTCTTCGCATGTGTCCCGGCTCTTATGGGCATTCTGGAGACGTTCTGTAAATGGAAGAGGGTTATTTTATTTTATTTTATTTATTTATTTATTTTTTCTTTTGGTCAATGTGGTTGATGAGAAGCGTGAGATTGTAAGCGACTCCCCGGGGAATCTGCTTATTTATTTCACTCAAATATCAGAACATGTTCGAGTAAATGAAACATGGCTGAAGGACATCAATCAGGGGGAGGCCTGTTTAAACAGTAATTACATTCATGGATTAATGAAAGCATAGCCTCTCTCTCTCTCTCTCTCTCTCTCTCTGTCTGTGTCGGTCGCTGTTTTCTTTTTTTTCCCCTTCTTCCTTGGGTGTGCGGGTGTTTGACAAATAGTGTGTCCTTCCTTCAAGTAGTGCGGTCTTGTTTAATTTCATTATGTAGATTTTTCAAAGAGCCTGGTGTGGTATCTCTAAAGGATGTACTTTAGAGTGCTGAGAAGCATTCAGAAATAGCTTACGCTTATGAATTGATTATGGAAAACATCAGAACTCAATTTGACAAACAGAGAGAGCTTCAAGGTTCAGGTCTGGAATTTTTATTCTGTTTTTTTTTTTTTTTGTGGTGAACATCCTTTCATGCCGAGGAGTAATCTTTTTGTTGTAAATTTGACAAAATTACGTCGCGGAATTGAACCAGGAATTAGTCTTGGTGTGCCGCCAGGGCTCGTGTATTCCTATTACCGTTTACCCTCACAGGTAAGACATGAAGAGATATTTCTTTATGCAGGAATTCATAAGGAAGAAGAAAAAGAAGAAAAAAGGAATCCACCTCTATTTTGCTCAAAGCGAAGCACAAAGAGTCGGAGAACGGCGCTCAGTCCTCAGCAGAGCACCGAGCATCAGTGCCATTAGAGTTATTATTACTACTACCATAAACCAATAAAGAGGGAATATGTAAAAACGGCAGCAGGAACGGGGAAAAAAACAGGGATAGGAGGAAAAGGCAGCATCCCTGAGGCAGAAAACAAATGGCACCCTTCACTCCACAGAAGGAATGGCTCTAGTTAAGATTGATTGCTTTGGCGTCTCTGTGGTGAGGCAAGAGAAAAAAGAAGGAGGGGGAGAGAGTGAGAGCGAGAGTGAGTGCGAGTGCGTGCGAGGAGGTATGAGCCCTGACCCTGCCGAGTTGCTTATATCAGCAGTCCTGTGCAGACGACCGAAGCCTCGTATATTGCCTCGCCCGCCTGTGATTTGTCTGGAGCCCCGCTGTCGATTTGCGGTGCGGGACATGCCAGCGCTGTAAAATAGCCAAAACAAAGAGCATTTCCGGATGGCTGGCTAATTCTCCGCCGGGATCCGAGGAGATGCCTGAACTTTTTGCTCGGGCCCTCACACCCCGGGCCTTCTTATTCCTTCCTTAACCGCAGAGAAACGCTGACCTATGAGGAGTCAGCAGGGGTGATTTCAAAGCACACCTTCTTGTATACTCCCAAAAATAAGAGCTCCTTATTGGTTCTGGGCTTGGATGTGTCATCCTGGGAAAAACTTGTATTGGTATAGACCCTATTTAAGGTTTTAAAGGTTCTTCATTTATGGAAATGGTTCCTTGATGAACCGTCAGTGTTTTCTTAAACATTTAGAAGATTTGTTTTTGAGCCAAACATCTAATATTGTGATATCTTAACACAGTATGATATGATCCCTAATATTTACATCCCCACTATCCAAATATTTTTGTTTTCCAAAGGGTTGCAAAGGAAACTGCTGTGTAATTCAGTGATTGAGATATAAGTCATTCTTAGTGGTTTGACGTGAAGTGGTTCTTTGTAGAGACTTTCTGTACAGTGGTGGTGGTGATGGGAACCCGGGGTCTCCATGTCTACAACACACATACAGACATTTTATTGACTATCTAAACCACCAGTGAACCTACACGTGTCCTCTGAGTTTATATGGAACGTTGATGATGGGAAAACCTGGAACACCTGGAAATAATATGTTTTCCTTGGGGGACTATTTTACCTCACTGCACCCTGCAGCATATATCCCTCCACCATGAATGGAGTTTAAGGCTGAAATCTTCTCCAAACTATCATAAACAGCGTCTCAGACATCAGGCAGCGTATTCATAACCATCTCATGTAGTAACTTTCTGTGAGGGAGCTTTTAGAGGGGGAAGCTTTTAGATCTGGTTCCATTCACCACCACTGTGAACAATTCTGACTCTGTAAGTTTCTCTAGAACAGAGTGTTTCACACCAAACCACTCTGAATGACTCTGTTTACATCTCACCTGTTTAATTATGTAGAATATTTGAAAAGTGGAGAAGTAGAGTTCCCATCTTGTGCACACAAAACATCACTTGAGGCTTCTAGCAGCTGTTTACACTGTACTGAACTCCATACAGTGCTCACTGTCTTCAGTGGTAACAGGGACTGATTCTCATGCAGACTTTCAGGTCTGTTTCTCATTGTTACTCACATAGGACTCCAACAGTTATCGGTTATTCTCTATCCAGTTTTGTATATAAGTGTAAATCGTATTCATTTAATGTTGCTTTTGTGTTTGTCTTGCTATCCGGAGTGGACCAGAGGAGGATGGGTTGTTCTTTTGAGTCGAGGTCTCTTCGTCTTGTTCTGGGGGAGTTTCTTCTTGTCATTGTCGCCCTTGACTTGTTCATTGGGGGCTTGGACCCGGATTCTCTTTAAAGCTGCTTCGTGACAATGTCTGTTGTGAAAGGTGCATATAAATTAACCTTGATTTGACTAAGTCACAATAGTAAAAAGCCCCAGCAATGCCATATTTAAACAACATTATCGAGAACATTTTACATGCTGTTTACACTAAGTCCAGTTACAGAGGACAAATGATGGTCTTCCTGTAATCAGACATGTAGTTCTGATTCTGATGGCAGTTGTGATGATATCCACAGTATGAATGCTATGGTCTTATTGCCCACCACAAGCCTGTATTAACAGACTACTTCAGGAGGAGGAGTCTGGATCCAGAAGCTGGCTTTGTTCCTGTGAACATCTTAAATACAGGACGGATCTGATCTGATCTGATCTGATCTCGGACTCATGACTGCTTTGTGAGCAGCCAGCCTTGGCCTCATTTTTCTGATGTGGAATGGAGTGGATGTTAGTTGATGCTCGCTAATTTGTTCTCATTTGATTAATTTCGATTTGTTGCAGCACAGCTCGTCCAACTTCACAGCAGCCGCAGCAGTGGAGCGCACTCTTGGAGCGAGCGTGGCTCATTTCAGCTCATATTGACATATTCTCCGTTTGTAAGTCAAACGGCCCCTTTGGTTCTTTCTTTCAGGTCTGTCTTGTGTTTCACCTCTAAGCTCAGCGCGGGGGGTAATGGTGGTGTGTTTGTCCCAGGGCTGCTCTGTGTGCGTGTGTATCGCTGTCACCTTGGCCCACAGTGTCGCCCCGTCTCCTTCTTTCGTCCAGGCCCGCTGTGGGCCCGCAGCTGTGAATCAGTTCGATTCCTTAAGCTGTCACCCTCCCAGTGTTGTCACAATACCAGGTTTATGACGGTGATTTAGACGTGACCCGAGTCAATCAATCACAAAGAGGGGGGCCGTGCTAAATGACCATTTGATGTGGTGAGGGATGGAGACGCCGGGAGATTGCTGTACCCCCTTACCTCAGCACTGTCGGAAAACTAAGGGGGAGAGAGAGAGAAAAGAAGGAGGATGGGAAAGAGAAAGTGGAAGAAGGATAGCGGAGAGAAAACAGGTCAAAGAAAACTACAGGAAGAAGAGAGAGAGAGTGTGAGAAAGTGAGGAAAAAGAGAGGCACAGAGGTTAAGGGAGGAAAAAGCGATGGAAAGATGAAGAGTGTGAACTGGTAAGAAAGTGCAGGAAAAGAAGTGGAAAAGATAAAGGAATGTAGGATGAAAAAGAATGAGAGAGAAACAAAGTGAGATGGATGAAAGAGGATGAGAGAGAGAAAGAGATGAGGAGAATAAATGGGTAGAAAAAGTGAGAGAAGAGGATAGAGAAAGTACTGTGTGGAGTAGGATGGGAAGAAAACAGAGAGAAAGAGAAAGAGAGCGATAGGAGAGGGAAAAAACGGGTGCAGAGTTCGAGAGTTTGAGAGGGAAGAGAAGGAAAGAGACAGAAGAGAGTTAAAGAAATGCAGAAAAGAGAGATCCAAGGTTTGGGGAAATATAATGAAGGAGAGAGAAAAAAGAGATGGAGGACAATGGTTGAAAAAGTGCAGGAAATGAGTGATCAGATAGGAGTGAAAAGGAGAGAAGGTTCCAGGGGGCAGGGTGGAAAAAAAGGAATTAGAGAGAAAGAAATTGAGATAGAAGGAAGAACATGAAAGAGAGACACTGGAGAGAGAAAGAGAGAGATAGATAGGCGGAGTGAATTGGAAGGGTACGTGAAGGAGAGAGATTGGGCACAGAGAGAGAAAAACAGAGAGAGAGAGATGTGGAGAGTAGGATGGGAGAAAAACAGTCAGAGAGAGAGGGGAAGAGAACAGGCAAAAGACAGCTGATGGAGAGATGAAAGGGAAAAAGAGAGAGAATAGAATTGATCGGTTGAAAAAAGACTGGAATGGGAGAGAGAGAAACAGAAAGTGGGATGAAAGAGAGAGAGTGGAGAGAGAGAAAGCAGTAGGGCTGAAAGGAGAGAGCTGGTAATAGGGAAAAGACTGAAAGAGAGAGTGAAATGGAAGAAAACGTTCGGAGAACGGAGAAGGAGCTCAGGATGAAAGAGAAAGAGAGATGGTGGATGGGAGCATACAGAGAAAGAGAGACTGAGAATGGGAGAGAGAGAGCAGAAAAAAACTGATAGTCAGAGAGAAGGGGGGATGGGGGAAGAGAAAGAAGATAGAGAGAGAGAGAAAGAGCCAGACAGAAGACACTATGCTGCTCCAGCCTCAGCCCATTTCGAATGCATTGTTTTTGTGATGTCACATTTACATATATACTCCTATTCAGATTATAGCGCTTTAGCCCCACCCAATCACAGCGCAGCTATATGGCACAGTATTTACTTAATTATGCCATCTAACTCTACATCTCTACAGCTCACTCCGGCACTGCTGCCTCGCAGCAAAACAAGCTTCTTCCACTTAGAACATTGGCGGAGGCTTTCCTGGAGCTGTACAGAACGCGGTTCTTTAAAGGGGGAAGATGACACAACCTGTCAAATTCATACTCCAAACAGTAGGGGGCAGCATATCACCAGACACTGCACAGTCCCTCCTCCTCCCTCTTCACTCCTTTCCAGTTCCTCCATTTCTTCTCCGAGAGCGTCTCCAGCGCTTTAATGCACCACCAAACTCTTCTTCTACTTCTATCATATCACTTCTGTTGTTTGCTGCTGAAGGTGGTTGCTTGCCGAGAGCGGCGGCAGTCACTCACCAGTTGTGGGCTGGAGATTGGGGAACCAGCCTTGAGACCAGAAAGTCGCTGGTTTGATTCCCTGAATCAAAAGTAACGACTGAAGTGCCCTTGAGCAAGACACCTAACCACCAACTACAGGGCAATAGAGCTGGCCACTGCTCTGGACAGGTGTGCTCACTGCCCCCTAGTGTGTGTGTTCACTAGTGTGTGTGTGTGTGTGTGTGTATGCGGGTGTTTTGAGTTCACAGATGGGTTAAATGCGGAAGACAAAGTCTTCTGTGTGTACTTACTCTACTCAGAGAATGATTGGCCTCACCTAACCTAACTGCCTAACCAAGAGCTTCAGTCAGTTTACTGTTCCTTTCCCTGTTTAATCATTCAAAGAGCCACTGGTGTTTTCCAATTTATGCGTTAATTTTGATTGTTTAAGGTCCAATACAACCGCAACCGCAAAGAACCCCTAATCAAGGACTGAGTTAGTATGTTGGTCAACGAGACTTGGTAGACTTTTCTTTATTCAAATTTAGTTCAGAGTGTTGGAGACCCAGAATATTTTTGAAATAAATGGTGACTGAGAATATCGTTACACGCTTACAGGTCAACCAGTTACAGCAGAGCTCATTTACTAGGGTTAATCAGTTACTTCTTTTAATATCAAATTTATATGGCAATTTATATCGAAATTGTTTTACAGTTTATATTGAAATAATATCACAATTTATATTAATAATACATAGCAGTTTATATCAATATCATATTGCGATTTGTAAAGAAATTACATCACAATTTTAATTAGATCCCAATTTACATACGGAAATGCACCTCAAATAATATAATATAATTTATGTTGAAATTTTATATTAATTTATAACAAGTTGTATAGCAACTTATAGTGAAATTTACATTTAAATTTTATTGCTATTGATATTGAAATTATATATAAATGTATATCGAAGTGATATTGCAATTTGAAAGAGTGTGATTCTCAGATCATTCTGTGTAGAGAATTCTAACATACTTTCTATTCTGCAAGAAATGGCCCATTTTAAATGAATTATTTTTGTGACATCACACATATCCTCCATGCATTCAGACTACAGCAGTTTAGCCCCGCCCATGAAGAATGCTTCACTGTTTTTGAATGTGCCACTTTGAGGGGAGGGCAGAGCTAGTGAACTGCCAATCTGGCTCACAGCATTCTGCGATCAAACCTCAAGTCCAAATAAAAAAATCACAGATGTGAAAAAAAAATCAGCCTAATTTAATCAAAATACTGTTATTTAAAAATCACAGTTAGACATTTTCCCCCAACGCATCATATAAATCTAACAGCAGTATAACAAAAACATCCTGTTTGATTATGAAGGACGAAAGAGGTAAATGGCAGAGTGAGAACAAGTCGTGTCTTTGGGAGATAGAAGCGCACAGAACCGTCAGAAGTGGACCTCGGGGGCAGGGGACAAATAAAACAGAAGAGGTGTGTAGGATATGGACCCTTTAAAGCCTTTAAAGCCGTTGTCTCGGTGTCTGTTCCTTTTGCAGTGTAATGGATGCGGTTAGGAGCTGGAAGATTATCGGATTGTAAATACTCCTCAAAGCAGCCGGGTGGAGAGAGGTGGGTGGAGGCGCTCCCCCCAGCAGCCAGAGCCTAGACAATGCAGTCAATTAAAATGAGATTGTCTGTGAGAGTGGAGCGAAGCACCGTGCCGTGCCGAGCGTGCACACGTGTGTGTGTGTGTGCTGCAGTAGGGGAGAGTGTATGTGCATTACCCTCGCAGCTCAGATCAGTTAAATGATATTTGGGGTATCCTCCATCACTGCAGGCAGGCCAGGAAGCTGATGGTTCTCACAGCCGGAGGAAGGCTAAATTGAAGTGTCAGGTGGCAGAATTGTATTTTATTTTCTAATATGCTTGGCTACTAGCTGTGGAAGTGTTTTTTTTTTCTCTTCTTCTTCTTTTTCTTCTCCTCTCTTTCTAAAGGCAGGCGCGCACAAAGGGGATTGAAAACGTCTCCGCGGACTCGGACTCTGCATCTGCGCTCAGATAGTGTTTGTCAAATTTACTGCGGAGTTCCTTGGTGGTGTTCACGGGCCTGCGGATGATTAATTAGCACAAATCGGCGACGGTTTTATTGAAGGTTTAAGAACACGATACTGTCGTGAGGGATGAGTGGTTTTGATCATGTTGTACTGTAATAAGGGCAATAGTGTGTAATGCTCTAGATATGAACCAGGTGTGAACTCTAAAGTACTGGGTCATTATTTTAGGGTGTTCTGAGACAATCTAACTGAATTACACTGAAATGCTCAACTGGTTCTGGGTTAAGTGCACAGGGTAATTATTTAGAATCAGAATCGGGCATTGTTGGCCAAGTATGTTCATACACACAAAAGATTTGTCTTTGGTTACATTAGCTCACAGTGCACAAAGAGTGACAACATTACACATAATACAAAACACACATGGTATATGAATATTAAAGTGCATTTTAGGGAAAAATGTCTTAAGTAATTACATTGGACTGTCACATGTTTATGTAGTACCCTAAACAGGTTTGGAATGTATCAGGAAAACAGGTATTGCATGGGAATACATATACAAAATACAGAAATCAAGGATCTGGATTCAGTCCCGAGCATCATTCAGAATACAGCTAGTTTTACGTTTTTCAGGAGAATACATCCTTTTAGAAAATATATGAACTACCTAATATGAAAAATAAGCTCACCAGAGAAAAATGAGTCCCCTGTGACTGAAACCTAATAGTACCTAATAGCGTGTAATACCTCTATGAGCACCAGTAACAGCTGTGACTAGATTTGCATGAACTGGACAAGTTTCTGGATGAATTGGTCAGTTGGGCCAGATTTGGTGAATGCCTTCCCTGGCACAACTCAGAGGAGAATTCCCTGTACACTGGGATTTTAGCCACTGCTGGTAGACCCGTATGACTGTACGCTTCCATACACCTGCAGATTCAGCGACTTCCTTCGCACTGTGGTCTTTGGCACACCCAAATGCAGTCACTCCTTTAGCCAATCATTAACATCTGCTTTGGAGCCATTTTCTACACATGGAACGAGACATTCACTGCACTGTACCACCTCTTCCCAATCTATGGATCCCGTGAATCACATCCAGCAGGGATTTAAAGCCTGAAGGTACTACCACCTTAAACACACAAGGTGATAAAATGTTTTGTCTGGTGAGCTTATATACCATATTTGAAAGAAACACCTTTACTGCTGTGTGTTAACTACTGTAAAATCAGGACGCAGTGTAAACTAGTAGTAGTTTAGTAGTAGTACTCATTGTGAGTAGTAATGAGTTTAGTCTCGTGCAGCAATTGTTATTAACTGAAAAGCACATAGCCTTCAACATTAGATTGCAAGTAGGGCTGAAAGATTAACCAGTTTATAGGAAATCATCGGAATTTAAGTCACAATTGCAATATTGGTCAGAAAAATCGCAATTAGATATTTTGCCCAAATCGTTCAGCCCTACTATTGTAACTGGCAAAGGACGAAGTGTTTGCTTAGCTCATGAGGCAATGGGACTGCGAGAGCAGCAGTGAACCAAAGTAGGCAATGAGAGCTGAAATAATGTTGAATAAACAAATTTTACATGAAATATATAAGCAAAAGCATTTAATAAAGAAAGCTGCCACCAGTAACAGCGAGGAGCAGTGTGAATTAAGTACAGATTACAACAGCAGATATTTAACTATGTGCCTTGTCAATTCGCATTCTAGATACATATTTTACCTTATTACGTACTGTAGCTGAATACATTACTCAACACATTAAGAACAGTGTGTTCAGTATTCAGCCATCACCGCTTGTTCAAAGTGTTCTGACCGTGAATAATTAGCATCTCTAAATACTGGAAGGTTGTATGGGAGGTAAAGGCAGTCCAAAGACAGAAGACACTTCTAGCCTGTATCCGTGCATTAGCCAGAAACGAATCTGGGCTGTAAAATAAGGTTTACTGGCTTCTTATTGTTTACTTTCCTGATTAAACATGTGACATAAGAGTCAAATTTAGTCTGAACTCAGACTAAACTCATATAACTTCAGCTGAATTATGCCAAATAATTATCCAGCACCTACTTTATCTAAAATAATTACCTAGAACTTTGAAGTTTTTAATAAAACACCTAATCAGTTAATACCTAAAACTTGTTTACCAGTAGCTTTTCTAAAAGGATGTTCAAATACAGTATGGTAAAATGCATTAATGTCCAGTAAATAATTTAGTCCATTATTAGTTAATAATTCAGTTCATTATTAATAATAATTGTTAAAACAGTTTTCTTTTATGATACCAATTTTTTGTTTTAAATTTTAATTATCATTATCAATAATTATAGTTGATTACTATACTGTGAAAAACTCAGGTTAAATACTATCATCCAAAGTTAGCACAGTCTCTCAGGCGCAGGCGGAGCAGCACCGTGGGTTTCTTTAGCGTCTGAGGAAACATGGCACAAGCCAGTGACGGCATTACAAATACTTTTCAGCCATGTAAAAGAAACAAGTCTAATGTTTTAGCGGTGTTTTGGTGTTCATGGGAGTGCAGAAGGAAACACGATTGAAGATGGTCAGTCATCATCTTCAACACTGTGAAAGGGGGCAACACTTCAAATTTTATAATCCGTCTTTGTGACTTCTTAAATCACTTTAACCAAAAAACACTTGCAGCACTGAAACCTCCTTGTTTAATTTTCCTGTTCCACCTTAAATCCTGCAGCAGTTACTATAACGCTTGAGGTGCCAAAATTTTACCTGCTGTACCATTTAAGGTGGAACAGAAAAATGAAAAAAAAAAGAATCTGGTGAATAGGAATGGATTTTGATTGTTTAAGTTTTAAAAGTTTTAAAAGTTGTTTTAAGTTTTAAAAGTTCATTTCCAAAAATGTTTCCAGCATTAAGAGAATAATTAAGATGTTTTGATGATCTAAATCAGCTTATCAGGGGGGAGTAGTGAATATTAATCTGAGTCTGAACTGAATTAACATTAAACACACAATAAAACGATCAAACGCTCGCATGTTTGATCCCTTCACGGTGCCACCTTTAATGTAATGCACTTTTGATATGGTTTTAATGTGAAAATATTGGCTGCTATTATTATAATGTTGAAAAAAAAGTGCTGCAAATTTTATTTCCAGTTTTCAACGTAAAATTAAGAGTAAAACTAAATGATTACATTAACCAAGGTGAACGTAATGATTTCAGTTTGTGTTACAGTAATTTCTGAACACATTTTAACAATAATAGTGGAATAATACTGATAAACGTGATCATTTTGGTTACCATAATCGTAAGAATATTTAATTGCATTTTCGTGTCTGATACCAACATTGTTCCTAAAACGTTGAGCATAGGTGTGATAAAACTTACATTACTTGTCTTTTCAGCTGTTTTGCTTTGAAATGAATTATTTTCTATTTAATTCATGCTCCAACGACTCTACCCCAAACTACTATACTACCCCAAACTACACGGCTAACTACATGAAGCTACTTCAGGCGAGATTTGTTATAGCATTTGATCAGATGATCAAATTCCTGTTATTCCCTTCATCTCATACCATTTCCTTCATACCTGATTTCCAGATTGGTGTCAATTTATATTGTTAACAGCCGGCTGTGTTTGCCGAGCAGTATAGCAGAATTAACAATCAGAAGCTACTCCATGAACAACAACCATCATTTCTACTGACATAGAATGTGATGTGTGCGCTCACATGCGTGTACATAGGTGCATTTTAGAACCAGATCCCTCCAGTTTATGAAACGTCTTTGAAATATACAATCAATTCCTTTTGTTTTAGGGCTGTAATGCCAAAGCTTTCAGTGGCTGTTACCGCATGAGCAATTTAATTACATCAGTCTGGAGTGGGAGACAGAAAAGCGTGTATACCGTTACCGCATCTGCCAGAATTATTCTCATGCGTTTCAGCTTTCATTAATTCTTGAATCAATCCCCTTTACTACCTATTTACCTTTAAATGGGAAAGAAGAGAAGCAGAAAACAGAGAGACGGAACAAGACGGGGGGTGGTGGTGGTGGTGGCAGTTAAGTACTGTATCATTTGCAAATAACATTAAATCCAGGCCTGACAGAATTTTTCCATTTCTCTAATGGAGGGTATGAGAGCAGCGTGTTGTTTTTAGTGTGACCTCGGCTGATTGTTTGGTAATGTTGGGCTGTCAGCCATGCTTCTTGACACCTTGACATCATCTGTGTGCTTTTAGCTGTGGAAGTGAGTCAGTGTGAAACACATGAGTAGGCGGGGGAGAGAGAAAGAGAGAGGGGGGGAAGGGTGGGAGAGAAAGAGCGAGAGAGAGCAAGAGAGGGAGACTCACTTAAAAAACACAAGACCATCATCAGCAGAATGAGAACATACCAAGCTCTGATTTCCTTTTGACTGGGAAAAAGATGAGAGCAATACGGCTACTAGTCACCTCCTGTTCTCCTTTATGCTGAGACAGACAGGCGGAGCGATTTTAATACAAATGTAACGATTTTAATACAAAAATGAATACTTGTGTTGAAAATTTTAAACTGTGGTGACAATACTGCATTGCTGAACATACCTCATTTGCCACCAGTCATGGAAACCAATGAAAAATAACAGCAGATCATCAACACCATTAAAACATTTTAAGGTACAAAAACATACAAAAATGAGTGTAGAAATGTGTCATTAAACCCCAAAATGATTTATATTGTGTTTTTTGTACAGTGATACAGTACTTTTAAATTTAGAAGTAATTTTACTAGTTTTAGATTTAGATGTAAAAAAAATATGTAAAAATAACATTTGTGTTTTCCTGTGCCAGACCAGCAAATCATCAACACCATCAAACCATTTCTAAGATAAAAAAAACAACCAAAAATGAGTCTAGAACCGTTTTGTTACAAAAAGACTGATAGTGTTTTTTAACGCAGCAATACAGTACATTTTAGAGAAGTAAAAAAGATATACTGACTTTCATTTTCTTTTTATTTTTGGTCTAATTGCTGAAGTCACAAACAGGTCATTTTCTTAGAAAGTACATTTAAACACACAAAAATGATGTTGGTTTCATTAGATTTGGCTTGGCTTTAACTTTTCGATGGTCGCTACCGTATTTCAGTTGAAACCAGTGCACGTCTCAGTAGTGCTTTCTGTAGTTGTCTTTGATCCATCGTATCGTAACCGGGTGGTGTAAAAAATAAAGCATATATCCGCAACATGTATTAATATTAATACCCATTGACATCCATAAACATGCACACACCCCTTCAAACTCTCACCCTCCAAAAAAAAAAAGAAAGGAAAAATTCCGAGTGCCATGCGCTGATAAGTAGGTTAAGCTCCTATCTGTTAATTAGGCTATTTCAGATGTGACTAATTTACCAGCCATGGGCATACAATATGCTAAGCACTGGGGATTTAGCGAGATGGAGAAGGACGCTCCCCGTTTGCATTTTCTCTGATAGGACCAGCCATTTCAAAGCTCTAAACCCAACACAGGTTGCTATTTTAATCATCACTTCGCCCTATCTGTTCCCACATAATGGCGCTCGCTGAAAATTAATACATTAAAGGAAACTGCGATAATTGTCTTTATCTTTATAAATAAGTCGGGAATCTCTGACAGTTTGCCACAGAACGGTCTGAAAAATTCAAATTAGATTATTATTCAATTATCAGATTCCGAAGATGCGACGCACATGCTTTGCTTCATCCCTGGTACATGCTAACGCCATGGTTTGTTTCTTGCAATGCATCTGTATGTGTATGTGTGTGTGTGTGCAGTGTGTCTGTAATTTCCACCAGCTCCAGCAGATGCTGCCAGAGTGCATTGTTTACCCAGCTGAAGAGGCTGCCGGTGCAAGTTCACTGGGGTTTCGCTTTCTCTCTGCTGCTATTTATTTCCTGCTAGAGAATCCTTAGATTCTGCCTGTACTTCATATATTCCAAAACACCTCATTTTTAGATGACGCTGCGTAGCGCCTTTTATAAACAGTGAGGTATTTAGAGCTGCTCTTTTCTGCTCCAGTGCTCCAAAAATAAAGGCAAGGGATCAGATCCTCAGGCCTGGGTGAAACAGCACAAACATAACATCACCATGCGTCATGAAGCCACCATTCGTTTATTTAATTTCCAGTCAAAATAACCGTTAAATGCCGATGTTATTCATTTTCAGCATTAGGAAAAAATCATAAAATGGAAACCCTAAACGCGGAAAATGACACAGATGCCTCAACAGCTAAACGTAATGGCACATGCTCAATATTAAAAGTGTTCATCCGCTGTTTTCAGGAGGTTCGCTTTCAGTAATGCGCAGTGCTACAGGGCCTCAGATGTGGTTCAGCCAATCAGATTTTACAACCAGAGGTTTATACAAAGAGGGAACAGTCAAAATATACCAGTAAACCATTTACACTGCAAACATATACTGTTTCAGAGGGAATCTGTAACAAACAGTTTAATAATGAACATTTCTTAATGGAATATTGCACTGATTGCAGTTTATTTAGTTACCACTTACAGCTGGTTGTTGTTGTTGTTGTTGTTGTTGTTGTTGTTGTCTGGGTCATGCCTATCCAAGCACTCACTGGGCAGGAGCCAGGTAACACCCTGGACAGGCTGCCAAGTGATCGCAGTCAAATGGACCTGTTCCACCTTAAGTTGTGCAGCAGTTACATGTGATTGCAGCACTATTTAAGGTGGAATGGAAACATTTGAACAAGAAGCTGGAGAATAGAAAGCTAAACTAGCTTAACTAGCTAGTCAAAATATGAGATTGTTATGCACAAACAGCAATAACGGTACAACTTTAGCTAGCTAGCGAGCTGGCATACTGCTAGTGATTTCTATGCTTGTTATGAAGAACAGGACCGGAATAAACTGAAGCAACATTAAATTTTAAAACAATTTGTAATGATGAACATACTTACATTTGTGGTTTCCTTGGTTACTTGCCCAAGACGTTCTTACAGCACTCAGTTTGGACTGGGATGGACTGGTGGCCTGTCCATGTTGTTTCCTGCCTTCTGCCCAATGAGCGCGAGGATAGACCCTAGCACCCCCTTGTGACGCAGTAGGGTAAGCAGTATAAAAGGTGAATGAATGAATGAATGAATGAAAGAGTGAATGACTGTTTGAAGTGTTCCTCTGAAAAGCATCCATTTGGAGGGTCATGTAACTCTAACGCTTCGCCGTACCACTCTATCCCAACAAGACTTGGGACATCCTACCCTTAGGTGGGAACATGCAAAATGGAGGGGTAGGGTTAAGTGATACAGGCAAGGGATGAAATGGGATTGGGCTGTATCATCATCCCGCCCATCCCTACCTGTAACTAATATACTGCTAAGTGGCGTGGGCCTAAATTTGGTTCCTTTCCTGCCAAAGCATCCACAGTGCTGCTCAGAGGGTTTCAAGTGTTTCACAACATTAGCTATGGACTCCTTTTATTTGAAGTGCAGCTCCTTAGTAAGGTGCTAAAAGTGGGTTAGCACAGTCCCTTTGGTCATATTGCGGTAGCTTGGAAGAAGAAACTCCCAGAGTGTTTCACATAATATCTCTCTTTCGTACCAGTACCCACCCCCCACCCCCACAACTCCCCACCACCACTTGATATCTCTCTCTCATCCCTTCTTTAATTAACATGACACAAAAATATGTGAATAAGCAAACAGCATGTAATAAGCCCTCCCTCAGTGAATCTCCCCAGTGGTCTTTTATCATGGATTTTAAGGACACGGAAAACCTGGAAGAGCAGGACAGTGCTCGAATGTCGGAGGTGAAAACGATTATGGGTATGTGTGTGCATGGCCAGCAGGCATGTCTTACTGCAGTCGCGGAACGGGAGATTTCACCTTAGTCTCATCTCTTTGAAATGGGACTTGCCGAGCAATCACTTAGATGAAATAGTGTGGCTAAAACTGATAAGATTCAATTTTAGAAATCGAGACAATTTTCTGAACCATTTTTTTCCTTCCGACCTGCCGCCGTAAGAGTGCACAGAACACTGGATACTTTAACTCTTGGAACAAAATGTGTCTTTGATCTTTAGCTTCCGACTTGCATTGTTATTATAGCACTGTTTATTTAAACTGTGTATGAGCCAAATTTGTGCATCTGGCTCCCCAGTTAAACTTAAAACTTAAACTCAATATTAACAGCCCTAGATATCAGACTACAGACTGCAGCACCAGATTGTAACTGTGGCTTAATAGGTCTTTGGCTTTTATTGTGCTTCATTTATTTAGGTTTGCGTTCATCATTTTCCCCTTCTTGAAAAACATCATGATTCAATTAATCATCAACAATAATCGGCTTGATTAGTAATATAATCGATAACGACATGACATCAGATGATAATGACATCAAACTGCAGCACCAGATTGTAACTGCGGCTCAGTATGTGTTACCCTTTCATTTTGTTTAATTTATTTAAGTCTGTTTTTATAATATTAAAAAAACACCTCATGGCTCGATTAATCATCAAAATAATCGATTTGACTTGATTAATAATTTAATCAATAATACCATGACATCAGACTGCAGCACCAGATTGTAATTGTGGCTCAACATGTCTTTGGCATTTATTGTGCTTCATTTATTTAGGTTTGCGTTCATCATTTTTCCCTTTTTTAAAAACCTTTTTTTTTTTTAAAAAAAGAATTTTACCTTTTCTAAATACTGACTGCTCGATTATTCGTCAAAATATTCGGTAAGCTGCTCGATTACTAATATAATCGACACATGGATAATCGAACAGCCCCCGATATCAGACCCCAGACTGTATGTATGGCCCAGTATTTGTTGACCTTTAATTTCTCTTCATTATTTTGAGTCCATTTTTATAATTCTCCCTATTTTTTATACTGACTGCTGAATTAGTCGTCAAAATATTCGGTAAGCTGCTCGATTACTAATATAATCAATAGTAACAGCCCTCGATATCAGAGCCCAGACTGCAGCACCAGACTGTAACTGTGGCTTCATATGTGCTGGGCTTTCATTTCGTTGGTGGGTTTGTTTGGATCAGTAGAGGAGCGCTTGGGTCAAGTGAAGTCTGCAGACTTGAGGACTTGGCGAGTTTATTAATGTCTCAAGGCACCACCTCCTGACCCTGTCAAATCAAATATACTGTGCGCTGATCCGCATCTTCGGAGAGGACAGCCTTAGATGATAGATATCGAGTGAACTGCAACCCCTTCAAAATGACATGGACCCAAGTGCCCACATTGCTCAAAAGCCAGTTAACCCCCATCCCCCCTTTGACACAAAAGCGAAGGACCTGGAGCACCATTGTGTTTCTGTTCGCCAGGCCTGGAATAAAAGGCACTTGTTTATATACTGCATTACCCCACATTCTGGAATGGTGGCCGCAGGGCCGAACACCACTATCTTTTGTGTGTTGCGCTTGGCTTCGAGTCCCCTGATCGTCTACTGTTTGGGTCGCAGGGCAGGCAGGCTTCGAGCTTTGTTTTGTGGTCGGTTGGGCTGGATCATTTTCTTTCATTCGTTTCTTTCTTGTTTTTTTCCAGGATGTGATGAGCCCTACTCAACAGTGTGTTAACTGAAATGAGAAGTGACAGATTCACTAAGGGA
The DNA here is from genome assembly GCA_034552555.1 of Semaprochilodus insignis. Taxonomy (NCBI): domain Eukaryota; kingdom Metazoa; phylum Chordata; class Actinopteri; order Characiformes; family Prochilodontidae; genus Semaprochilodus; species Semaprochilodus insignis. The sequence goes on along the minus strand of CM067477.1, from coordinate 21,315,499 downwards.
TAATCTCGCTGCCCAAGAAACAGATATTACTCTGTGCATGCACATTACAGTATGGCCTTCCAGAGCACTGCAAGGGCCCCCCAACAATGTAGCCATCTCTATTGATCTTTGTCAGACTAATTTGATCAAAGTGGGCTTCTCTGTTATTAAATAGTGGAGGAACAGTCCAGGCTGGAGGATGCAGGGACATATATCGAGTGTATAGATGTGTGCTTGTGTGTAGGCATTAAGGAATGTGTTACATGTGGAATTTCAAAACACAGTACAAAGCAAGTATATGCTAGAATTCCCTCATTTGCACATTTCCACAATTTGATATTCTGGTTTTCTCATAACAGCTGTGTTGATGTACAATACTGCGCAAAAACTGCCTTCATTTATTTAATCTCCAGTCAGAAAAACCAGTTAAGCACATGTTTTCTTTTTTCAATGTCAGGTAAATATGAAGATATGTTACATAGAAAATGACACGGAAGCCTCAACAACTACATATAAGATCTGGTGTTTGAGTGTTCCCCCTCTTTATCTTCATTACAGCTTCCTTTCTTTTCAGGAGACTCACTTTCAGTTCCTCAAAGAGACACACTCTGGTTCCATAATGTGGTTGGATGCTTGCGGTGGCGCAGCCATTATACATTCATACATTATACATAATACATTCATCCTACCTTCTCCTTTCTCTCAAAGATGAAAGTGCTGTTTATCTGGTGGGGTCAGTGTTGGTGGGCCTAACAGGTCTTCCAAGTGGTTGTTAGTAGTCTCATTTTCTCTGTAGCTTTTAATCAGTTCCTAAACATTAATTTCCTTTGACTTCCCCCTTCTTTATGCAAGAGGTTGATCTTAAATCTAATCTCCTCAGACGTATCTCTGTATCTCCAAAACAATAGTAAATGAAATAAATGAAATAAATGAAGGCTGTCTTTTCACAATACTGTATTTTATGTGGAAATTACTGATTATCTATGGATATGAAACAATAGTTGCTTATTTTGTATAATGTTGGGGTATTGGAGAGTGGTATTATGTTATTGTTATATCTGGAGCTGGATGCCAAATAATTGATAATCAGTCTGTCATTTACATTTATGACATTCGACAGACCCTCTTATCCAGAGAGACTTACATTTCACCTTTACACTGATAGGTGAAGGCAGTGTTAGGAGTCTTGCCCAGGGACTTTTACTGGTATAGGGTAGGGTGGTTACCCAAGTGGGGAATCGAACCCCAGTCTACAGCATGGAGGGCAGAGGTGTAACCCACCACACTATACCACCACAACCATCAGTCATCATCAGTCATGATGATGTCATCAGTCATGATTCACCATCAGTCCAATCTCAAACACTCATTTAATAGGCATCCAGCAGGCGAAATCAAAGAGACACACCTCCAAAGTTCAACCTGAGGTTCTGGACTCTGGGGTGGTCAGTCCACAGTTCTGAGAACACCAGTAGCCTCTTTGTTTGATAAGCATGTCTGGATCTTCTCAGCCATGTGCTGGGGGTTGTTATCATGCTGTAGTATGAATGAGACCTCCATTGTGTTGAGGTGTCTTCTCACAGGGGAAGGATAGACAGAAACACCTGTGGAGCTCAATGTTCTTCTTTCTCTCAAAGATGAAAGTGCTGTTTATCTGGTGGGGGCAGTGCTGGTGGGTCTACCAGGTCTTCCAGGTGGGTTGGGGTATTGGAGTGCTGCTAAGTGGTATTTTGTTATTGTTATATCTGGAGCTGTATAAATATATTATTTATACTGGTATATTGCGACACTGACATACTGTCAAAGTACTGTTCATTTGTTATGATTTTTAGAAAGAACAATATTTTAATATTCAGATAGAAAGAGAGAGTCTAAACAAAACAAGGTATGTCAAGTTTGTAAGACGTTCTTTTAGCATAGAGGATCAGTCGTCCATGAACTTAATTAATGCTAACTTCATTACTGCTACTATAACTAATAATAATAATAATAATAATAATGATTATATGTGATATCACAAGAGCTATATCACTATTTC
>CM067477.1:21282409-21308972 GCA_034552555.1 Semaprochilodus insignis | reverse complement strand
TTTGGTGACGTTGACGTGGCGGTCGTAACGGTCTGTGTACATGTAGTCCTGCGTGGTGCAGCCGTCTGCCATTGGTGCTCCATTAACAGGATGACCTATGGAGGCATCACTGCTCACTGAATTTCTGCAGTCGTGGCTGTTGGGTCAGTCAAGTACAGAGATAAAGCCCATCCTTGCTTAGGTCAAATGTGTTGCCGAGCATGAAACTCGAATCATTAGCATGTCTCACAATGTCAAACCTACCCACCAAGTTTCATTCCTGTCGGTTGTTTCCTTATGGGTGCACATACTTTAGTACTTTAGTGGAGGTCTAAAGGGAGGAACATCATCTTTTACTGGAGGAATATTTTACCCTGGAGATCTCTGCTTTAACTCAACTACATGCTTTATGTACTTCGTCCACCACTGAGTACACTGACAAAAGGAGCACCGCTGTGAAACCCTGATGATTAGGAGCACAGATTAACGCCTTGAGCCTGATATTGTTTGGTCTGTGCTCACGGCAGTAGATTGAAAGGGTGCTTGAGGTACTAGAGGTCAGAACTTCACCCTCAAATTATTTTAAAGAGGACTTCAGCAGTCCTTCACGCCGCAGCCAACGGCGCTTCAGAGACACTCTCGAGTGTTAACATGACAAGGGAGCAGGGAATTCTCAATATGTTCACTTAATCAGTGCAATTAAAACCGATGTGCTCTGGCCATGGCGCGGCGGGAAAGATGAAGGCGCCGTTCTCCTCGGAGTAGGGATCCTGAGCTTCGTCTAGAAGAGCCAGCCCAGAGAGTGATGGGAAATGCCCTTAGGAAAGTGGTTTAAATCTATGAGCTGCAGCCCAGTCAGTGTTTATTTTGTTTATCTCAGAACTGTATGATACGGTTGTCAAAAATATGAATGCCACAGAACTGAGCTGGATAAACAGCTTTCCCGAAATCAGATCAAAAAAATGAGATTAAACTTGTGTGCGCTGCAAAAATTTGGCACGTTTATTATTACTATTTTTTTTTTATCTCCCACTACAGATAAAAAATTGCAGGCCGTACATCTAAACTCTGACAACATAATTGATTTTCTATTGATGTACTACCCGACCGCGCTTATCCTTAATTCTATCATTGAATTTAATGACAGAAAATAAAAGCTATCGGATCTTCTCAAGCCTGCCGAGACAGCCAAGCTCAGAGAAAATCAACCTCAGTCATCATCTTTTCATGCCTTACATGCAGAATCAAGTTTAAGGAATTACACGACTGAGTTAAATATTGATGCAGGAAAGCAGTTCTGTATTACTGTGAGCTATAAAGGACACATGATGCATATTACAGCTTAATTATAACATAATCAGGGTGAATAGACTTTCACTTGTTTGGTAAGCTACATGATACCTTATACTTTGTACTGGTGTAATTAAATATAAAGGTCAGATATTAAAACCTAAGACTTCACAGAAGAATCAGCAGGATCTACTGTCACTCTCCTTCCATGTGTTGTGAGTGTGTGGGACTAATATTCAAAATTTATATTTTTATCCATATTCTCTTTTGCAACTTTGGCTTCCATTTTTGTCCCATACCAGACTAAAGAGCAGAAACACCCAATTAAACAATTTGCTATATTGACTTCATCAGCGTCATCAAATAAATAGCTGCACTAATAGCTGCACCCAGAAAGAATCAACCGACAGGAATGAAACTTGGTGGGTTGGTTTGACATCGTGAGACGTGCTAATGATTCAAGTTTCATAAACAGAGTCTCAGACATCAGGCAGCGTGTTCATAACCAATTCATGTAGTAACTTTCTGTGAGGGAGCTTTTAGAGGTGGACATCTGGTTGTGCTCACCACCACTGCGAACAGTTCTGCATCAGTAAGTTTCTCTAGATCAGAACATTTCATATCAAAACCACTCCGAATGACTACATTTTTGGAACGTGAGTGGAATTCCCTTTCAGTACCCATTTTCCAGATGCTTTTAACTGCCCTTTTCTCCCGGCTGTTTCAGAAGCCGAATATCACAGGACAATCTGGCCGTAGTTAATTATGGCGCTTTCTTCGGGCCTCCTGCTTGTTATCGGTGTACGCGACAGACACAAACGTGTATTTACCCTGTGATTAGCGCGAGCCAGGCTGCCACTGAATGTTTGTAATGTGATAAAAAGTTTTGGATGAGCTTCAAACCAGGTTTGGATAAAGGCCTCTGCCTGTGCCTTGGCTGAATGAGACAATCATTTTCAATGGGCTCCCACTGCTCCGTTTTCTCCCTGTGAGCTCTGTGCCCGTTTGCGGTGCGGAGGATTCAGCGGTATGAATGTTTGTTGATTTCCCTCTGAAATCAAGGAGCAGATTAGTTTGAATTGGTCGGGAATGAGGCGGCGAGGCTAGGTGGCTCGCTGTTGCCCAAACCCATTTTCCATTTCCTGCGTGTGTGTGTGTGTGCGTTCTGAAGGTGTGAGAGAGAGGGCAATGGTAATTACCGTCTGTTTCTCTGGCGCAGTCGTCGCCACTGCACTGCTTCCAGTCTCGCGTTATCCCTCCGGATCAGCTCGACAGCTTGTGTTTGCATTCGCAGTGTATCGAATTCCAAATCTGGCCTCAAATAACAGATAAAAGCCCAAATCCACGTCACATCCCCGTATTCCCCTTACACTTTTATTTTCTCCTCCTTTCTCTGCCTCTCTCTCTCTTTCTCTCCATGCTGCCGTGCTGCATCAGGAGCCCTTCTCTCCCTTCCTTTTTTTCCCTTCTCCCTTCCTTCCATCTTCTTCTGTTTTTCGCCTGGAATAATGCATTTGATTACAAAGGGAAAACGTGGCCATGTTTGCAGGCCCGACTGAAGTGCTTAATTAGCTGATTGTAACGAGCCAGGATTGGCCCCGGCGCTCTCTCACATGCGCACAATCCCAACGATTTTCATGCGACACCTCCCTTATCATGCCACCCACCCACTATTCAGAGACCCCCGCGGCAGCCGTCTTTTTTTCCACGGCTCCCTCTGAAGCCCCTGCCAAAGCGGGAAATGATTATGGAGTGTTTAAGTGGTGAATGGAGCAGTCCTGGTTCTGCTTTGAAACTGGGGGTAAACCCATCTGCATGGTAAACAATGCACCAATCAGCTGTATCGGTGACACTGAGGTAGGGTTGCTCTTCAGGGAATTCACCTGGCATGAACTTCTCAGTGCGCATCTATAGCAGCGGTCAACGTCACCCTCATCTAGCCAGCATGAGGCTTTTTGTCATCCATTTGTATCATCTCTAATAGGCCGTTGTTAGGTATTAGTTCTAACACTGTATTCTGTATGTGGTGACCTGCCAGGAGCATCTGCTGAGGCTACACTGCTTATGTTTGTAAGCTATTACTACAGGCATCTTTCATGTACTACTGAGCAGCACATGGCTGTGCTTGTTTAACTGTTGTCAAGGCTAATGCCTAAGTAAACTCAGCAGATGTTTTCTAGCTAACGCTCAAGCTTCAGCCTCAAAGCTCTCAAAGTCGCAGCTAGAGATGTTTGAAAACTTCATCATGACATTGTTTGTGCTTCCGTAATTCGTTTTTATTGGAAATATTATCCATATAAGAAATGGACAGATTGATTTTTGACCCACAGGCATGACAACCGTATGTCATGTTCACCGGTCTGTACTACCTCTATGGTGCTGTGGCTACACTGGAGCACGAGGTTGCCACTTAGGTCTTGATTCAGCAGTTTGCCGGCTGTTATCTAACTAATGCTAAAGCTTCAGCCTCAAGGCTTTCTAAGACACTTAACTGTCCTTTTCCAGCTGGATTAGTTTCACCTGGGGAGGTGCTGTGATTTGAGTGATTACAGACAGGATCTGTGATTTTAATCCAGTATGAATCTGCCATGTCTAGTTCTTACGAGTCATAATTCCACAGTAAATTGCCTTCTTTAATTTGCCAAACTCAGCACCTCATCAGCACCTCACAGTAGTAGACTAGGGTTTTTCCAAGAACAGCCTCTGTTTTTGGTGGTCTGTCCCTGGCTGGAGGTGTTTTAACACCAGAAAGTCCTGAGAAAGACCTGCAGCTAAACAGACATATCACGTTGTGCTTGTTTTGGCCAACAGAGGGGGCTGCTGTTATCTCCTGACCACTTCTACCACTTGCTGGTCTAGTTTTAGAGAACACTGCTGTGTAAAACCCCACCAGAGGCTAACAAGTGTCCAGTGAGTCCACAGCATCTCCACAAACATCTTTTCAGAACACGCCCCAGGGATTAAAGCAGAGGGGTACGTAACTTGAATTGTACTACCAGCTGATGGTAGATATGTTAGTTGTAAAGACACAGAGTCTACTCGAATGTAGCTCCATGCTGTCTATAAACAGTGCAGCATTTTTTAAAACCCAAACTGGAAATAGTCCTGTTTGAATCTGCATCAAAACCGGGTTATAGAAAATCCCACCTCCATTTTTTTGATTTTCACAAAGAGACCTTGATTTGACCCAATTCCTTAATCTGGAAGTTCCCTTAAATTAAGATTCCCTTCGATCCACAACAATTCCGTGCATATTTCTTTCCGTATGCTGTGATTATGCACCATCATTTGAAATTACAGTTGATCACAAGTGTCACTCCACACTGAAATGAGTCTCCCTCCTCCAGTGTCGCATTTTGGCTGTTTGTGCTGCCATATTTGCCTTTTAGGCGCACAGTGTGTTGTTGTTACTGTTCAGAAGCGTGGTGCCTGTTGCATAACGCTGAAGTAAATGTCTGCATGATGATGTTTTGGGCTATTTGGGGTAATTTGGGAACAATTACATCGCACCCCTATGAATCAGAAAGTCAAATTACGCACAGATTATGTTAGCAGGTCTCCTCTGGCATAACTATTCCGGCTCCAGTAGGGCTTTAGGGACACGTGGAAACTTTGTCATGGAAAAGTTTTGGCTTCTGTCAGCAGTATAAACTAATTATATCTTAGTTGAATAAACAAGGAATTAATAAAAATCTATTTTTGATGTCATTCCAAAAAGATAACTTAATACAGGAGAAGGCAAAAATGGTCTAAACTTTTAAGCTAAACTAACATACAGAGGTGTTTCTGGTCTGTTGGTCCATTTATCTTTAAAATTTCACACAATCTAAAGTAAAACCGCCGTCAGGAACAGAAAAAAAATGGTGCAAATGGAAATGTTGGCATTTTTGGAATAGCAATGACATGGCATCTTCACTAGTCACTAGATTTCTGCTCCTGCAATCAGTATTAACTGATTATTTCTTAATTGTACAAAAAGGAACTCCGTTTTCGACGTGATTCCAAAATGGTAACCTGACAGGAGATAAGGAAAATGGTCTTAAGGTTTAAGCTAAGTTCACGTGAAGAGGTGTATTTGTTCATCATTAAAATTTGCAGATAGAAATGTTGGGATTTTTTGGGTTAGCATTGATAGGTGCTGATTACTGGCCTGTACTGCTGTTGCGGCATGAAAATGTCAGCTCCCGCGTTCAAAATTAACTGATTAGTATTACACAAAAATAATGGAAATGTTGTGATTACTGGTCTGTGCTGCTGTTGCAACATAAAGATGGTATATAAGTTTTACAGTTTAGTAGCTACTACCAGCTGTGTTCTTGCTTTGTCATAGCAAAGTTTGGGATTGCTTAATTGGGTTTTATCTCAAACATGGGCTGTGTATTTTGTTAGTTGAACAAAACTGAATATGTTCACCTCAGACAACATTGTACATGACCAGCATACCGTCCCGCCGGACACGGTGCTGTGTTTATATAGTCGTATGTCGTCTGATTTAAGAGAAGCTCGTGCAGTAATGTATGTTCTTTCCATGATAGAAATCTAGGAGGGAGAGTCTTTCTTGTGCGGCGAGTCACACGGCCTGCAACACGAAACTACATTTAATGCATGAGAGTTTGCGGGGCCGATGCGTGGCGTCAATAATTGATGAGCTCGGCGGAGTGTGGCGCTTTGGAGATGGGCTCCTCTTGGCTGCAGTGCCGCGTCGCACCACAGCAAGAGAGAGAGAGACAGAGAGAGAGAGACAGAGAGAGAGAGAGTGGCTCAAGTGTTAGATATTCTCTTGCACGGTGTAGGATGTTATGCTGTGCCACCCACACTTTAGAGCAAGCGAGCTGTGAAATGTATTCATTGTAACATGGAAAATGGAGGCAAGGAATTGCCTGTAATGTCTGACAGGGAGGGCAACCAGCCAACATCACCTGCATTATTTCGCCTGTGTGTGTGTTTTTTTCTTCCTCTTTTTTTATTATTATAGGTTTGGGAAATGGGCAGCAATTTCATTACACCGTGATTTGGGAGGGGGAAATTGCTCACCATTCACTGACCCCATCGCGGCGGATCAAATGAGAAGTCAGCTCAAATAAAGTTAATAGTGCATTAACCGGACCCCGAGAGCACTTATTTCTTATACAGCGGCTTGCCTTGCTGCTGATTCCCTCCCTCTCTCTCTTTCTCTCTCTCTCTGTCTCTCTCTCTCTCTCTCTCTCTCTCTCTCTGTCCCCCCCACCCAAACCTCTCTCGTCCCCTCATTTGTGTTTCTTCCTCTCCTCTCTTGCCTCTTCCAAAGCCGGCGAGCAGCTACTGTATATTTGTACCCCCCGGGCAGAAAAGAAAAGGGGGTGGGGGGGGGACGAGTGGATTGGCCGCAATGTATAGGAATGAGGCGAGCGAGCCAATGGAGTGTGCTGCTGGCCCCTCCCATCTGCATATCTCAGCCCCGCTGCAGCTTCGCAAGAGGCAGGCTGATGAATAACATAGAGGGGACTTGTCTGTGGGATTATTAATTTCCCATCCCTCTCTCTTTCCCTCTCTCTCTTTCTTGCTCTCACACTGTTTCTCTCTCTCTTCCCCCTCTTCATTCTCGCTCCCCCGCTCCCCTCCCTCTCTCTCTCTCTCTCCTCTTTCCCTCACTCCCTCTCGCTCTGTTGTGCATACGCTCAGCTTTTTTTGTCTTTCCCTCTTTTTTTTTGGTTTCTTGCCTCGCTTTTTGAAATGATCCTTTTCCTCAAGTGTGAGAGCACATGAGTGTGTGCTACATGGAGCCGCTCAGTCTGCGCTAACGCTAACGCCGCCTGGTAGCTATTCATCCTTCCAAGAGCTCGCATCACACTGGGGTGAGTTGGTATATATTAAAATCAATATTCGGGCCGTGTGTGTGGCGGGGGGAGGGTTGGGTGGGTGGCGATTCTTGGGGGGGCGAGTGCAGGGACCCGCGGCTGAAGCAGAACAGAAGGAGGAGAGGTGTGTGTGTGCTGGTGTGTGCATGTGTGTGTGTTTTGGGGGGGGCGTGGGGGGTTATAATGAAATAATGAAATGCTCCTGTGCCTGGAACTAAGGCTGACCTATAAAGCAAAGGGAATTTCTGCCGCGGACCCGAGTCAGAGCGCACTCCAATTGTGCGCACTAATGTAAGAGGACGCTTTGGTCTCAGAGTGTCGCCCGGCTATCAGAGCAATAGAGTGGCTTTGTTGTTAAACATCAAGCATGCTTTAATCCTCGGTGATGGAGATTGGTGCGTGAGACCTTGATTGTAGAGGGAAAATGGCAATCGGGGGGGAGAAATGGGAGATAATGATGGGTAATTGAAATGGCTGGGAATTATGGTTTGTTTTGTTGATTCCTTTTTATTTCTCTCTCTCTCTCTCTCTCTCTCTCTCTCTCTCGCTTTCTCTCTCTATAAACTTGTTGCTCTCTATGTTCAAATATTGATGACTCTCTCAGGCTGCAGAAACAATAATGATGGTAATGACATTTGCATTGGAAATTAGTTATGGGAGCAATAATAACTTATAATTGAATACTTAACAATTTATGTGACGCGCTTAGGTGGCAAATTATTTGCGGTGATAAGAATGGCAGAGAGCAATTGCTTTTGAATGCATTTTATCATTTTTATTATTTTAAATAAAGTATAATAACTGCACCCTCCCTCTTCTACCTCCACCTCCACCCGGGTACAGCCAACCACGTGGCTTTGTTTTGATAGGATCAACATGTAACACGTCACTGGAGAGAGGAATTAGCCTGCTGTTCTGTCTTTTCCAGCACCAGGTTCTTATGCTTTTTAAGGTTTACCCAAACAAACATGACACTTCTTCTTCACATCCTTTTATTTCACAACATTCCCAACTTATGATGAAAGATCATGGGAGCATAAGCTATCCCAATCCGTTTTTGTGTCATCACCACACAGCATGCCTCTTTCCAGTTCGGAAAAAACCTTTCCGAGCGGCAAAATACCCCCATATCCAGTTTATATAATTTAGTGACTCATGATGTGGGTGCGCTGGGCATTATGCAAGTTTGTGGATTGTGCTTTGAATAATTGCTGGTCTACACGGCACCTACGAGGCGCACGCACACGGATCCAGTGCCCCCCAGTATCCATGGCCATCCCCTTCAGAGCATCATGTGTGGGGAAAGAACCAGAGAAGGCCGCAGCTCTTTTTTTTCTTTATTCCTTTTTCTCTCTCTCATTTTTTTTACCCCAGTGGGCGATTTTGGATGGGTGAATCCTGTGGGTTTACCCGAATGGAGGAAGCAATGCTGGCACATCAGAGCAAATTATGCTAGCGTGCTGGAGTGGGGATATTCGCAGGAATACTGCATATGCCCTGTGCCTGCAATCTACTTTAGCACTCATTAGATCCGGAATACATCATGCAGATTTCGCCCGGTCCTCTCATTTGAAATTCCGCTCTACTTGACAGAAGTTAGAGAGGAGAATGTATAATCAAAGTAGTGCCGGTTTTTGGTTTGCCGTGTGATTTTCTGTTTTAAAACGGAGCCAGCATTTGCAGCGAGTTTGTGAAAGCCTTGAATGTCCATAAAATATGAATTTCGCATTCACGACACTGAAACCAGTTTACACCTGGATTTTAACCCCTTTGTATTTCCACATCATAAGGCATATTAGGCATTTTAAGCCATTCCTTCTTATACTCATTCATCCTAAAAGAGTGGATACTGTTGGTTACTATTGGTTAAAATGATCCATCGGACCTGCATCACCTTAAGACAAGAGCTTATACAATATAGAGTACTGTGCAAAAGTCAGAGACCACCCCTCCTTTATTTCATTTCCAGTCAAAATGGTCCTTAAGTACAAGTTATTCCGATAATTCCGAGATTATATTTTTCTTATTTCCCCAAAACTGGAGCAAGGCTACGAGAGAAAGGAGGCTCCTAACAACCACCAGGAAAACCAGGTACACCCACCAACACTGTCCCCCACCATATAAACAGCACTTTCATCTCTGAGAGAGAGGAGAACATTAAGCTCAACTCCTGCTTCAGATCTGAGAACATCCACAGGTGTTTCTGTCCATCCTTCTTCCACTGTGAGAAGACACCTCAATGCTATGGAGGTCTGAAAGGAGGTGTAGCTGTTCAAGAAGCTCCTCACTGAGAAAAGGAGACACACACATCAAACAAAGAAGCTGCTGGTGTTCTCAGAACAATGGACTCACCACCACAATGGAGTCCAGAACCTCAGCATCACCAGTGTGTTGGGGGTTATTTGGATGGTGATAAGAAGCAGAAACAGCTGAACCAGCTTCTAAGACTGAACTTTGGAGGTGTGGCTCTTTGAGGAACTGAAAGAGAGCCTCTTGAAAAGGCTTCTGTTTCACTTACAATCAAATATATTTTTTTTATTTTTTCTGACTGGAAATGAAATTAATTAAATGTTTGCACTGTATTGTATATATGTATCTACTGCACATATCCAGTCCAGGTGTGATCCTCAGCATGTTTGCACCAGTGCAAAATGGAAGGCGTGTGTGGCTGTAGGTGAACTCCACGATCCTCTTTCCTCCCCGCTCTTATATTTTCCTGCGAGGCTGGCGGGGTGGCGGCGTGCTCTGTCATTTTCTGCAGGAGTTAAGTGCTGCGCCGCGTGCACTATTCATTCATTTATGCCGGGTTTATTCCAGGGTTATGTAATTGCTGTAGTGTTAGCTTACCTGGGCTTTATATGCTGTACACTTTACAGTGGTTGCTAGCCGGTCTGGAGAGGGTGGGGGGTGCGGGGAAACCTCACTTCGGGGAGCCGGTGTGGCTGCGGAACGCCGCGTTCCGCCGTGCGACTGAGTTGTACTGGTATTGAAATGATAATGCAGCAAATGCAGATGTGCTCGTCTCTTTGGTGGAGTCTCAGCCCCCCAGGGAGGCGGAGGAGAACAGCAAGGCCAATAGACTGAGGAGGGAAAAAAGACAGCAGATAAAAACAAATGCGCCCTTCCTAAGCAAGTCCCCAGCACGCTGTTCATTAAAGGAAACAGACTAGGGTTATGAAGTGCACGCAGTTAAGAGCGATTGCTTAGCGAGGGCGGTAAAGTGATTGTCTTAATACTTTAAACTCCAGCATTAGCGGGCGAAGGGCGAGTCTATTGCTTTGTAAACATTTCCACATGAGCAGCGCAGTGCCACAAACACGAACGATAAACCCCAGGTTGAACAAGAAGATAAAGCGACTGTTTCACCAGATTAAAAAGTGAGCCGAACGCCAGCTTGGCAGCGAGACCGTGTATCGCATGGATTATTTATAATGGGCGCAAAAAAATGCAAATCATGCAATTACAAGCCGTAAAGCCCGCGTATTAAAATAAGAGAGGAGAATTAATACCTTCCGCAGATGTTATGAAATGAAATAAATAAATTCAAATACGGAAATTTGCATATGTTGCCAAAATGGGAAAGACATGTTGTGGGAAAGCCGCATGGTTATAATTTTATATATTTATTTATTTGTTTTATGGTGACCTCCCAGTGGAGCCTACATAATACTTCCAGACTGTTTCCCAAAGAGCTGGCTCCACATGCAGGTGCGTTATTGTCATTTTCATTTATTATATTCTACCTCTGAGCTGTACAGAAAATCGGCTTAATTGATTTCCCACACTGATGCCGGCTGGAATATGCCGTATTTCTTCAGACATGCATGCACAAATCTTTTACCACCTTGACTATATCAGTTGCCAATGCCGTAATTAGGGTTGCATTTCGTTTGAATTTCATCGATTCTCTTTCTGAATCCGCTTCTGCTTATCCGATTCCAATATGGTGATGGCAAATGTTTAAATGTAAAGAATATCTTTATTTTTTTTATCTTTCAGCTTTTTTACTGACACGTCCATTGCTTGGAGACTGCATTTGGAAGTGCAACATACAAGCCTTCCACGTGGACCACATGGACGTTTTTCATTTTCTTTCACAAATTGGAGCCACGCTTTTGAGCACTTCCGGCAATCTGTCTAGCCCTACATTTACGTTTACGGCATTTAGCGGACGCTCTTATCCAGAGTGACTAACAAAAGTGCTCAGTGTTCAGTCAGAGTATGTATCCTAGCTAGTACAGATAAGTTAGAGTCTCCCCTTGAGCTCAGACGCTGTTCCGAACAAGGGCCAGTGCTGATTCCTAGAAAGAAGAATACAGAGTTAAACACAGGAACCACACACGGCCTAGCAATACCAGCCAGTATAATTAGAGAGAAGTGTGCAGTACAAAGCATTTCAATATGTACTTTGATATAAGTACTTAAGTGCTCACTGGAGTTCTGGAAGTTCATTCCACCATCTGGGACAAAGAAGAGTCTGGATGCTTGTCTTCCATGCATCTTGAGGGCTGGTAGGTCAAGCCGAGCTCTACTTGAAGCTTGAAGGGCTCGAGGTACGAGGTTCTGCTAGCATCCATGTATTTGAAGCATGTAGAGATTTGTAGAAATGCGTTTGTAGGATACGGTAAACAGAATTGAAATTTGATATTTTAAATTGGAATTCTTGGAATTTCCGAATCTTTTCGTGGGTTTCAGCACTCATTCCTATTTAGAATGAGCTGTGAGATAATTCAGTACAGCATGACTGTTTCTATGCCGGATTTGGAAGCCACCAGTAGTTGGTAGGTATATAATATTTGACGTTATGCTGTCCTAGCATGCGCTATGCGTGGATTCCGCGCATCTGTTTTCATGTGCAGTAATTGTGTGGTTTATGTATTGCTGCTTTTGCTGTATGCAGGCTGTGCTTGAGTTTATTCTAAAGCATAGAAGTCTGCAGCTAATCCTCTGGTTTGTACATACTGTTGGCTTTTCATAGGGGGAGAAAAATGAAGATCTGGTGTGGGTGTGCGAGATTAGGCTTATCTTTAATTGCATTGTATATATGGATATCCGCAGTGACATTGACAAAACGGGCCGCTTCTGCCTTCACAATGAGCCCCAAGAATTTGCAGGTTGAAACAGTGGGCGCCCCAGCAGTGGAGGAGCTGCCGTGGGTGTTTATGGTGGCTGGAAGGTGGGAGATACACCGTGATGAATAATAGACTCAGATTGCCCACAAGCGAGCTCTGTGGACACTCTCTGTCCTCAAGATACCTTTAGTAGTTCTACACTGAGGAGAGATGAGAAGAAATAATCAACATAAACAATTCTCTCGTGGAGGATTCCACCGGTGCACTCAGATATAGGCTTGAGCTCATGGTTTCAAAATGCAAATCGGAAGGAACTCTTAAATTTGGTCAAACTGTCAAGCAACAAAATTGAGGTTTTATCACTTACTGTATTTAATTTAGTCTTTTGGTTAGCTGACTTACATTGATTTGTAACAAAACCAATAAAAAGTCTTTAGTTAATTAACAATTCAGTTATAAAAATCCAAATGTTAGATGTTCCTCCAGCACTTTAGACCAAGATCACTGCCATTTTATCTTATCATGCGACATTTTTCATATGACATGAATGCGTTACATGAAACATAGTTTCTGGATTGGTTGCGCAGCTCTGATGGTTCCCACTTCCTGCTAGGCTGTTGCTAGGCTGTGGTTGCTGTGGGGGAAACGAGGGATGAATTAACGGCACATAGAGGAGTGCGGGTCAGTATGGCTGTAGATTAGAGTTTGGGGTTCTGCCCTGAGTGAGTACATGCAGTTTGGTGTCTGTAGATTAAAGGAAACAATGCGGTTTGAATGGGGGTGAAAATGAATGGGACTCTATGGGAGAAACAAGGGATGAATAAACAACATATAGAGGAGTGCCGGTCAGACCAATGTTGAATTTGTGCTTGGGGGTCTGCCCTGAGATGTATGCGAACCGCAGTCGAGGTGAGGTACAGTAAACAGGTGTGTACTTTTCCAGCCCATTCGTTCCTAATGGGAAAAAAATTTGGAAGTCAGACCAAAAAGCTGTATACAAGCAATTGGAACAGTGTCGATATCTCGAAAACTGTGAACTAGTTAGCCAAAAATCTCTCGACCAAGAAGAAGGAGAAGAAAGAGAAGAAGAAGGAGAAGAAGAAGAAGAAGAAGAAGAAGAAGAAGAAGACCAAGAAGGAGTATAAGAAGCCGAAGAAGAAGATGAAGAAGGAGAAGAAGAAGAATTTAAAGCAGATAACAATATGTTACGCATTGCAACGCAATGCAGAGCCACACTAATAATTCAGCTTTTAGTCCTTATTTTGAACCCATTACAAGGCGTAGGCGCAAGCCTACAGACGCAGCAAGTTCGCTAAAATTCAGCCAAGCTGAAGCTATTTGTGAAAATGGACAAATACAAGGAAAAGCAATCACTATGTAGGCTAAAGAAATTGAAGCAAGATCCATGAAGAACAGTTCCATAATCGTGTCTGAGCACTCTGAATGGAAATTGAAATCGAATTGTGGCGTGCCGAGAGATTCCCACCCCTAAGACCAATACAGATTAGCGAGCAGCGTAGTACTGAGATCGGTTCCACCACTAAGGTAATGGACTATCTGCTAGAACATCTAATCATCCATCTCAAAATGTCTGCCGGAGACGGCCGCACTGGGATTGCCTTGCAGATGGCATTGTCAGCGTAAGTTATGTTTTATGGCAGACTTTGATTTAGCATATTTTAAAGGCTAGTGCTGGAGCGACGGGGGAATTTTCTGTGAATTAATGTTGCATTACGTGTTTGGAAGAGAGAGAAGACAGGAGCTTCTGTAGAGCGTATGAAGACTCTTTCGGCGTGCGCGGTCGATGGACTGTTCAGATAAAGTGTATGTTTTTATCTGTGCATTTGCACGTGTAGGTGTGTATAACGCTCAGACATTTTGCTTGTCGTTGTTCAAGCAGATGCAACTCTAGCTCTCTATTAATACTTAATGATGCAAGAGTATGCAATTAATTTCAGGTTTCATTACACCTTATAATACTTAGCATAAGCTTGTTTAACATCGCTTAAGTAGTTGTAATAACTTGTATAATACTTAACAATGCATATATGTCAGGTTTCATAACACCTTATAACATCTGCCTGTAGAAATACTGTATGCTTACATTCTGCAAAGTTCTAAAGCCCAAAGTACACGCCAGAGTGAGAAACTCAGTCCCACAGACAACACTTTTCCCAGCTGCTTGAAATGCCTCATTGGAATGCTACACAGTGATGTCATCTTGTAACACAATTCTTAGTGCCCGTCTACCAGCAAGCTTGGCACGCCCTCACACAACACACGCCAACTACTGGTGTAGCTAGCGTGGGCAAGCTGACCATTCAGAGCACACAGGGCTAATCGGGAGGTGGGGCCTAAAGACACAGGAGAGTGTAGACAGAGTGTTTCAGACAGAGGGTGAATACAGATGTACAGTATGAGGAAAATTTTGTGTTTTGGGAAAATTAAAGCATGCAAATCTTTTCTAGTAGAACCCCAAACAGAAAATGAGCATCATAGATCCCCTTCTAAAAACTGCTTAGCTGTTTTCAATTTATAGCACTTGCCCTAAAAAAAGGATCTAAAATCAGGATAAATGGACGTAAATATTTTTGAACAGTGTAGCAAAAGGACAGTCATAACTCTCAGCTTCCAGCCGGATTGCTTTCCTCGCTTTGCTCTTCCTGGCCCTGATCCACCCTGCTCTGCTCTAAGTGGGCTGTCTGGAGCTTTTCTCTATTAGGCTTTTTTTTTTCCTCCTCTTCCTCCGCTGGCTCTTTAGACCATTACCTAAATGAACCTGTGCCATCAGAGAAGTGGACGAGCTCCACGCTACCACACAGCTATTGATTTGTGGCTTATTCGAAGTGATGATATCTACGTCTTTAATCCGCTTGGGGTGGGGGGCAGAAAAAGGGAGCTCAAGAGTAGCATTTTAAATTTATCACATGGTCGGTTGATTTACAAATTAATTATACATTTGGTGATAATACAGTTCGCTTGAACAAGGTTCACTTAAGGGCTAAACTCTTTACGCAGAAGGAAATAGGCACGTGCATGAATATTCATGAATAGCTGCTAGCATGGTGGTTTTTTTCTCCCCCTTTTTTTAATTCTGTGATGGGGGGGGAAACGTGCTTGACCGAAGCCAAGCAGTTTAAAGCATGAAGTGTGAGAGCTGCCAAGGCTTAAATGAATTGAACTACTGCAGCTTTCGCAGGCTGCAGGCAGAGTTATGGATGTGGCGACAGATTCGCACCACCACAGTTTTGTATCGATAGCATATAAAACGTTTATCTTCACGGAGGTGATCATATTAAGAAGGAGGTATGGCATATATTCAGAGAAGAGCAAGCAGGGTGTT
This sequence comes from Semaprochilodus insignis, assembly GCA_034552555.1. NCBI lineage: Eukaryota > Metazoa > Chordata > Actinopteri > Characiformes > Prochilodontidae > Semaprochilodus > Semaprochilodus insignis. The sequence continues at coordinate 21,293,451 of CM067477.1, read as the reverse complement.
CTTCCTGTCATTTCCCATTCATTTTTGGAACAAATACTTCTTCCACCTCTTCAAATAAAAAAGAAATTCCAGTTAATCCAGCAAAGAGAAATCGGATTGGTTCTGCTTGAACACATTAGTGTCTTGCGCCACTTTTAGCGAGTACGCGTAGGCATCAAAGCTAACTGAGGTTAACTTTCCTGGGCTTTTACACTCTTAAAAATGCAGACGGAGTCTAAAAGGAATCTTTGGAGGAAGGAACCTCTTAATGGATGGTACTCTGAAGAATCGTTTTTGGGAATGTGTGAGTGTTGGGAAACTTTAAAGGCGGAAGCGCCAAGAATGTGTCATATTCACCCCACCGTGTTCCCAGTCCGACAATGTCCAAGCATTCCAAACTATTGCCCGTAATGAAGGTATGGACCCTGCCACCAGTGCACACGCGCCACACAGCCATATGGACCCCACAGATTACACTCGCAGTTCCGGTTGTTCCTATGCACAAATGGTGATTAATCCTTACCTCCTTACAACAGGATCTACAGCCAAACGCGGAGTCTCACGGTGTTAGCTGGTTTAATGTAATGAACTAAAGACGCAGCTCTCGGCGGACTGAACACCTTTCATTCATAACCTGAACAACTCAGTCCAGAGCAACAAGATCCCAGCACCAGGGTACATGACATCACATTAGATAAACAGATCTCAGCTAACGTTACAGTCTAGTCTCCTTCAGTTCACTGGCAGAGAGCTGCTAGTAGAGCAGTAAACTGATGCCAAGCATGGTTAATGATGGTGAATCAACTTTCACCAGCGAAACAACAGTGATGACGGTAATCAGCTCCACACCGCAGTAGGCATCACATCACTGGGGTATTCTGGTAATGCGGTTATTGTCACAGCCCTACTTGGAAGCCACATTTTATGTCAGTTTTACTGGTTGAGGTTTTAACATCTTGGCTGCTAAAGTGTCATTATGGGCTAAAAACTATAATGTATATATGGAATGCAGACTTGCTTTGCGCTCATTTTTAGCTCAACTATAGCCACTGTAATTGCATCTCCAGCAGGACACCTGTTCCTTGTAAAATGTCTCTTAACATTGGACTTTTTGGTGGTTGACAGTTTATAATTCCAGAAAATCAGAAAACCAGACGGAGTAGATTTGAGTGTCCACTGAATTTCCTAAATTTCCAAAAGTTCATCTTGAATCTCATCTTTGCCAATTCGATAGCTACTGGCTAGGAGAGATTATTGTCTGTTTATTACCTTCTTTAGGGTTCAAGGTCAGCTACGTAATTAGCAGTTATATTAGCTGCCATTATTTTGCTGCACTGTACCGTATTATACTACTATACTACACTGATATATTTGATATATACTACTAAAGATATACTGTTTTAAATATATCCTGATTTGTCTTTTGTAACATCTTGTTCCTAACTAGTTAGCATTATTTTACTACAAAGGAGGAGCAGTAAAAGAGCTGCATGCGAAGACCCGTATTGCCAGTCCCTGTTTTTGAACCATACGTCCAAAAAAAGAACCATTTAGGAACCTTTATGGAACCTTTATTTCTGAAGATTTGAATTTGGCTTAGGTTAAAATGAACCCTGGTGTGATTAGTCTGTTAGTGAGAACGCTGCCTTACAAACCCTGGCATGCACCATGTGAGCCCTCAGGGGGTCGTCCAAACAAACTCTGGCGCAAATCGCATGAAGCATGAACACAATTTGGACTGAAGGTGTTTAAACAGAATAAACAGAATGACTTTTCCTTCCTGCAAACCTTCTTTGGTTTCTGGAACAGCTGGGTTTCTGGAGCTGTTTTGCCATGTGGATACATTTATCCTCTCGTCATGAGTTCAGAACTGTAGCTCGCAACGAGGCTTTTCAAACATTTCAAAGTACTTTACATACAGTACATACATATCATCTACACATAAGCTCGTCTTACAAAACATGTGTCCCCTGTGACTGAACCGTCCCTCATAGCGTGTGCTACCTCCACCAGCACCAATAACAGCTGTGACTGGGTTTGGCATGGACAGGACAAGTTTCTGGATGTAGGCCACATCAATGTTCAGATGTCTCTTCCATCAGAGAATTGGTCAGTTTGGCCAGATTTGGTGGATGCCTTCCCTGGTACAATTCTGAGAATTCCCTGTAGACTGGGATTTTAGCCACTGCTTGTAGACCCGTATGACCGTACGCTTCCATACACCTGCAGATTCAGCTACTTCCTTCACAATATGGTCTTTGGGACGCCCAAATGCAGTCACTCTTTTTAGCCAATCATTAACATCTGCTTTGGCGCCATTTTCCACACACGGAACGAGACATTCCCTGCACTGTACCACCACTTCCCAATCTATGGATCCCGTCACTCACACCCCGCAGGGATTTATAGCCCCATCATCCTTGTGCAGCACCATCTGCAAAGTGACTCTTTTTTTTCTGGTATGCTTATTAATTGTACTGTATTAATGCAGCAAGGGGTATTTTACTTGACTGTGTACTGCCACGGTGACTTCACCCTGCTTTGCATCGTGGGATAGCACATGGCTTATCTGGCAGAATCCTTTAAAACATCACAAGATAAGACACGTTTGGCCAGAGTACAGTAAGAGTTTGTTGGATATTGTCCCAGTTATCGTCATAAAATCTGCCCAGTCAGCTAAGACTTTTGCACCCATTTGACTGTTGTTTACATTCAGCAATGTATCACTTTCTACTCCTGAGCAAGTGGACTGAACTACATATACATAAACACACTCTAAGAGCAGACTCTGTGTGTTTACCTTAACTTCATTCAACCCGTAACCACCGCAACGATACCTTTACTGGAGTATGGCTCTCTACTACCCTGTCTCTGTCCACCAGCGCCTCTAAGTGCATGCGGTCGAGCAGCAGTAGACTTTCTGAACACAAGTACGAGCCCATTCAGGGCTTTGCAATGACTTAGGTTTGCCGGGCATATTATTGTGTATTTGACAGTTCTTGACAGTTCAATTTTAGCCCCAGCGTTCAGCTGACATTATTCTATCAGTGGCCTGTATAATCTGAGGCTGTAATATGCAGGCCGCGGCGGATGCTTATTTCCAGGACCTCTGCGGCAGGGGCTGGCCACTTCCATCACTCATCTCGCCATTACCTAATCTAATGCATCTCGCTGGGCGGCTGCCGGAGCTTCATTTACTGTAAGTGCTGGGAGCTCTCCTCTGGCGAGATTGTTATGTGCGCTGGTAGCAAACCTGCGCCGTCGGGGGTGGGAGTTGGTGGTGGGGTGGGGGGGGTGCAGATTGGGATCGGTCGACGGGGAGCATGGAAACACGAGGATGTAGAGAGAGAGGGAGGCGTGGGAGAGAAAAAGTGTGGGGAGGGAGTTCTGTGAGAGAGGAAGATGGAGGTGGAGAGAAAGAGATAGCGAAGGGAAACAGACACGGTCAGATAAAACGAACTAACGGGAATCGCTGGTTTAAAAAATAAAGGAGGAAAAAAGAGAGAAAGCGGGATTCCACAACAGGGCATGCTGTGGTGGTGGCCAAAGAGAGAGTGGCAAAAGTGAATTGGACAGGGGCTCCAATTCCACAGTTTATATTGCAGTACTGTTTCTGAGAAATGACAAAACCAATCCAATACTTGTAGATCAGAACCTTGAATATCAAAAACATTCAGTGTTATTTAATATTGCAATTACGATACCGAATTTTAACTGGTAGGACAGCATCATCAGGAAGGAGCAGGCTGTGCTAAACATGAGGTATAAGGAGCTCATATAGAGCTTTTTAATAATTATTGATGAGGAGTGTCTCAATAGAAGATCTACCTGATTGATTTTGGTTTGGCAACAACAGATGTTTAACAGATAAGGGTCAGGAGAGCTGTGCAGTTTGTAGGTGTTGAACTGGATAATTCCACCTGGATAATTCCACAGTTACACAACAAATAATGCAACAAAATGGAAAGAATGACTTTTCTCCTGATGATTCTCTTGATTATGTTTTGTTTGTCTTTATTTAGTTATATGAAAGAACAAGTAATGGGAAGTAATTAGATTACATTACCTATACACGTGCAGCTGACGTATGGCATAGCATGCATCGCAAACGAGTGAAAGTGAATGGATCAGCTTCATGAATCTGTTTATTTATCCAACGTCTGATCCAGCTAATTTTGTTAATATGGGGACCGATATCTGATCCTAATACCAGATCAGTGCATCCCTATTTGATGCAGTAATACTTTGGATTAGTTATAATTACATTTTTTTTGTATCAGGTAATCAGTAATCCCAGCAGGCAACAATAAATACAGGCTCCAGTACTGACATGTCTCCAATATCATGATGCCTCACTACAGATTTGTGCACTGAATATTTCCTAGCATGTTTAGATGTAAATAAGCTTTTCTGCTCTTGAATGTGGACCATGTGATTCATTTAGGAACGAAGGTCAGTGTCGATGCTGATAGCCAGCGTGTCGGATCGGTGCAGCGGTGCTGAACAGCGGCTGTGCGGATACAGAAATTTACAATTGCAATTTCTCCTCCTGTCTCTCCCTCAGCGCTGTGGCCTCCCGCCACCCGCCTCTAAACATGCTAATAAAGAGCGTTTGGGAAAGATGAAATATCGAGGATGATGCCGGGGCTCGCAAAAAAACAAATGGCCACGTGTCTGGCGGGGTGAGCGGCGGAGTAACCCGGAGATATTTCACCAAAAGTAGCCTTTCCGGGCCAAACCGCCAGCGCGCCGTCTGCCTCCCCCCGCTGACAGCCGGGGAGAGTTTCATCTACGAGCTGATTTACTATAGGCCAGATGAGGCGCGCACACTAAGCCGGCTTTTAAATCATTTTTAAAACTGTCAAGTGAAATGCTTTCCAGTAAAACTGGCGAGCTAACATATTAGCGTTGCCCTGGAAACGCAGGGAAAGAAATTGTTTGATGTATCCTCGGCGGGTTTAAATGAGGCTAGGTTGGCGTGTGTGTGTGAGCGTGTGGAAGTTCGCTCGCTGGCTTGTTTTGCATTCCGTTCCAGCTAATTGTCTTGGATGGCTTGTAATTAATCAATGTGTTTTTGTCAGGTCGCCGCGCTCGCTCCGCGGATCTGTCAATAAGTCAAGCCGGCCCCGTCATACGTATCAGCGGCTCGCGAGAATCAGCGCCACAATTAAAGCCGCAATTAGAGACGAGCCCCGCAGTCCCACAGTGCTGCGGAGACACATGTGCGGAGCGTGGCGCTCTCGTGGGTGGGTGGGTGTGTGCTTGTGCGGGTGTGTGTGTGTTTGTATGCAGATCCACTGCAACTAAAAGCGAGGAGGTTGCTGCTGAGAACCCTAATGCTAATGCGTTTTGTCAGCAGCGTGTATGTGTGGCGGGGGGCTGATGGAGTGCCAGTGTTTACAGGGACGTTCTCGGTGACAGTTCGTGATTTCTAGTCCCCCCGTCTGTCTATTACACAGCGCAGAGGTCGGCCCCGTCAGCCCCGTCTGTCACCTCTGCTGCTCTTCACGAAAAAAAAACCGGGAAACGTGGTCCGCGCACGCTCACACAGTCCTCCCCGGCTCATGCTGACCTGCGCTTTCACTGTTGGGTCTATCGAAGCTTCAGCAGAGCCGCGAGCAGATCCCCAAAGCTCCTAAAGCCATGGATTTCCTCGCCTGCCTCCGCACAACAAACCTAGCAGATCTACCTCAGCCGCTCTGATGCACCTCCGCTCGCTTGGTGATGCCTTGCGCTGGGTGATATTAATAACTGCAAAGCAATATTTAACCAAATATATCAGGATATTTCAGTTTACATTAATAAATTACTGACTTCTGGTACTCTAGCATCAGAAGTGGTCTAGTATGTATGGTTGGGAACCTTGCACCCTTAAAGGGGAATTCCACTGATGTTTAAAAAAAGTCACAATTAAATTAGTCATTTAATTAAATGGTTAATATGTATACATTGTCATTCAGAGTGGTTTGGTGTGAAATGGTTAAGTCTAGCGAAACTTACAGAGTCAGGATAATTCACAGTGGTGGGGAATGGAACCAGATGTCTCCATCTAAAAGCTCCCTCACAGAAAGTTACTACGTGAGATGGTTATGAATATGCTGCCTGATGCCTGAGATGTTACTTAATGGAGGTTTTGTGTTAAAGTTTTGATTTCAAGTGTATTTTAATCCATCACACGTCATTCATTAATGGTGGAGGGATACATGAAGGCCGTTGCGTGGCAAAACAGTCATCCAAGGAAAACGTCTTCAGGTTTTCCACATTTTCTCATCATCAACGTTCCATATAAACTCAGAAGACACGTGTAGGTTCACTGGTGGTTTAGACAGTAAAAAGAAATGTCTGTATGTGTGTTGTAGACACGGAGAACCCTGGTTCCCATCACCACCACCACTGTAAAGAACATCTGAGCCATCTCACACTACAACTCTAGACGACTCTGTTTACACCTCAAGGACCGAATTCTACAGAAATGTTGAAAAATTAATGTAATTCTCTTCTACATCTTAACCAGACAGAAAATAATTTTTTCATTTTATGTCTCAAAATAATTAAATATCTACAGTTCAGATATACTGCTGTTAACCATGAGCACCAGAAAGTAAACTGGAATGGTGTGGTTTTAGAGTGGTGACTTTGTAAAGAGTTTGCTGAGGTGACATAAGCTAGCTAGAAGGCTAATACTAATGTATAAGCATTTATGCTAGTCTCTGTAGAAAGGGTACTTCTGCTCACATTTTCACACTGGACCTATAAAATATAAACTGTGCTAGGTGGCTAACTGGACGCTTGAATAAAATGACCAAATGACCTGTCGCATTGTTACAGTAGGTTAGTTCCTGTTTGGAATTTCTTGTTTTTGTGTAGTGGAAAATTGCCCTATTTTTTGGAAATCTCTTCTTTACCCATTAAAACTGAATGTCAGTATTATTTTGGGACACCAATACCAGTATACCAGTACAGATTATATACATCCCCCAACACTAACGCTGCATTCAAGTGATGTCTGTAGCTGGGAAATTCCAACTGGCTGACAAAGGCTATGTTTACAGCTTTACAAAATTCTAGATGATTTACAAGTTTATCAGACACTATATATACTGTATAATGTGACCTTTAACCTTTTACATGCACGAGTAAACAACTCTTAACCTTCAGTGAATGTGGAAAAAATAGACACCTGTTAGATCTGTGTGCTTTTTAACACAGCAGAGAAAAAGCAGGATCGTGTTATTCCGATCTCCATGCTTTTTTTCCCATGTGGTGGGAGTATATATGAACAAGCACCCAAACAGAGTGAAGTCTAGTCAACCATCTGGCCTTTATAACCACCTGAACACGGCATAACACTAGCTGAAACACGCGTAAGTGAACCCTTACAAGTATAGCTGTTTAGATATTACAGAAATATGTAGATGCATACTGTGTTGTCTTGGCAAAGAAGGAGACGTGGGAAAGATGGCACATTAAGGAAATGCACTGTATTGAACACGGCAGCAGAGAGAACCGCTGCTCAGCGCTAACTGAACGGCTGAGATAGCAGGCAAGTTCATCAGTACCCCAACACAGCCACTGCGCCACTACCCTACAGGCCAGCACAGGAAGCAGGAGTAACACAAATGCACATCTTCGAGCTAACAACAACTACAGGCTACAGTCACACAGCAGTGGCCCAAATCTGTGTGGCAGTGTAATCAGCAGTAATACACCGAATCAGACATTTTCAATTCCGATATGAAAAACTTGCTGGAACAGCCAGTTCCGAAGTCATGAGACTTCCAGCTTGCAAATGCAATGTATTTCCAAAGAACGAGAAGAATGAGACAGCAGCATCGAAGAAAAGTTAAAAATGTGAAAAAAGTTCCAAGAAACCAGACGAGAACCATAGAAGTGGGCGTGGCGGAATAGCGTGCCATGTTTACAGTGAGCTGGAATGCCCGAAGCCCAGCTGTCAGCCACTTTGTGATAGCTCCTGTAATACCAGAAGAAGTGGAGTCGGCAGTCATGGTTGTTTAGCTCTGGATAAGCGATGTGCCAGTTTAGGAGGTGATATAATGTGGGATATACATCACATTTAAAAGATATTGTGAACAGTCTAACAGCTAAATGGGAATTTGGTAATGAAATCGGATTTGGCCCACTTTTGCCTGCTGTGTGAATGTAGCCTTAGTTAGAAAAGGGCAGAAAGGTTCTCAGCACGTGGCCAACGCATAGATACTCCACGCAAAAGCACTGTAACGTTAGATAAATGAACCAGACACTTAAACTGAGTGAGGTTTATCAACGAGTGGGCAGTCCAAAAGAGTAGTCAGTAAATCAGGCCAGGTCAAAACCTAGGGTGGCCACATGTCTGGTTTTAGGCCAGGCAGTCCAGTTCTCCACCCGGTGCAGTACCTGGACGGACGCCTATCAGTCCTCTTTTCGGGATGAACTATTTAAAATGTTCACTCGTCAACAATATAATGTGTGCCATTGGCTCACGTCCGTGTCAAAGACATGCCTTGCATTTCATTGGTTTGCCAAGGTCATGTGACATCGTGACTCGCCTACCAGCTAACCGCAGGTCCCTCTAAATACTAGTCAACCAAAAACGGAAAAATGGTCAAACACGGGAAAATGGCTAATAAGAAACCACTCAGTACGCAACAGTCAAGGTGGCTTCGCAAAGAGAGGGGAGAAACAAACAGGTATACATACACGCAAGACATAATTAGAAACAGGTGTGTGTCATCAGTACTCTGGGGACTGCAAACTAGACACAAGTCTTTGGTTGGTTACAAAAATGTTAGTGACATCAGAAGAGAGGGAATTCGGGGAATCATAGTGAGCAGGAGAAGCAGAAGCAGAGGCAGAACCGAGACACTCAGTGCATACTTACATTACAGTGGCGGTTAAAATACAGAGTACTCGGGGGGACGATAGAGGACACATAGGAGTGGGATCTACTGCTATTCCAACAGCTAAACATGGACAATCGGGGAGCGATCTGCTTTAGCTGCTCTGTTGGATTGAAAAGGTGATCATGCCTCATGCGTGTTTATGTAAGTGAACCACTTTTGCCTGAGACTCAGCTGCTCATCTGCTTTGGCAGTTGAGGTTGCACGCTAGCATTATAGCGCCCCCTTACTGTTATGCTCAGAGTACAGCCTGCATTTGTGTTGCTGTATGAATTGTAGTCTAACACATTTCTGAATGCATTATTACCTATATAACGAATTACACTTACATTAATGCGCTTTTCTTGCCCAACAATGCTAATGCTAGAGAGCAGTGCTGTGGCCCATGGGGACTGCATTACCCAGCATCCTGCGCTGAAAGAATGAGAGAAAACCTGAGGATAATAGAGTCAGGCTGAGACAGCCACGTCATAATAATAATAAAAGGAAAAAGGAGAAAAAAGGAAAACAGCATCATTCCTTATCTTAGGAGTCCCCCTGCCCCCAGGAGCCCCGAGGAGGAAAGAGCAGAGAACGTTTCTGACAGTTTGTGGCTCTTCACAGGAAGCGTCTGACATGTGGCAGGGAAGCTGATGGGTGTAAACCTTCAGTAACCCTACTTTAAACCCCCGGGCATTCACCAGTCACACCTTTAATGTATAGCTCAGTTGATCTTCTCTTTTAACCCACACAGTGCCCCCCCTGCGCGGACGCTGCCGTTACTCAGCAGCTCTAAAGCGGCCTGTTAAAAGGCCTCTGGCTGATGCATACGCATGCCGACATCACTCTTTCAAACGTGTGTTTGAGACTTCATTCCTGGCGAAGTCGCATTACAGTAGCCGACGCCAGCAGTAACACGGAACGTTTTGTCGTGCTGGAAATAATTCCATGTAGCAGGTTTGTGAAGCAATTTGGGTCATTTGGAAGTGTAACAGATGGGCCGTATTCGGAAATGCTGCATCCCGAGCTAAAATTAATAGCAGGACTTTTACAGCAGCTGACACTAATGTTTTTATGCTTGCTTTTGGAGTATTTTTTCTTTGTTACGAGTCGAAATTAATAGCTTCGCTTACTACACAGTGTAAACATTTATAATGGTAATTTTAAAACATCTGGCAATAATGGGATGTATCTTGTTAGACGGCGAGGCCTGTCTTAAAAGTGAGCATAATTATGACAGATGCCGGAGAAACGTGTGTGGCGGTGGAGCTCCGTTCTGCCGTTAAATAAGCCCGAGGATTGATTGATTTAAAATCAGCCGCAGTATTCTTGTTAATGTTGGTAAACTGAGTGAGAGCGTAAAATTGGCTTAGTGAAAGTGAAAAATGCCATTTATTCAACCCGCGACTCTCTTCCAGAGAAGAACCTCTGCTTTTTGGATGCGAACCTGGTTTCAAGCCTCGTCCCAAAGCCTGATAGACTCGTCGCCACAACTGGTTTTGCCACTCCTGAAGCGCGGTGGCGAGGTTCGTAATTGTTGTGATTATAATAATTGATTGGCGATGGTCGGGATGGCAGGGGCCTCCCGGAAGGCCAGGTCTGCGGGACTGGCACGCACATCTGTGTGTCCTGGCCTGCTCCGGCGCTGCTCCGTGTGTGTCCATCTGTGGCTGATTAGTTCTGCTCTTAGTGTACCTGCGCGCCCGATCCAGAAATCATTACGGCTGGTCATACCTCTCCCAACTCCGCTTCATAACATCTGCCACGACACAGCCATCAGAGACCCGCAAACATCTGCCTCGAAACCTCAGCCTTTGTTCCTGCCTGCCAGTCCCTCTCTCTCTCCCTCTCTTTCTTCTTCTCTCATTCTTATCTGTCTCTCTTTTTCTATTTTTCTGTCTCTCTTCTTTTTGTTTCTCTCACTTTCGTTTTCTCACTTGCCTCTCTTTGTCTCTCTCTCCTGCTCTCTCTCTTTCCCTCTTTCTCTCTCTCTATCTGCCCCTTGTTTTCTCTTCTTCTGAGCTCTCTTTTGCTCTCTCTCTATCTGTCTCCTCTCTTTCTCTGTCCCTCTTTCCCTCGTTTTTCTCTCCTGCTCTCTCTCTTGCTCTTTCTCTTTCCCTCTTTCTCTCTCCATTTTCCCCCCTCTCTCTCTTACTTTCTCTTGCTCTCTCTCTCTCTCCCCCCCCC
>CM067477.1:21233827-21282231 GCA_034552555.1 Semaprochilodus insignis | reverse complement strand
CTCTTTCTCTGTCCTGGCTCATCTACACTAATATGCAGCCTGAGCTATTTACAGCTATTTACAGGAACTCAAAGGTATTTAAGGCGTAATTCAGCTTCAGAATAGGAGATGTTTCTACTCGAGGCTCGCTGATAGGGCAAAAATACAACCACATGATATGTAACACGTTTGTGTTGTACAATATTCAGCTCTAGGTTTGTGAACATGTTAGAATGGACAAAATGCACCAGCAAGACAACAGCACCACATAGTTTATACTGTTACTATGCGATATTCTATACGTCTTTTCTTGCGGGCCATGCAGATGTTCCGTGTTCTAGATGTACTGAACAAGCCTATCACTTACTCAGAAAAGCGCATTGTGATGGAATTTATCACAATAATGAGACCATCATCGTATTGGCCACTCTGCTTAAATAATGCAGTAATCTGCTTTGGCTCTGAGGGTGCAGCCTATATTAAAGCTGCGAGCCCTGCAGTTCATAAGATACAGTGCAGACAGCCAGAGCCAGACTAAATGACATGATTTCAAGGTTAAACATGATGCGTGATTAATGTTCTTTCAGCGTGTTCTTTTCAGCAAGAGAGAGAGAGCAAGTGCACTGGGGGGGTTGGGGATGAGCGTTCTGCAGCCAGTGTGTTTGTGTCGAAGCATGACAGCCCGGTGGAGAGCCACCTCGCCACTTTGTTTCAGCTGTGTAAATAATGCCTGTAATTAACATCACCTGTACCTGACAAGTGTTGGAGGGCGGCGGAGGAGATGCGCCGGCCTGATGAGGGCTTTGTGTTCAGGCTGCCGCCGCATTTGCAGCTGTGACAGCAGCCATATTGCGGGCTGTATGTGCGAGAGCGCCGAGCCGCAAGCCATCGTGATGAGCTCTCTGCCAGCTCAAGCTAAATGTCCTCATGAACTGACTCAAGGCCGTCACGATTCCAGGATTTAAAGGAGTAATGGAAATGCAAACCTTCTGGATGAACCGGCAGTGACCAGTCCATGGTACTACTCTCTTTACAGAGCCTGATGGACCCACACCTATATTCATTTTGTGCCACATGAAATACAGTATATAGAGTTCTGTGCAAAATGATATCAGAGATGCTAACTTCTCACCTGTCAGTGAAATCCGCTGTCACCTATGAGGTTCAGCTCCAAGGAAAAGGCACCACAGGGCTCGCAGGAATCACTCAGTATGCTTCTTGGTAAATGAAGCTCCTTAAAATGGTCCATCTTTGTACCAGCCAATCACAGGCTTTGTCCTGTAGCTTTGTTGCCCAGCGTGTGCCTCACTCTGAGTGATGTCTTGAGTGACGTCATAGTGTTCGCTGAAGCCAGACAAATGGCCTTGTAATCTGGCAGCCCTGATTTAATTTTGATAGCTGAAACAATGTTAGATGTCATTGCTGTCCAAAGAAAAACACCTTTTTTTCCAAAATGACAACTTTACAAAAGAGGGCAAAACCTAATTTCATTTTAATGTAAGTTAATGGAACCAGACCTCTCCCCGAGCAGTTTTGTTCAAATGATAGATGCATAAATGTAAAATCGACAAAAATGGAGATACATGTTTTTCTTGGGACAGCGACGATATTAGATTAGATGTATTTACATAAGGCAATTTTACCCCATAACAGTTGGGAATATACTTGCAATAATTAGAAATATATGGCAAATATCTTTCAGCACTTCCTGCCAGGGAAGCATGCTCCCCAGACGCCGCTAATCGTCACAGGTTGTCTGTTTCCACACAATGTTCTCACCTTATTTTACCCCATACTTGTTTGCATCCCTGAATATGTAAAACCATTGATCTTGGTCCTGGTCTTCTCCTTTAATGACACAGTTTCTCAGTGCTGTTGCTGCTGCTGCTGCATGTGCTTTGTAAAGCATGTGAACTAACAAAGCTATAAATTCTCCGATTTTAAAATGATTTGTGTACCATTTTGAACAAGCGAACACATGAATAGGACCATACTTGTGTTGCATTTTGGTGTTAATAAACCAAATGATGAGCTTTTGCCAGGCCAAGAGTGATACAGACCACCTTAAACTCCCTATTGCCCTTGTGCAACACGACTTTTCCTAAAATCTGTGCATTTGTTTTTTACATGTACCTCTTATTTATTGTTTGTATGCTGTGCTGAGACACATGAAACACGGTGACTACATATTGCTGAGTTTTTGTCTTAATTGTGACAGAATCATGATCATCACTCTGCTAGAAATGATGCTAATGTTAGCTTAGCAACTTAAATTAACTCCCCACCATCATTTCTCACTGCCGATCCTCCTTAACCAGCTGTTTCATACCTTGGATTTTCTCGGTTCTTGTCGCTGCCGTCCATCTTCACATGATTAACATAACATGAAAATCGTGAATACAGTGGGGTGCTGTCTGTTGTGTTAGTCAGCACCACATCACCATGATTAACTTGATCAGCTTTCAAGGCTGATGTTACACGTTTGTGAGCCTTCTTCTGCTTTTATGTGAGAGTTTATTTGTTAGCTAACAGTAAGCAGCCCAAAACACTAACAGCTCAGTATTCCCCTCTCGAAACTCCTGATTCCCCACTCTGACATTGGCTGTTACTGACATGAGCACTTGGGAAACAAAACAGTGCACGCAACAATAAAGGAATTACAATTTAGAACAGAAATCATGGCAACCCCAGTTTTACACTCTATAGGTTTTGCTATGACCAACATGGACACTGGCAAGGCGTTCGGTTTGATAGAGCAAAAACTTGTCTCTAATGTTGTGTAATTTATTGCTGCCAAGATAAACCATTCTCTTGGCTGCCTGGTGCTGCTTTTAAGCATTGGCACTGAAAAAATAACCACATCATTCTGTGACCAATGACCGCGTGCAGCCTTCCGATTTATTTCACCATAGCAGTTGGTGGTAAAAGTTGAGTAATTTGACGCAACGTTCCATTGGCTGCCGCGGTGCGCTGCCATCGCTGCTGGCTGTGTCGGAATTTTCCATTGTTGCTCCATTGAAAGCTATGGCATATCCGGTTTACCGCTGAAGGTCTTCCGTCATAATGTAAGCGTAGCACTGCACAGCACTGTATGTAATGTATATGAGCCTCTTTTTAAAGGTTTCCTTGTTTTTCTCTGTTGTAGGTAAAGTATTTTAGAAGGTTATACATACATATCTAGACCAGTTTATTGTTTGGCCCGGTTACTTGATGAATTGTAGGAATAATTGGTTTAATGTATTCCTACACTGATTATGCATTGGATCTTACACCAGAACCTTTACATACATGCACAGAAACAACACAGGAATAGTCAATAACGTGTGCTTCCATGCATGCATTTGCAAGAAGGATGCTCTCTCACATGCATTCACAAGAAGGATGCACTCTCGCGTTAAAGAAAAAGCTCTGACATCCTGACAGTGGAGAGCTGGCCTTTGTGCGTCTGACTGCTTGAGCTAATCAGAGGAAAGTCTTTTAATAGGCCTGCCTGTGTGCGTGTCTCCTTCTATGTGTGTTCGCTCCAAGAGGTGAGCATGTCTTTCACTCCGTGCCGTTGTCTCATCCTGCTCCCGCTCCAGCACGAGGGGCTGGGCGATGATGACTCAGGCCTGAACTGTTTGCGTGCATTAGCTTTTCCGCCGTCTTCGGCGTGCACCACTCCACACAGACAAAGAAAAAAACCCTGCGCGCATAAACAAGCCATCAATCTGGGGTCTCATCTGCAATCGCTGCAATGAAGGACCCCGAAAGAAGACGAGCAGGCGTTCCTTCGAACAATGCCAACTGCCTGTGATCTCCTAATGGAATTATTCACACGCAGCTAAAAAAGAAATCGCCACAGCGCTAAGTTGTAATTAAGGTGTCGCAGCCTTGCTTAGATAACCTCGGCGCAGGCCTGTAGCGCCGGCAGTGCCTTTTTTTTGTTGTACTTTTCTGCCTCGGCCCTCGCATCCAAAGAGGCTGTCTGTTACGTAAGCCGCGGCTCTTTGAGCGTCGGCGTGCCCGCTAGCCTTGAGCGGGATAAATTCGCTGAGCACTCCCTCCATCCTGCCCCATCTCTTTCACGCTCTCATGCCCCAAATGTGACAAAGGAGTCTACAGCTCCCCTAATGAGAGGCTTCAGAGGGAGGAGCGAGGGAAGAATGCAAGAAAGAGAGAGAGGGAGAGAGAGATAGAAGGAGAGAGGAGTTGAAAAGGTAGCTCAGGGAGGGGCACGCGCCCCGCGTCGAGCTTAGCCCGAGGACGTTAGCGAGCGTGATTTTTATTCCTCTTGAACCTGTCTGCTTCGCTACAGTGTGATAAAATCTATTAAGCGAGGCTGACAGGTTCCAGGCTGGCTCCATATGGCCAGCCTGCCTGTTACTGCCCGCTTCACCCACATGAAAGCCACAGCAAATAATTACAGATGTGCGCGCGCAGGCACGTGTGCGCGTTTGCATCAGAAAGACGGAGCCGTGCCCGTCCGCGGCACGAGCCGAGCCGGCTCCCGGGTGGCGACCCTGCCTGGCTGATTAGTAAATTAACCCAAAACATGGCTCACTAATGACCTTGCTTTATTAGCAGCAGCAGCAATGTTTAGCCAGCATGCTGAGCCGGGCTCTGCTTGCTGCAGCATGCCAAAGAACCCTGCAGGGGCTGGAGGCCCACAGAGAGCAGAATGGAACTGGGGAAAGGGGGGTGGGTGGGGGTGATGGAGGGATGAGAGGAAAAAGAGAGCGAGGGAGCGCGCAGGGTGGACACAGCCGGCTGAGTTCCTCCCAAGTTCGGCCACACTAGAACATGAGATTTGCAGCCTGGAATAGAAAGCAGATTTGTTCCAGCGCAGCAGCGGGGGGAAAAGGCTACGGGCCCGTGCTCAAGAAATGTATATGTGCTCCT
The DNA here is from genome assembly GCA_034552555.1 of Semaprochilodus insignis. Classification (NCBI taxonomy): domain Eukaryota; kingdom Metazoa; phylum Chordata; class Actinopteri; order Characiformes; family Prochilodontidae; genus Semaprochilodus; species Semaprochilodus insignis. The sequence continues at coordinate 21,277,371 of CM067477.1, read as the reverse complement.
CATGTGGCGTGGAGACCGGCTTGGACCACGCTGGTCAAGATTGATGTGAATCAGAGGAGAGCTGGCGGGAAAAGAACAGCTGCAGAGAGGACATCCCCCCTCTTCTCTCTTTCTCCTTCTCCCACATGCATATTCGCTTTCTTCTGTGCATGATGTCATCCACATAACCCTCCTGTATGCATACCAGCTGCTTCTGTTTCTCAGTATTAGCTATTCGTCGAGTAGTAGTAGTAGTTGTACCACAGTATGGGTTTTACCATATTATGAATGTTGTGATAAGTCAAAAGGATGCCAGACGTCTCAACATGGAGCTGTAGAGGTTCCTAATGCTGTCCTGTGATAATCCATCCCATGCAGCTTGAATATCCTCACACAGTTCCTGCAGATTGTGCGGTAGGGATGGAGTGAAATCTGCTTGCATTCCTTCCTTGACTCCATATTTTTTCAATGATGAGTGTATATAATATATATATATATATATATATATATATATATATATATATATACACTGTGCTGTGTGAGGTTTGCCCCTCAGACTATCCTGCACTTGCCACATTCAGCACATTCGTCAGTATGTATGTCTGGTGCAGTCAGATGAGACGGAAAAGGAAAAAACGCATCAGCAGAATTCCAACGTAAAGATAAAGGCGACCGGACATACAGTATCTCCGCCTCATCTGAGCGCGCTTGCATGGCAGGGCTGATGTGAAAGCAGAGGGGGAAGGGGGCCGTGATGACCAGTCGGCTGGTTTTTCTCTGCTCCGGCCTGTCCAGCGGACTGCATCTGAGATAATGAGGTGGAGGAGCTCGTGTGGCCCGAGCTTGGAGACATCATTACTGCCTCTCCATACAGCGCAAGCTGTGCATAGTCTTGAAAACTCCCAGCAGACAAGCCAGAGGAGTTCAGCCAGCCACGTTTGAAACAGGAACCCGCTTATGATTGCATGGCTTTTGTGCTCAAAATACACCCACCACCGAGTCTCGTGAAAGCCTGCTCTTGAGAGCCTATTTTTTGCGTCTTTGTAACATCGTTACACCATAGAAAAGGCTGCGGTTTGGTGAAACCATACCTCAAATTGGTATTCTCCGGTTCCAAAACGGTCGCCGTGGTGCGGAGCTGTGTGCGGTCAGGCAGACGAGCAGTTTGCAGCTTTCCCCCGGCCTGGAACAAAAACGCCTGCCTGGCCGAGAGCCAACAGGGAAATTGTATATTTGAACTCTATAAAGGGCAAACATAATATTTACTGTACGCTGTTTGCAGGGATTTTTGTCATCTCCCCAGTTGTGCTCGATCTCGCCAGGTACATTTTAAGACTGTATAAGCAGCACGCGTAGCCTTACGGCACACGTACATGACAGTCCAAAGGAAACAGCCAACTTCTCGAGCACGGGCAGTTGGAGGAGTATTTCATCTGGGCCTGGAAAGTATTGAAATGTCAGCGCCGCCGGCACGGCTTGCTGAATGACGGGCAGGTGCTTAATTGTGTGTGAGTATCCACCAGAGGCCCGAGCTGCTGCGGCTTTACAGAGGGTGGGAAGCATGGCCGGAATAGCAGATGAGTGTTTTTGTTTGGGGGGGACGTGCCTCGGAGGCGGGCCTCGCGCTCTGCGACCATGCTGCTTTCCTTTGCGATCCTATGGAGGTTTCTTCTGTTATTGGTATCGACTTGACAGGATTTGCGTCTGTCGCGGTGCGCCACTTAATCCAGATCAGTCCTTAATTCTAATTAAACTGCTCTGGGACGCACTCTGCCGCCTTGGCAAGTCACGGCCGGCCACGTCTGCCTCCAGCCACGCGGTCTCTAACCGCTTGACCTGGAAATCAAATGGAGGCCGATGCCTGATGAAATATGGACTGGGACCGGTGCTTTGTTTAGCTCTGAGGGCGAGCCAAAGCATCTAAAAGGCCATCTTCCACAAAACTAGAGCTTTTAACCCTTTTGGTATTTGAATATCTTCATATTTAAGACGTCAAACTTTTTAATATTCTTATTAATAAAGTAGAAGGTAGAAACTTTTAGCGTATTATCTGCATATTTCAGTAACCACATTTCTATAATTTGTATTTTTTATTTAAAATAAAACTATTATATTATATATTAACTATTATATATTCTAGATGTACATGCATTACAGAGATATATATGTATATATATACACACTATTATTTATATATATATATATATATATATATATATATATACACACTTTATAGTAAGGGTTCAGCTATTAACAGTACTCAAGACAGTAGTAACAATTACTAAATAGTTAAGTAATGTAGCAATTAATCATTAATTAATAATTAACTAATGATAGAAATAGATGAATGTTATATTAGATTTTATTAAGAAATTTATAATCCATACTAAATAAGCTTAAGTAATATTTACATTTTGTTCAACCGCCTTATTATATAATTAGTGTTTTTAATAATAATATGATATATATAATATATCATTTTAAATGTGTATGTATATTATTCTTTTTGAATGTATTATTTAAGCATTATTATTATAATTATTTAACGTTCTTTGTGACTCTTATTGTAAAGGTGTCTGCGCATATCTCCTAAGAACTGCTTTATTTTATATATATATTTAACTCCATACCGGCTTTATTGCAATTGCAATGCATTTATTTAGTTACATGAATCCTAAGATGACTTTGGATGGCCTTGTATGTTGAAGACCAAACACATCCCTAGCCCCAAGCCTTCAGCTGCCAAGGAAAGGGTCTTAGTTTCAATCTGGCATGGTCCTGGAGCGAGGGATCATGTGCCACGTTGGTCACGTGACGAAGGAGGAGCACAGCCTTACTTTGGCAGCGATGGCTGGTGGCGAGCACTTTAAGATGTTTAATTAAAGACGGCGTGTGACAGGAGGGAGACCTGCGTGGGGTCCGGAGAGGACGCAGGCTAATCCTCTTCCTGCGCCGCGCTATCCCCATGCGGGCATGATTGATGAACTGATTCCACTTTACGTCTTCATTTGCACAGAGCGCACCTCACCCCGCACGGGTGCAGAGGCTGAGAGAAGGAGAGAGAGAGAGAAAAAGAAGGAGGAGAGAGAGAGGGAGAAGGAGAGGGAGAGAAAAAGAGGAGAGAAAGAGAAGATTAGAGGGCGAGAGAGTGAAGGAGACAGCTGGTTGGAGGAAGAGTGAGAGAGAGAGAGACAGCAGTTGAGGAAAAAGGAAAGAATGAGACATGAGAGTTGCTCCACTATTATGATAATTGGGAAGAAGGTGAAAGGAGCAGTTTCTGATGATGAACACTATGGATCGGTTTTCCCGAAAGTTTAGTCTGGCACAATGTTTGTCCTTTCTAAAGAGAATCTCCATTAGGAATGCCGTGTAGTTCTGGACCCTGTGAGGATACTTACGGTGACCAATCCTGGACCTTGTGATCTTCCACTAGTTCAGCTCCAACCCTGATCTACCAGTCCTGATCCAGGCCTTCAGGAGCTTCTGAACATTAGTGCCGGATCTCAGTTCTTCAGGTTGGTGGATCTTGAGGATCAGGATTGAGCGCCCCTGCTGTGTACAGTACGTGTTACAGAAGCAGTAGGTTTAAATACAATCTGTGCTCTTTTGCTGTTTTAGCTGCTTCTATTTTAGGTTCACCTAGATGGTGCAACAAGCCCACAAGACTTCACATAACAACAGCAGAAGACACAGCACTTAGACAGAAGAACAGGAACACATGCTGATAGAATGTTTAGCATCAGAGTAACAGTCACAAAAATGTGCCCTGATGCGTCCGCAGTGTGTCTTGTGTACGACTCTATTATTTCACCACTCCTTTTAAACCCTCACAAGCACGCTGGCTGGGCTGCTTGCAGTTGGTGCAGACTTAGTAAGTGTGCATATTGCACATTTGCACCGTACAGACATCTGGCCCTCTTTCTTTCTCATTCATTCTTCCTCCGTTCTGTCTGGAACCTTCTGCCAGGAGAGCAACTTGCTCTCAGTGGGTCAAATCTAAAGCTAAGATGCGCACTTACATCAGAGCGATGTTTGCCTGGACCCGGCGTGTTCGGGCTTGCGTGATTTAAAAGGTAACCCCCTGCTGGGAAATGGGTTACATTCGAAATAGTTCACACTGACGCGTTACAAAACCTCCTGCATTATTAATTTGTTTACTGTGAGACATGAGGAGAGCAGGCTGATGTTGAGCTTCCCAGCTCTCCAACTCTGCTCTCAGCTCTCTACACTGGGAAAAAAAAAGCATGTGGCGTGTTTGGATCGCAGCTCGGGTTTTTAATAGGTGGGGTGGGGCATCCACACCCCAGACCCCCCCTGCCCCCACCACCACCACACAAACCACACTAGGGGTGAGACACGTAACCAGTTTATAGATGATTCTCTAAGTATACTACATCACTGAAAACCCTGCATGTCCATTTTTGTTGTTTTTCACTTTTGAGCTAATTTGAAAATGCTTGAGCTAATTTGCATGTTGTCCTTTACATTGGGTGTGAATTTCATGATGAATGGACCAAAAGAAATAACCCGAAAGTCCATTAATTTGCATTGAAAGCATGGTACAATTTTACTGCTGTATGTTTGACGTTTTGGAGATACAAGGTTTTGTTCCAACGGCTGCGATATTGATTGATGAGAAATAGTCCTATGATATCAATAGCTAAAAGGAACATACACTACCAGTCAAAAAATTTGACACACTGATCTAAGTGGATGCTGTTGGTGATCTTAAAGACTCTGATGAGAGTCTGAAACAGTACATATCCTGCTATACCACATATACTCTTGATGTACCACAGTATTATATTTCTCCATATCTCCACCTCTAATATATATTTATATATTTTTCTGCACAGTGTAAAAGCTCTAGTTCCCCTTTCAGTTTAGTGAATATTCATGACGGACAGACCAATAGAATTGCTCCAAACCTGCTTAGAAATAAACCTTGTTCTATCATCCTCCTGTAAAGGTCCATTTTGGAGGGATTTAAGGTGGACTGTATAATTCCAAGAGTGCTATTTTATAGTTTGTTGTCTTCACTTTTATTCTACAGTAAAGCATTAAACAGAAGGAGAACCTTCTGTGAGTAGCAGCGTCTAAACACTTTGACTGGTAGTGTATTTGTTAGAGCTAATAGATGGGTAGATGTAAAGATGTAGGTCCACAGACGTAACCATATTTGGCTACATTCAGATTTAGTACATGTAAAGAAATAAGAAATAAAGGAAAAGCATGTTGTTGTGATCAAAAACCGAGATGCTTAAAGAACAGCTCATCTCAGCACCGTGAATCATGAGAAAGGCCCAGAATGCATGCAGTGCTTGTTCGAACTTGCTAATAAGAGCTAAAATAATAACATAGGTAGGACATTACATTCATACCAAGAATACTGTGTATGGATTTTATACATAGACAGGCCATTGCTTTGTGTCAGAACCTACATAAACAAGTGTAGTAGAGATAAGTTATCAACTCCACTTAATTCAGGCATGCAGCTATCACTGTGCTAATTGGTGGCGTATAACCTTCAGTATTAGCTATCATAGCTCCAGGGTAACACTGAAGACACACACTTTACTTGCCAGATATGTTTCGGCTGATCAGCTACATGTTTGGGAACTCTGTGAATTTGATCTGCAGAACTGTTCCTGTATAAAACATATCCCTCCTCTCTTCTGCAGTCCGCCTTCGTTAGTGTGCTCTGGACCAAGAGTCGTTGCGCTGGGGCGTAGTGGAGTCATCGGGGGGTGACGTGTGGCACGCAGGCTGAAATAATGAGTGTGCGTGGGGCCCAGAGCCCGGGGCTGGTGGAGCGGAGGTAGCCCCGCTGTATGCCCGTGTCACCAGGAGGCGATGGGGGAGCAATTTGCCCTCTAAAGCCGCAGAGCAAGAGCGAGCGAAGTGGCACCCTGCGGGCCTGGACAGGAGCCAGCTCCGTGTCTAGAGTGAGGGGCAGCCCGGCAGTCCTCACACACATACACACACTTTGTGCCTGCAGAGAGCGAGAGGAGAAGACTCAGGTGAAGGTCGATCGAACATCCGAGCTATAGGAGAGAAAAGGCCGGAGCCAGCGGGGGCTGGTTTTCCGTCCAGACTTGTGCAAACCAGAGCGCGCGAGAGGGAGAGAGAGAGAGTAAGGACATTGTACCTTCACCTTTCTCTTCCTAATCTTAAAATCTCTCTCTGAAAGGCTAAAATCTCTCTCCGGAGCTCTCTCGCTCATCTTAAAGCAGCCACTGGAGAGACTGCATGTGTGGACGAGAGCAGAGGTTCCCAAGAACTGGGCCATGGACCTGTACCGGGACATGGTTAGCAGCCAGAGAGGAGTTAGTAGTGACTTCACTGTTTTTACACTATTATTAATGTAGTTAATTTAACTCTACTGTTCCTTATTAGTTAAGGCTCAGTGAAATATTCATAGACTCATTTAATATAGATATATCTGCCTACATCCCACCTTTGCATGGTTTCATTCTCGAGTGTGCATGTAAGTTGCAGTCATTAGGCCAGATAAACCCAGAAAGATATGCCAGGTATAAGAATGAAAATTAAACGAAGTGTCATGCTTCCAGGTTCTCCCCCTACCTCCGGTGCTTTGAACTACATCTCCCATCAGCCATCTCTGCATGACATCACACCCATGTGCTCCCAGTCCACCAATCACGACCCACCTTCCCGTTCAGCCTCGCCTGAGTTCTAATCCGTCTCACCTGTCCGTCGTTAACTTCTCCTGCTTTTATACCAGACTGGCTGCGCTCACACTTTGCTAGGTGTTGCCACTTGTTGCCTTACTAAGCGGTTCTCCTGCACATCTTATCTTTCTGGTTTTGACTTTTGTTTGTTTGTTGTCTTTTGATTCTCCCCTTAACTTGTTTGCTGGTTCTGTTGGATTGTTTTGGTTTTGACCCTAGTTTGTCTCATGGTGATGATCTCTTGCCTTTGGTTACGTATGCTCTGATTTGCTTGTTGAGTTTGACTCCCTGTTTGTTTAATAAAACCTGCCTATCTTTTAGCTCTGCTTGTGCTGAGGTTTGTCTGCCAAACGTTAGACCAAGGGGATACAGCACTGCTCAGTCAAAAATATGACAGCTAACTGAATACAGGTTCATTAGTGCTTGGGATGATTATTGTTGTTGTTATTATTATTATTATTATTATTATGCAAATATCTTAATAGATTTATAGAGCACTTTTCATACTATGCTATACAAACTGAAGTGTGCCGAATCTGTGGTGTGTACACAGATAAAGGTGGTCTTTTCTGTTTAGTGGATGGTATGTGAACAGCTGTTGTTGCCTTTTCTGCCTCCTGTTCTTAACTAATAAATATCCTTGGTAATGCCCTCACATTAAAACAGCATTGTGAGAACTGGTGTGTTTTTGCTCTTGGGGTCCCCCTACAGTCATGGAGTGTGTTTCACTTTTACACTACTGTTAATACTAATAGTGCTTCAAGCCCTTCATGTGCATGTGTTGACGAGCATTTACACTGTGCTAAACTCCTTACAGTGCTCACTGGCTTCAGTGGTAACAGGGACTGATTCTCATGCAGACTTTCAGGTCTGTTTCTCATTGCTACTCACATAGGACTCTAACAGTTATCGGTTGTGTAAAATCCTATTCATTTAATGTCACTTTTGTGTGTGTTGGACCCGTATTCTCTGTAAAGCTGCTTTGTGACAACATTTATTGTAAAAGGCGTGTATAAATAAAGCTTGACTTGGTTAACGGATACAGACCCCAGCACCCTAGGCATAGGGACGCTACATATTACACTCATGATGTCAGTTGTTTCTGAAATCGTGAGTGTAATCTGTAGCATCCATATACCTGCATGGTGCATGTGCACATGAAGGGGAGTTAAGCACAGCACCAGTAACGACAACATTATGGGAGGAGTTATACATGATTTTGTTACAGGAGATTCAAACTTTTAAGGCTTATTTGTCATGAGATGGACAAAGACTGACCAAACCTTTTGGCACAAGATGAATTTATTTCTTTGCTTGCAGCCTCTGAGTCTCTGGAATTTGGAAAAACTACAAAACTCCATGAAACAGGGACACAGGAAAGGTTACAGCCCGCAGTCTCTAATAGATAAAATAGGGATAACCGGGATGAGCACTCATCTTGGGAAGTAAAACTATTTAATATCTAGTGTTATCATACAGTTTTAATTCTGAGATTGCTGTCGTTTGTAGATTAGATATTTATCTATTAATCTTATTTAATATTATTTATTATTTATTTCCAGGCAGGTTTTTACTTGTTTTAAGTGATTTTAGCAAGTCAGAATTTCTGTAACTGGCAGATAATTTGGAGTGTTTCAAGCACGTTTCTTAAAATGATTTACCTATAAAGTGATCTGCCCATATAGTGAGAATTTGTCTTAACAAAATCACTTTAAACAAGTAAAAATATCTGGAAATTTGATAAATAATCTTAAAATGAGCATACAACAATTTCGGAATGAGAAATTCAAGATAAATCAACTAAATATAAGATCATTTTACCTGCCAAGATTTCATTCTTTGCAGTGTGGTTGCTTCTTGGCCACTGCCACAGTTCTTCTTACAGCTTATAGCAGGCAGAGTAGCAATAACAGATGCTATTCTCCTTGTTATAGGTCAGTTGAAGCTGTTATGTTAAGGTAAAATCGTTGTTTTAAGGTACTTATGTTCAGCATTAACTGCAAATACTATGATGAAATGTAACAATTACCTGGGAAGTGATTTCAGTGCTTCAGTGCCAAGTACTTGAGCCTCTATGCATATTCAAACTTGAGTCGTTTTCCTGACCTCATGCAGAGGCCTTAAAAAGCTTTGGTGGATGTACAGTGTTTGTCACCCTCATCTGCATAAATAAATGAGTTCACTCAACAGAAGACCAATTAAACACCTCACTTTGAAGAGAATAATCCTTATTAGAATTACACTGGTCAGGAAAATACCGAAAAAGCAAAGTGTCTGCTTTAGCTAGAGGAACTGCGAGAGGTACCGCATTGAATTCACTTGTGTACATAAACTTCCACACAAATTCCGCTGATGTATTTTTGTTACTGTAGAAATGACGTGCGTGAATGAAGTCAGTAAATTCAGTGTGTCTCTTTCTTCAGTGTTATGCACTTTCGGCACAGTACTGGAAGTGACGGTGGCTTGGCTCGGCAGTGGTGGCAGTGCTTGATGTACGACGGGGCCACATGCTTTATGGCTTTAGTAAATCAAGCAGGATGGCTTGAATATCACAGGTGATCAGTCTTCACACACGGACAGCCGGGCTTCGATTGTCAGCCTGTGCTGAGTAACCCGTCTGCTGCTGAGAACTGCTGGGCGTTTCTGACGCAGCGTTGCTGTTCTCGGACGAAAAGCTTTTACTGGCTTTCTGACCAAAGCGTGCTTGAGTGCTCCCTGGAAGTTGTGTGAGTGTGAAAAGCTAAAACAGTAACTTGTACTTCTGGAATGTTTTAATGCTTTGATGCGGAGACAGTTTCTACCTTTCAAGCTGCTCTCCTATGGTTTCTCAAAGCCGCCATCGTGTTTATACCGATGTATGAAGAACGTAACCTAACAAAGCCGACAATATGCAGACGCTATGTTGCTGAATTCTGCTTTTGGTATCTGTAACTCATTTCCAGCTGCATTTGGAGATGTCCATACAGGCAGAAGACAAACTAAGCCCTTGTTCAGACTGCCAGCACCAATCTGATTTTTGGAATGTCTGTCCGGGTTGTATCCAGATTGAGTTACTGATAGTGAAAAAAAAAACACATGAAAATCCACAAAACCGGATCCAAATCACATTTGGAGGTGGTGTGAAATGTGATTCAAATCAGATTTCCACTGATGCTTCTCACTCTGGATACACAAATCAGATTGCATTTTGCATCACTCACAACAATGTTAAATCCAGAGCGATGGAAGTGCTGGGATTTGCTGTGTAGCTACTGATGCCTACATCGTCACCACAGCACTCCATGCAGATAGGTTGGTGATATCTGATCAGATCCCTTGCAAATAACAGAGCAGTCGTCTAAAATATCTGATTTTAGAAACAAATCCCATATTCCTGCAGTTTTCCTGCAGTCGGAACACGGTCTAATGCTTCTGATGTTTGCCAAAGAGTTCTAGTTGCGTGGTCACAGCTGATCCATCACCTTGTTGGATACAGTGCCACATCGGATGCAGCTGTAATTGGTGGATTGAGCTCATATCACCTGTGAAAGATCAGAAAGTTGAACAGAGAGTGAATAATGTCGAGTCTACCTGCATGTATCTCCTCTATCTCCTTTTCTCAGTGAGGAGCTTCGTAAACAGCTACACCTCCTTTCAGACTTCCATAGCGTTGATGTGTCTTCTCACAGTGGAAGGATGGACCTGTGAATGTTCTCAGATCTGAAGCAGGAGTGGAGCTTGATGTTCTCCTCTCTCTATAAAAACTTGTATTTGATATATTGATTAGATACTTTTTTTGTAGCTAACCTCCTCTGAAGTATCTACTTCTTGTAACGGGAAGTGAAATAAATGAAGTGTGCTCTTGACTACTTTCAGCAAAGTATTTCACGCCTTGTGGGCTAGTTTGAAGACAGTTTTGTTTCAGATCTCACACCTCCATTACATGGACATGCTAAAGCTGTAAAACCATCAGCACACTTCATTCTAGTGTTAGTATAAATGTTCATTGTGCCCAGTTTTTGGGATCTTTAGAGATATTTTCAACCGTTTGCACTGCTGTCCAAGGAAATAACAACAAGCATCTCCAAGATGGCAGATTCACAGGAGAGGGCCTAAGCATTCTTTACTTTCAGTGGAAGTCAGCCCTCTGCGGTTGACAAACACACCAGCTTGTCAAACTTGATGCTAATACAGCCCAGAAATATGATTCAAACCTTTCCCGAACCTGTAGACTCTGCCCTGTCCATTCCGTCCAATCGTGAGATCACAACCAGAGTTATGAGCCTATCAAGAGGGGTTGGGATGGAATGGACACTCAGGAAATCCTTAAGGATTTAATATCCCATCACAGTCCTTTCATTCATTTGACTGAGAGACAGATGTGAAATGGTGAGCAACAGCAACAGCTTTGGAAAGTATTGATAATGAGCATATTACTTTTCAGGCTAAACCCATTTCAAGCTCCAAAACAATTTGTCCACATAAATTAAGCTATGGAAGTCATGGAATTCTGTGCCCATCACTATCCATTTTTCAGGGCCCTTTAAAAACGTACCTTTTAAAGTTTTAACTTTTTCATTGTCTTGTGGGATCTTGTTATAGTTGTATGTCCCGTTACCTGTACTTCTTTTGCGACTCTTATGTTTTATGTTGTTCTCTTTGAATTGTAAAGTGTCATTGAGTGTCATGAAAGGTGCTTATAAATGCAGTTTTATTATTATTATTATTATTATTATTATCAATGTATGTTTTCACAAGAGACAGTAGGAATTTCTAAAATCAGACTTCAAAGTTTCAGCTTTTGGGTGAAATGATCTCTTTGTACACGCTCTGGGTCGAGTAGGGCCTTGTTAGAGAGGTATCTGAGATTGTCCTGAACGTTTTGATATAAGACATGTGGGTGTTATGTTGTGTGAATGTGCCTTTAATGGCCAATTTAAGACAATGGCAAAATTCTCTGAAGTACCGTCAGAGGGGTTAATGCAGGGAGACTTTATTCCAGTCCACATTACATCATTTCTATTCGGTCCAATCGTAATGAAGTTTTCACACGATGTATATGCTCATCGATATCTCAACAGTTCACAGATTCTTGGGCTCTTTGGAAGAACGCTTAGAAGGGGGTGGGCGGGGGGAGGGGAGAAGAGAGCGAGAGGAGTTAAAGAAGAAGGAAAAATAGGAGAGAGAAGGAGTTAAAAAAGAGAAAAAAATCTGAGCATAGCTTTTGCTTGCATTAGCTCCCTCCTCCTTCACCACCCCTCCCTTTCCCTCCTACTCTCTCTCTCTCTCTCTCTCTCTCTCTCTCACTCACACACACACACACACACACACACACACACACACAGTAACACACTCTCGATCTCACTACACACACTCACACTCACTCACTCACACACACGCCCACATCTATAATTGATGCTTGCTCTGGGCCGATGCTGCAGGGCTCGGGACTGAGGCAGCTGCTTAGTTTATGGAGGAAAAAGGGAGCAAGATGGTGGAGCAGGTATTTTTTCCCTTTTATTTTGCTTACCAAGTGTATTCCTGTCATTTTTCTTTTTTTCTTTTCTTTTCCCCCTCTCGTTTCCCTTTTGTGCTGTGGCTGCAGACTAAAGCGGGCGGCGAGTGTGCCTGAGAGAGAGAGAGAGAGAAAGTGTGCCTTAAAGAAAGAGGGAGCCCCCTTCAGCTACTCTTTTTAGGCTGTCTTAGTCTAAGCAGCTGCTGTGCTTTCTTCCAGCCTGCGCTCTCTTCTCTCTCTCTCTCTCTGTCTCTCTCTCTATATCTCTCTCTGTTTCTCTTTCTTTCCATTTCTAGTCTTTCTTCAGGTTCATGTTGGTGGCTGAAATTACAAATTTAGCAGCCAGCTGCAGCAACAATCATTTGGAGCAGCCAGGCTGTGCAGTTAGCGGCAGAGCCAGCGAGAGGCGTTTTCAGCTTCAAACGCTTCGCTTTGGCAGAGCATGGAAAAGAAACACTGCCGTCCAGAGTAGCACTTTGAGGAGAGCGGCTTCAACTCGCGTTAGCTGGTTAATAGCGAGGTATATGAAGATGGCCATTTCTGCCTGTGGCTGAACAGTAGATTGTTGTCATATCAAAAACCCAAGTGCTGCAGTTGTAATTACTTCCTGCATTATTGTATATGCTGCAGTTCTCTGAAGTTTCCTCTTAAGTGGTGGAATGTAGCATAAGTACCCAGAGCTCATGAACTGCCGGTCTGGCACACTACATTCAACTCTGGAAAAAAAAAAGGTTGACACAACAAACAGGCCTGGAGTTTCATTCATAGAAAACTAACTGCACTTAAATTGCAAATACAATTTGTTGTTTGTGCCTTAGCATCTCAGTCTACTCCCCTTTCATAGCATGATTTCTCAAAACTACATCTATTCTGATATGTAAATAATGTGATCGAACAAAGCTGAGTGTTTTGTGTCTCTAACTACACAAGTGTGAATGTGCTTTACATTTCCATGTTCTTCCATGCTGCGTACAAAGATCGGACCGATGGAAATGCTCCAAGATAGATACTCATAATCAAAGCTTAGAACGATTTGGCCTTCTACTGTAAAGCTGCTGTGGGTTGTTTGCATGTGACGCCTTGTTGCTGTGACGTGAACTGCAGGCTGAAGGCAGGAAGTGATTTTCTAGCTAGGAAGCACCATCACAAACACTGTAGCTATGTCCCAGTTCGGGGGGCTGCATTTGAAGACCAATTGCGCCATAGAGCTGCAACTAGGCCGTCCCATTTTGAAGGCTCCTTCATATGTGGTCGAGAAATGCGTCCTTCCTTTCCGTGGAAACGAAGGATCCAACAGGTGAATCCTTTGTCAGCTGATATGTCCCAAAGTTGGTGCTGGTGCGTCCAGTGCTGATAGGTGACAGGAGCAGCATTTCGTGACGCTACGGTAAGGGCAGGGACGAGGCTGAAGTCGGCTTCCCATTCACCGGCTTTTTGTTTGAATTCTCCCGTTCCAGCTTAAATGGTGCAGCGGTTATGTGTATAGTTAACATTTAAATAGAGGCTCAGTTCAGCTTTGTCTGGTCGCGAGGAGCAGAGTTGTTTTTTGCACAGTTGTGCACAACTACAAGCAACACCACGTAGATCGCCACTAAGGGCTATCTATGCCATAACCTGCACAAGTGGCCTACACCATTGTGAGTATATATACTTGTGCGTTGGAAAGTCTGCATCGCTCACTAGTTAGCAATGGGGTTACTGAGTCACTATGTTGACTTCCTTGGTGTTTTACAAACAATGGCGGATGGTGTAGTTGGAGCTAATGTGTGTTGAACAACAGTTACTTTTACTCATCCAAAAGAATTTAAAAATGGCGGCGAAGGCGTAAATGCAAAGGCAGAATAAAGACAGATAGCACCAAGCGGCCAGTCAGCAATGAGCTGTTGCGGTCTACATTTCTACAACGTGTAGTTCCATTTTTGATGTGGAGGTGTACATCAGGAAATTCACAGATTCAACAAAGAAGCATAAATAAGCCTTAACACACAAGCTACCACAGGCTGCATTGACCTGTCTTGTTTGGCGTTGATCCACTATGTTAAGTGATCAACCGAAACGATAATGTTACACGGTGTTGGGTCTTTGTTCCTTTGTTAATCCACAGGACAACAAAATAAGACCAAACAACAGTTATTGTGGAACATCCAGGTACCAAGCTCGACCCAACCGCTCACAAAATAGTTGCCTCAATACTTTTACCAGCCTTTGTTAGAATTGAGTAGAACAACTGCCTTGATTGGAGTCATCTTTCTGCTCCTCATAGCTTAAACATCGCCTCCAACATGTTGACTGCTTGTGTCTTCCTCTCGTAATATCATCCAGACTAGCACAGTGTGGACTCCTCGCCCCGTTCTGCTCACATTTGGGCAGTGATTAAATCAACCGCTAAATGAATCTCCTCCTAAACTAGTATAGCGCGTCCAACAAAGGTGGCATCTTTTATACAGTGATAGGAACGACAGTAGCTCTCAGAAAAATCCTGTTCCTCATGCTGATTCATTTTACTGGCCAGCGTGGACATTCGTGGACATTTGCGTCTTGCTGGAGGCAGATTTTAACGCCTTAAAAGGTACAAAGGCCAAACACTGGAGCCTCTTTCCGACTTCAGCGTTAAAGTAGCGGTGGCAGCTTTCTGAAGGCAGTGTTCCTCAATGAGCTAGATGAAGTGTTTGTGCGATGCAGCCAAGCTGTGTCCCTTTACGGTCCAAAATAAAGTTTCTATAAAGGGCTTTATAAGCCTCCAGTAAAGGCATCCTCATAAGGAGCAGGATGGCAGCAGACAGCCTCCTCTCCACGCGAGGTTATAATGGCGCATTGTCACAAAAAGACCTTCCGCTCGTGTTTTATTGCCCTGCGCTCCGTTTTCTGAGCGTTCACCCGAGAGCCGAGAGCCGCGCGGTGATGGATCTGCTGCACTGCCACGTAAAACATATTTCAGCCTCCAAATGTGGTTCTCATTAGGGAGGAGGCCGGAGCGTTTAGCTAAGCCTGACTGTCTGCCATCTCTTTTCTCTGTGCCTCCGCTGGCCAACAGCGATTTCACAAAAGGCCTCCGCTGAGCTCCCACAGACTGGAGGTAGCAGAACGGCTGCAGCACAAATCCCAGAAGCCTCGGCTAACCGCGGCGTATGCAGCCTCCACGCCCCCTGAACAACTCGCACACTCCAGCCTCTGCAGACACTCCTTCACTTGACCTTTACTCTTCCTTCGTTCCGAGTCCGGCGAGGAACTCAAACGTCTGCGTCATTTACATGTGAACAAACAAACTTATGATGTAATATTTTATTTATGTGGAGATAGAAGCAGGTTAATTCAGTGCATTACATACAGTCTTAAAGTCTGTCAGTCTTGAAGAAGGGATGAGTTGACCTGAATGTACTTCAGACGTTTACATTGTTTACATATGAAGAAAGCGGGTTATGAAATGATGTAAAAAGCGGGTTATGAGGTGATGTAATGGGTTTTATTCATGTGGTAATGATGTAAACATTTAAATCTAGTCAATTCAGTGCATTACTCTTATAGTACGTTCGTCTTTTAGTCTTTCTTTCCTTCTTTCTGTCTTTCTTTCCTTCTTTTTCATGTCTGATTTTCATTCTTTTCTTCTTCTCAATTCTTCATTTATTTTTAAAATGTCATCTTTCTTTCTTTTTCTTTTATTTATTTTTTCTTTCTTTGCTTTCCTTTCTTTCTTTGTCTTTCTTTCTTGTGTCTGTGATTGTCATTCTTTCCCTCTTCTCAATTCCTCACTTACTTTTAAAATGTCTCATTCTTTTTCTTTCTTTCTTTCTTTCTTTCTTTCTGTTTCATCTCTGTGATTTTTATTCTTCCCTTCCATCCTCCCCCTCCCCTCCCCTGTATTTTTGACACTTGTTCCTAAAGAGTTTAGCACCCCTAATCGAATGATAGCCTAATTACAGGCATGAGGCGTCTGCTTTCGGAGCTAAACGAAGGTGCTGTGGAAAGTGCTGATGGCGTTAATAGCAAACAGTGTGATGCGTGTAACATCTGCTTCTGGAGCAGCAGGGAGGGTTTTCACTGTGACGTACCTCACGCCCCTCCATTCTTTCAGCCTTCTAGAGAGAGGAGGTTCTTCACTACCTGCTCCTTCAGTCAGCTGGAGGAAAAGAGAGGAAAGGTGAAGAGGAGAAAAGAGGAGAGGTGGAGTTTAGAGGAGGATACATAAATGGTGGATGGGGAGAAGAAAGCTAAGGTGAAAAGAAGAGAGGATATAGGGGAATAGAGGAGATAAGAGGAGGAGAGAGGAATGTGTGTCTTGGTTATATGGTGTATGAGGAGCTACTCATGTGTACAGTGTGCCTTAAACTACTCAGTGTGGGGGGGTTTCACAGTCCCACCCACAGACACACACCTGCTCATAAACCAGTGAGGTCTGTCATCACCCCACGGGACTTGTTCTACCTTCTAGGGCTGCTACGACACCTTACTTCTATCATTACTGTAATCTGTCAACCTTATTTATGATTAATGGACTAATCTAAGGATTATGTTTCTGAGAAACTAATTACGTAAGAAATGTGTTTTATACACTTAAATAAGATTAGAATTGTTTATTGAAGTATCCAGATTGATCCCGACCTGTTTTCTAAATTCTAAAGTCTAATCAGTTGTCTTTCCCTGTTGTCCTGACCGTTTATAAGATTCAGAGCTGGGATTATAGGTTTATTCCCGGCCCACAGGTCCATTTTAATAATCCTATATGATGTTAAAACCATGAGAGACTCCACACCTAATGACATTCTTCAATAATGTGATGTTGGTGATTGTTGTTAGCCATCAAACTCCCCACACTATACAATCTACCCTGGATTAAGGCCTGCGTTACGAGATGATGTCACTGTGTTACAGAGAAAAGGGCTGGAATTCCATCAAGGCGTTTCAGGCAGCTGGTAAAAGGCAGCTTTCTGTGGGAGAGAGTTTGTACCTCTGGCGTGTACTTTGACCTTTAGAACCTTGCAAAACGTTGGCATGCACAATAGCTACATAACACATTAAAGGAAAGAGGAAAAAACGGAAAATCATAATAGGAATAGCAGGAACCTTTAGTGGAATAGTTCTGAAAAGGCCGGAATGCTCTCAGTCCCCGCAAACTGCATCCAGGTTGCACACAGAGAGGTCAACATTGTTTAGAGCACAGTGTGAGCTCTCCTTATGACAAAAGGAGAAGCTTCTGTACCTTATGATAAGCAGAATCACTTCTTTCCTGAGCACAGTGCAGTATCGTTCCACGCAGGACCACCGAAGACGAGGTCTCCTGGACTGTAAAGACTTCCCTGCACCAAGAGGGGCATTATGCGGGTGATAAAGTAGTCCCAGGTCCATTCATCCATCCGTTTTAATAAATGTAAATGTGTTTATTTAGCAGAAGCAAATATATGAAGACTGTGCAGAACCAGTTAGGGTGACTATTGACCTCCAGTGTTTGTTAATCTCAGTTTATTTTACTTTGATCTTTTGTGTAAGTTTATGCTTGAAGATCCATCCAGTAGCACTGAAGTTTTTCCCGGTGTTCCCCTCACAGTGACGGGGTTAAAGAGAGCAGAGCTGCTGTGTGCATGTGCCAGGCTATGTGTTCATGTGATCGTGCGCAAGCATGTGCGTCAGATACTGGATCAGCATGTTCCCCTTCCAAGGTTGAGAGATGCAAATGGTCAGACGATGATGTCACAGCTTGTGGCCCCCTGCAGATTGTTTTTTTTTTTTTTTTATGTGGCGTTTTACATTAAGTGTACTTTCACCGTGAAAGTAATCCACTTTCGCTGGTACACAACACCACAGGGACACGGCCCGGCCTGGAAGACTGCATTAAAAACTCGGAGGAAAACATATGGAAGTGTAAAACATTCCCTTCTCTAAAACGGATAACGTATCGAGCACGGAGTCTGCATAAAGAGGCCTGGCAGGTGTCATCGATTTGGATGCGCTAGGCGCTTTTTTATACCTCGCTTTGCAGCAGCGGGACATGCAGCTTGAGCCCTTTGGTGGTCCTCACTCGTCTAGTACAGCTTGGTTTGTGGACAGGGCACGCTAATGCAGAGCTGTTGTAGCCTCTCTGTCTCGGCATGCAAAGTGGAAATTTGCACCGGATTTGCCATCCACCTGGAGCGAGGTAGGGGGAGACGTCTCCATACCTAAGTGGATAATCCAGGTGCTTCGGCAGCAGCCGAATGAGGCCTGATCGAATAAGAAAGCTCCACCTGAAATAAAGGTTGCAGATGTTGTGTACGGAATGCGTTTCTCGGCAGACATGCTTGTTCATTTGTTAGCGGCGGTACATGTACCAGCAGCGTAATTCGATTCTCCAGGTCGTCCCTGGGAGCTGGGAGTTTGAGGCTGTGAAACTTTTGGTTCTGCATTAGGCTGAAAGCAGGACTGATGCTTGTTAGGTTTGACTTGGATAGCCAGGCAAGAAACATAAACACCATGAATCTCTCAATTTATTGCTTCATTCTGCTCCATAGGTTCACTCTCTGTGTGGCACTGACCGGATCCGGGCATATGGGCAGATATGGCTGGCTAGTTGATGAATTAAGATCTTGCCAAATGCATGTTAGCTTATGCTAGCAGCTGTGTTTATTTAGTTTTGCCTTCCTCTTATGCTATAACTAATTATATATCATCAGGGGCAGTCGTGGGCTGGAGGTTGGGGAACCAGCCTCTTGGCTGGAGGGTCGCCAGTATGCACCCTTAAAACGACAGCAAACGACGGAAGTGCCCATTAGCCAGGCACCTAACCCTCAAAATGCTCCGTAGATAGGGCTGCCCACCACTCCGAGCAAGTGTGCTCACTGCCCCCTAGTGTTCACTTCAGGGATGGGTTAAATGCGTAAGACAAATTCCTCTGTGTGCAAACACATATGCAAACCAATGTAATGCACATTTAAGAAGTTTCACCAAAAAGAAAATCATGCACTACATTAACGTGAAAAAACTTTCAGAGAGAGATTTAACTCAGTTTATGCTTTAAATAAAATTTTCTATTGATTATCTAACTATCTGTAAGTGAAGTTGTTTATAGTCAACGCTCACCCGTGCCCACTGATATGAGAATTTCCAATGCATTATATATACTCACCACTTGTGCATGAGCGAAATGTTTCCAAAAATGTTTCAAAAAAGTCTCAGCGTAATGTATACGCCGTACGACAAGCAGTAAGATCAAGTGGAACAGAATCATG
Source organism: Semaprochilodus insignis (assembly GCA_034552555.1). Classification (NCBI taxonomy): domain Eukaryota; kingdom Metazoa; phylum Chordata; class Actinopteri; order Characiformes; family Prochilodontidae; genus Semaprochilodus; species Semaprochilodus insignis. The sequence goes on along the minus strand of CM067477.1, from coordinate 21,258,007 downwards.
TGGCTTGCAGCTTGATACGTCCTCAGTCACTTTTTTTAGCAATATTTACATTTTTTCCATCTCGTCGTTGCATGAAATCTCTTTCTATCATGAGTTTTTGGGCTTTTCCATAAGTTTTTTTTTTTTGGGCTCATTTTTAAAATTCATAAAAAAATGTTGGACAGAAAAATACACTATAGTTGCAACCTTACAAAATTCTTTCTTTAGTTATTTTTATTTATTTATTTATTTAATATTATTTTATTTTATTAACCTGAACTGGCAGAGCATCACTATAACTTGGTGGTCACCAACCCTGGTTCAGTCTAGTATGGTCTAGTTCCAGCTATAATCTGCCATACATGCTTTGGCTTATTAACATCAGAAGTCCTTGGACAGCTGAATAAGATAAATAGCAGCTGAAAAGCAGTAAGAAAAGCAGCTGTGGTGTATATTTTCTCATTAGGCTGTACGGGATTTGGATCTGAATTTCTTCTTTTGAAAAAGACATTATTCTAAAATACTATCTTAAAACTGACATTCTGTTGACAAAACAGCAGCTACAAAAAATGTGTTTATTGTTTATAGATCAGTCGCAGTTAATGTGGACAGATTTCGGTTTGTGTGTCAAACTAACCTCTTGGTTCAGTTTTCTGAGTGAAATTGGCTTTTTCTCACCCAGTGTGTGATGTAATACACAAAATTGTAACTGAAGTGAATAAGGAATTTCAAGAAAATTGAAACAATTCCTCCAGGACATGTAGCTATAATCACAATCTCTCTCTCTCTCTTTCTCTCTTTCTCTCTCTGATTTGTTGTGTAGGGTAATCAGGACGCCCCAGCACCCCCAGAGCCCATGGCCCAGCCTTACCCCTCTGCCCAGTTCGCGCCCCCTCAAAACGGCATCCCCGCTGAATACCCGGCTTCACACCCCCACCCGGCTCCAGAGTACGCGGGCCAGACCGCGGTGCCCGACCACACGCTGAACATGTACCCTCCAGCGCAGACACACAGTGAGCCCAGCGCAGACACCAGCGTACAGACCGTCTCCGGCACAGCCACAGTAAGAACACCACACAGAACACAACAGCATACAGACAGTTTCCAACACCGCCACAGTAAAAATCCCACACAGAACACAACACACCAGCGTACAGACGTTCTCCGGCACAGCCACAGTATGAACACCACACAGGACACAACACACCAGCGTACAGACCGTCTCCGGCACAGCCACAGTGAGAACACCACACAGGACACAACACACCAGCGTACAGACCGTCTCCGGCACAGTCACAGTAAAAACACCACACAGGGCACAACACACCAGCGTACAGACTGTCTCCGGCACAGCCACAGTAAGAACACCACACAGGACACAACACACCAGCGTACAGACCGTCTCCGGCACAGCCACAGTAAGCACAGTATCTCTCTTGCTTTCTGTCTGTCTCTCTACCTCTATTCCTTTTTACCTTTTTTCCTTTTGTTAACTTTGTGTCTCTCTTTACCTCCACATTTGTATCTCTCACTTTACCTCTCTATCTCCCTCTCTCTCTCACTATCTCTCTCTCTCGCATTCTCCCGTGTAGTGGAATGGAGTCTCTCTCCCTCAGATCTTCCCTCTTCAGTGCGTCACTGGCCCACACTGTCTGAATCTTTCATATGTTTTAGGGCATTGGATTTAATAATTGAAAGTCTTGGTGTTCTTTCACTAACTGAAGTACAAAGCCTCACACAGATTTGAGGCGGGGCGGGCGTTGGGGGTGGACGAGGGGAGGAGGGGAGTGCAATATTTTTGGATCCATTTTCAAAGAAATATCACTTCATCTGGAGCAGGGCACGATTTCACTGTGACGTGAAAAGAGCGACTTCACCTTTTTATAGCTTAGAGAGACACGTGGTCTTTTTTTAGAAATGCATAAACCAAACTTGCAGCTACACCCAATAATGAGGAGAGGTTCTTTAAGGTTTCTTCAGTACACAGACCAGTCACAAAATCATTATTTAATGACAGAACTAGTTATTGTTATATTGTTATACTGGTATTGTTGCGGTTACTCTGATTATGTGTATATGGTATCCATGATGGAGGCCTTGCCGTGTAGTTCACACAGAACAAAAAGGGTTCTATGGTTGTCTTAGGTTGTCTTAAGTTCACACAGGATACCTCTGGATGAGTGTGTGTGCCACGTGAAGCATTGTACTGGTGCAAGCGGGTCAGTTTAGGAGGTGATCCATTCAGACCGGTGTCAGATATAGATCACATTTTAAAGATACTGCAAACAGCCCAATAAAAAATTGGGTTTGGTGAGACAGTTGTGTATGAGTGCATTGAAGTCTTTGTTGAGTTAAGCATTAGACACTGGTAACACTTTCTATGAATCCTGCATTAATAATGCAATATAAATGCATTTATAAGGAATTATATAACATACATAACACCTTATAATACCTGGCATAATCTTGTATAATGTATTGTATAAATATCAGCCCATAAGAACACTGTAGACACTAATATTGCAATGCACCAACACTTAGAGTTTTTAAACATCTTTTAAATATGTAATAAATGTAATTTCATTCGTACATTATATCTCATAGAGCATTATAAGTGGTCTTAACAGGCTCCAGGTGAATTGAGATAATAAACTGATAACAGAGGACATTAACTTTGTGTACATAATTGTGCATGTACTGTCAAATGTGGGAATTTATTAAGAATAATCAAAGCTTAGCAAAGCCATAATTAACCTATTATGGGATTCATGCTTACACTGTTCTTATGAACAGATATTATAGGTCGTTGTGACGCCTGACACTACTAAGTAATTGTACTTACTTACCTTTGGCATTATAAAGGTATTATGTGTGCCCTCTGGCACCTTATAAATGCATTTACAAAGAATTATAATTGTTACAGGATTCATACAAAGTGTTAACAACACTTTTCAATGGCTTACTCACTATGCATTAAGCTTGATTGGTTATGACCCATATTATTATGTAATTTGAGGTCAGACGTGTCAAAACTGCGAATAATTCCGTGATTAGGTGTGAATGTATAATAGCGGTCTCTTACACCGCAAGTGCCTTTTAAAGTGATTTCACTGTCGCAGACAATTTTTCAACCTCAGAATAAAATCATGAGAATTTTTCTAGAGTTATTCCCATCATCTTCATTGTTTGGTGTGAGGTGGTCAGGACAGCAGTCTTTTTCCTATATTGATATTCCAATAAACTCAACCATCTTTAATACAGTATTATCATACCTTTTTACTCTTGGCTTATGCAAATAGTGACCCTGTTATGTTTGGACTCAGTCTAGCTTTATCTTTTAGTCCACTTCAGGTAGCGGAGAGCTTTGGTGATGAGAAATAAGCAGATGAAACATGAAACATGCGGAGTAGATGCTAACCAGTGACTTGGAACACGCATTTGGTAGTATTTCAGCCAGCCATTGTATTAACTACTTGACCATATAAAGCCAGGTCTCACGGCTTCGCCTGTCCGTTCATACGTGAACTAAAAGCAGTCCAAAGCCTTGTGGAAGAGGAAGGTTCAGTGGTCAGGTTACAGCACAAGCGCTCTCTCTGTCTCTCTCTCTCTCTCTCTACTGCCCAGCAGCACTACTACAAGAGCACCTCTTAATGGAGTTACTCTTAATGGAACCCCTTAAAGCACATTTAGGGGGCAGTAGGCGCGCATGCATGCAGATCTTGCCCGTCTAGACAGCACGCAGATGACTGGAGCGGGGGCGGAGTTTGTACAGTTGGGGAATCAGGCGGGAATGAAAACACAAAGAACAATATGGACCAGCGAAAGAAAATGTAGGCGATGGCCGAAAACAGCCAAGCAGAGAGAGCTGCCACCAAAGCTAGGAAGCCCTATAGGACTGATTAACCTGTCCTCCATCTTGGGTTTTCATCCGCCTTCTTTCTGTGCCTGCCCACACAGCTCCACAAACGTTTAAATGGCTTGAACTTTTTCTATGTCTGTTTTTCTGCACACAGGCATGTTTTTAGTCCAGCAGAGCTAACACATAGGCCTTTTCCACCAACATGGTGCTGGTGCCAAAATCTCGAACCGTTCCGTGTTTTTTCACCACAAAAATACTGGTTCGTAGCCGGAAAAATGCCATTCCAGCACCATGAACTCTCTGGTCTGGGACCGTGGAACGCGTGACTCAAGCGTCAAAGGGGCGTGGCACTGCATGATGAGCTGCACTGACCTGAACTTGGGAACAATCGTTTCCCACCGGTTGATGTGCTCGTGGATGAGCGCATTCAACAGGAGGCATCCGTCTTCTAATGAGCTACAATGTGAAGCATTAAAAATGTTTAATCCATGCAGGAGATCCGTAATTTGGGAACCACTACAGATAGCTAAGAACGTGCTGCTGTATAATAGTCCACCTGCATAACGGACAGAGGAAACACGTACGAGTCGTCCTGCATGTAATCACTGTCTATGATGATCCCTCTGGGCTGAGCACAGACACTTAAAGAGTTGATTCTGGATGGTGAGATATACGCCCTTAAAGCAGGAAGTACAGTTTGCACTTGAAGAACATGTACCACCATGTTGCTTTTATGTGCTGTCCACAGACTTCTGCTTACTGACTAAAGACCGCCCACCTCCAGATACGTAACTGCTCGACTCTCAAACCAATGGTAAAGGGGTCCCATTTTTAACGGGTTCAGTAGAGCCTGGGAACCAGCACCAGCACTTTGTTGGTGGAATAGAGGTAATGGCGACCCAACTGAATTACACTGGGGTACTACGTTGACGCTGCCTCAGCCTTGTGTGTTTAGGTACCCTTGCATATTCGCCCTACACATTCGTGACTGTTCTCTCGGTTCTGAAACACTGTCATTAGATGTGAGAAGGTCTTTTAATACTTGATTAGCATTACTGCAAGTTCCCCTAAGTGCTTAGTAATCTCAATCAAAGCACTTTTGGTACTTAGATTGTGTTCGTTAAGAGCTAGAAAGTGTTTAACGTGTCTGTTCCCTCAAGATGTGCCCTTTTTGGTGCTGTATAGAAGTGCTCGAAGTGCAGATTGTTGAAGTATATTCCTAAAACAGATAAAACCTTCAAACCCGCGTGTTTTATTAGGAGGGAAAATCTGAGTTTCTAGGGCCAGATGTGACTGCATATTCTACCTTTCTTTTTGGTGGCAGGCAGAAAGGGAGCAAAACCACATCTGGAAAAGTCATTACACCCCCCTTCTTCCTCCTCCTCCTTTCTCTCCCTTTTCTTTTCCCTCTCTCCCTCTCCCCCCTCTACTTTTCCCCTCACTTTCATGCTGTATGGTTATATGGAGAAGGCTAAACGACACCACCATCCAAAGCTATGACCTCATCTGGCTGGAGTTGTTTTCAGAGCGATGTCTTTTCTCGCTAGTGGTTCTTCCTCTGTGCCACAAAAGTCTCAGTACCTTTCACAGTTTACATCTCTTTCTGCTTTCTGGGTGGTGGTGCTTTAGGACAACCATAGCCTTGGATGGGGTTATTCTAATATGTGGATATCCAGACTCTTGTTTGTTTGTTTGATGTTTATTAACCCTATCATAGGTGATCTGCTCAGAGTGTTCGTGTTTGTCCCCTTTGAGTCGTTGGTGAGTGTGCATGTCCATATTGGTCAGTAAAATGGATCAGCGGTTTCTGAGGGAGCGTGTGCACTGCTATGGACTTCACATCACTATTGATTGGTTTCATTAGCCGAGCATTAAATAGTGAAGTTTGCAGTTCAGCTGAAATAATTTTTTTTCATTATAATATTTATTATAATGTTATTATAATAATATTCAATTGAGACCATTTTAAAATGGCCTTTCTTCAATTCCTGGCCTTTGCCAAACAAAACAGTTCCCAAAAGCTTGGTGTGTTGTTTGTATGGTTTATATTCAGCCATGAGGTGACTAATTCATGTGAATTCAGTGTATTTGTACAATTGGATTGTGGTGCAATTGGAGATTCTGATGCAGTAAGTTGTCTTCTAAAGAATCATGACAGTCGTGGTGAAATGTGAGATTGGTATGATGTGTCAGGGCTCATGGGGCATGATACTAGAACAGAATTAAAATCATAACCTAACCTATATAACATACATTATGCTTTACTCTCCTAACTGGGTGGAATGGATGACATTCATGAGTCAGACGGGAGCTTACTTATTGACTAGCATTTAGAGGGCTGACCTGCGGTTAGTCGGTAGGCGAGTCGCAACGTCACATGGCATGTCTTTTGACACATACGTGAGCCAATGGCACACATAATATTGTTGGTGAGTGAACATTTTTAATAGTCCGTCCAGGTATCGCATTGTACGGAGGACTGGGAGTACTGTACCGGACTTGTAGCCACTCTTATCATAGCTGATGTTAACAGCTGACCTAGCTGAAGTCTAGCTAGCTAGCATACCTGCTACACAAACTTCAGGCTGGTACTGCATCTAGTGCTTCAGTTGTGTCCTTTGGAGTGCAGGTTCGAAGCCTGCAGTGAATGTAAACGAAAGATTCGAGACTTGATTCCGATGCAGTGGCTTGTGAACGCCTCTGTCATTTCCGATACTCTGTCAAAGTATCATAATGGAATCAAATGGTTAAGGCTGTCGCGCCGCATGATCTAATCTAAGGTCAGAGATTTACACCTGTGTTGCTTCCGGATGAAGACAGACTTTAGCTGTTTCTCTGGCTTCACTGGTCAGTGACGGAATAAAGCTCATCTGCTCCCAGAACCGCTGGACTGGCCTGTCTGGAGGTCAGTATGTTTGTATGCTGTCCTGCTGGCAGTTTCGCTCCACTGGCCTTCCACACTGCACGCTCTCGAGAGAAACGCCTCTGCCATACTCATCCTCGTCCTGGGAGAGTGAGACTCGTGTTTTCCGCAGGGAGCACACGCACACACATGCGGCTTTTCTGCTCGGGCCTGTAGCGGCCCGGCTCGGCCCTGCGGATCGCCAAAACAGGCCAGTGGAGCTTCTTCCAACTTACATCAGCTCCAGGTCTGGAAGGCCACTGTAGATGCGTGTTGGATCACACAGTTGGTGGCTTGCTTGTACACTGAGGACCAAGTTGTCGAAGTAGTTAACCCAGTTGAACTATGGGCTTATTATTCAGTTATTAACCCTTTAACGCCCAAAAAGTGTCTTTTTCTGACTAATTCTTCTTCAATAACACCATTTTACAGTGTGGTAAATGCCAAATAAATGATACATTTCTTTGCGACATGGTAGATTTTTTATCTGTTGGCGTCCCAAGCTGCCATTTTAAACAAGAAAACGTGGTCATTGATTAGCTGTAGTGCAATTACATTTATATCCAATCTTATTTATGCAGTCTGCAGTCTTTTTATACCCAAAACAGCATGACCCACAGGAAGTTTTGTCCAAACCCAGTCTGACACACAGCACCAAGATTTTAGTCTGATCTTTTTTTTTTTTAAACCCACAGCCCCAACTTTTAGAGTCTAGCCCTGACCAACAACACAACGTTTTCAGTTCGAAACCAACTCAAGCCCAACAAATTTTTGTCAGAATCTGTCCTGAACCATAGCACCAATTTTGAAATTCAAAGCAAACCCAAGACCAGCAATTTTTTTTTAGAATCCAGTCCGACCTGACACATAACACCAAGTCCCTGGTCCAAAACTGACCCATGCCCGACAAAATTTTGTCCACACTCGACCCAACCCAGCCCGACTGACAGCACTTTCTGGACTTGCATTTTTATAGTTGCCCTCAGTTTTACATGGACAAATTGAACCTAATACTAACACAGACTAGTAGTTTGGCAAAGTACATTCAGTGCTCAAGCTTCAGGTTTGTACAAATGGATGGACTGGACTGCACCCAGAAGGAGCCAACCTGGAATGAAACTTGGTGGGTAGGTTTGACATCAGGAGACATGCTAATGATTCAAGTTGCGCATGTCACGCAAGCAAGGATGGGCCTTATCACTGTACCTGACTGTACCCAACAGCCACGATTGCAGAAATTGAGCGAGCAGTGATGCCTCCATGAGTCATCCTGTTAGTACCAGCACCATTGTCAGACGGCTGCACCACGCAGGACTACATGCACACAAACCGTTACGATGACTGTCCTTAACACCACGTCACCGTCACCAAAGACTGCAATGGTGTCGTGCCAGACTGTCATGGAGTGACTCAGAATGGCAGCAGGTTATCTACAGTGACGAGTCCCACTTTTGTCTTGGTGGAGACGACCAACGAATCCGTGTGTGGAGGCACCGTGGTCAGCACCAAGATGAACGGCTTGTTTTCACACGTCACACGTCCAGAAGGCCTGGTGTCACTCCACCTCCACCCCTACCGCACCATCTGCAGGAACTGTGTGAGAATATTCAAGCTGCATGGGAGGGATTATCACAGGAAACCATTAGGAACCTCTACAGCTCCATGTAGAGACGTCTGGCGTGTTGAGTTAGCAAACATGGCAGCCCAACGCCATACTGAGAGACACTACTTCTGTATGTGTAGCTCAATAAATATTGATCATATCAGTCTAAATTTATCATCATTTATTGTTCCTGGTAACCTTTATCTTCCTTCCCAATAGCACTGCAATCCCACACCTCCTTCTTGGGGCAGCTGTTCTTTTGATTATGAGTGTACAGATGTAAATATACAGTATGTCTTGTAATAGGAATAATAGAATATTATAGTGAGCCTTCAAGACTGGGTTTACACACTTGAATGTTGTTGTGTGTGTGTGTGTGTGTGTCTCTCTCTCTCTCTCTCTCTCTCTCTCTCTCACTCTGCCTCACTCTTTCTCTGTTTTGCTGTCACTCGATGATGTTATGGTTGTTGGGTGGCCATTTCGAGCGAGAAACAGATTGTGTTCTGGACTCGTGTGTGTGTCTGTGTGTGTGTGTGTGTGTCTGTCTGTCTGTCTGTGTGTGCTTGCGTGCGTGTCTGTCTGTGTATGTGTCTGTCTGTGTATCTGTGTATGCTTGTGTGTGTGTGTGTGTATTTGTGTGTCTGTCTATCTGTGTGTGCGTGCGTGTGTGCTTGTGTGCGTGTCTGTGTATGTGTGTGTGTGCGTGTGTGTGCTTGTGTGCATGTCTGTGTGTGTATGTGTGTGTGTGTGTGTGTGTGTGTGTCTGTCTGTCTGTGTATCTGTGTATGCATGTGTCTGTCTGTCTGTCTGTCTGTCTGTCTGTCTGCCTGTCTGTCTGTGTGTGCGTGCGTGCGTGTGTGCTTGTGTGCGTGTCTGTGTGTGTGTGTGTGTGTGTGTGTGTGTGTGTCTGTCCATGTATGTGTGTGTGTGTGTGTGTATGCATGTGTATGCGTGTGTCTGTCTGTGTGTGTGTGTGTGTGTGTGTGTGTGTCTGTCTGTCCGTGTATGTGTGTGTATGCATGTGTATGCGTGTGTCTGTCTGTCTGTCTGTGTGTGTGTGTGTGTGTGTGTGTGTGTGTGTGCGCGTGTGTGCGCGTGTGTCTGCGTGTTGAGGCTTATTTTCCACAAATCTTATGTTGTTTTTTCCCCCAGCCTGTGCAGGATAAGCCATTGCAACAAAATGCATATCTGTTTCTCTCCACTCCTGTTAGATGAGTCTTTGATGCAAAAAATCCAAAATGTGAGTGAGTGTTTTTTTCTTTTCTTTAATTTTTTTTTTATTTGTTTATTGTCACGTTTGAAGTGGCAGAGTCCTCTGCCAGTGGGAAAAATGCAACACAGATGGCAGGCGGTATGAAGTGTCAGCTGTTTGCATGCTATATACACACACAGACTGTATTTTAACTTGGCACACAGCCCAGGATTGTTTGAGAAAGCAGCGAGAGATATTCCTCCGCTTTTAACTAGGTTAAGTATCGAGCTGGAGCTGGATTTACGGTCCTGGCAGTATTCTGTCGTCCTTGGCAGGAGTTGTTTTTTTTTTTCCCTCTGCTCAATATGAAAGAGCTGAGATGTATATTTAGTGGATGGCCAGCGTTCACGTCTTCCCTCTGTTGTGGATCAGCTTACAGAAGCTCCTTAATTCAAAAGCCGTGATTAAACAAACAGACCAATCAGCTGATTAAACAAAACAGACCAATCAGCTGGGAAGAATTTAATTAGGCCAGGTTTCCTTTCACCTCTCCGTCCGTTGGGAAGTGTAGTGTTTAATAGCCTGTGTGCTTGTGTGATGTACAGCTATTTTCCGACCAGGCCTGCCATGTGCTTGTGTGTGCCTGAGCCAGAGCTTTAATCAGGTTTGAAACTTTAGTCTGCAGACGAGTGCAACTCAGGAACGTTTTTTTTGCTGAAAGTGACCCAACTTGACCTACGGGACCGACCTTCTCTTGGTCTGAACTCAACCTAAGCCTGGACCAATCCAGCCCATTCCACAGCACCAACTTTTGAGTCCAGTCCTGACAAAATGCATATTTAGTCTGAAACCAACTCGAGCCTAGCAAATATCTGTCAGAACCCCACCTGACCCACAGCACCACGTTTTAAATCCGAACCTGATAAAATTTTGTGCAAACCCGACCCAACCCAAAGCATCAAGTTTTTGGTCTGAATTCTGAGCCTGAATTCTTTTCTAAACAGATCTTAATCCAGCCCATTCCACAGCATCAAGTTTTGAGACCAAACCCGACCAAACGCTGGCAAAAGGCTTCTCAGAGCCTGACCCACAGGACCACATATTTAGTCTGAACCCAACCCAAGCCCAGCAAATATCTATCAGAACCCGACCTGACCCACTGCACCAATTTTTGAGTGCAACCATATCCAGACTCAACCCGACAATGCAACAGTGCCATGTTTTCTGTCTGAATTCTGAGCCTGAATTATATTCTACACCGATCCAACCCAATCCATAGCACCAACTTTTTAGTCCAAACCTGACCAAACAACAAAGAAATTGTCCGAACCTCTCCCACAGAGCCATGTTTTGAATTGGAAACCTCCCTGAGCCTGACAATATTTTGTCCAAACCTGACCCGACCCATACCACCAAGTTTTCAGGCTACATCCAAACCTGAGCCTGACAATTTTTTAAACCAACGTTTTAAGATCCACTCCATTCCACAGCACCAACTTTTGAGTCCAAACCTGTTTCTCAGAACCTGACCCACAGCACCACATATTTAGTTTGAAACTTAACTCAAGCCCAGCAAATATCTGTCAGAACCCCACCTGACCCCCTGAATTCTTTTTGCATACTGATCCAGCCCATTCCACAGCACCAACTTTTGAGTCCAAAGCTCTAACCCTAACCCTAACCTGGAAAACAATTGTCAGAACCTGACCCACAGAACCATGCTTTGAATTAGAAACTTACCTGAGCCTGACAGTATTCTGTCCAGACCTGACCTGGACTGGAACATCATCATTCAAAGTTTCAAATATAATATTTATATAGAGATTCCCAAAGGAATGAAACCGAGTCCAACACACATTTGGAACAAGTTGTTTGAACCTGAGTGTGCAGTGTGCAGTCGGGCTCTGTCGGGTTCAGACAAGCAAGTCAGGCTGTAGTGTGAAAATCCCTGTCACTGTCTCTCTTTACTGTGTAAGTGAGGCTCTCTTGCCCCAGCAGCACTGAGCACGGTGTGTGTGTGCGTGTGTGTGTGTGTGGCGTTTAGAGCTCAGCGTGAGATCAATGAATGGTAAACACTCTCGACTCCAACGTCCCCAATCAGTAATTGAGAAGCTCTCTTAGACTGATCCCCTCTGTCCTGTCAGAGACCATGTCCTTATCTCTCTCTACCTCCACACTACTCTCTCTCTGTCTCTCTGTCTTTATTCTACACACTCCCTCTTAGCCTCTTCTCTCTTTCTCCCTCTCACTCTCTCTCTACCTCTAATCTCTCTCTGCCTTTTTTCCCTCTACTTTCTCTTTCTGTGTCTCCACTTCTACTTTCTCTACCTCTGTTCTTTGTCTCTCTCTACCACTACATTCTCTACCTCTACTCTCTCTCTACCTCTATTCTCTCTCTAACACAACCTCTAATCTCTTCCTGTGTCTCTCTACCTCTAGTCTCTTTCTCTTTCTCTCTCTTTCTTTCTTTCTTTCTTTCTTTCTTTCCTTCTTTCTTTCTTTCTTTCTTTCTTTCTTTCTTTCCCCTTTCTACCCTTTCTTTCGGACTCTCTCTACCTCTCTTTCTACCTCTCTCTCTCTGCCTCTCTCTACCTTGTCACTGTCTCTATTCTCTTTCTCTCACTACTACCTCTATCTCTCTCTCTCTCTCTCTCTCTCCCTCTCTCTTTCTCTGTTTCTCTCTGTCTGCTTCTCTCTCTCTCTGTCTCTGTCTCACTATCCCTCTCTTTACCACACACACACACACACACACATATATATGTACCTGCTTTCGCTCTCTCTATACTTCCAATTTCTCTACCTCTCTTTCTTTCTTTCTTGTTTCGTTCACCCTGTATCCTATATCTCTGGCTCTGTACTCTATGTACCTCTGTTCTCTTTCTCTCTCTCTCTCTGTTTCTCTCTCTCTCTCTCTCTCTCTCTCTCTCTGTTTCTCTCTGTCTGCTTCTCTCTCTCTGTCTCTGTCTCTGTCTCACTACCCCTCTCCTTACCACACACACACACACACATATATGTACCTGCTTTTGCTCTCTCTATACTTCCAATTTCTCTAGCTCTCTACCTCTCTTTCTTTCTTTCTTTCTTTCTTTCTTTCTTTCTATTTTGTTTCTTTCACCCTGCATTATCTGTGTCTTTCCTGTCTCTCTGGCTCTATACTCTATTTACCTCTGTACTTTCTCTGTCTCTGTCTCTCTCTATCTCTCTCTGTGTCTCTCTTGCTCTCTCTCACTCTCTGCGTCTTTCGTCCACTCCTTTCTGCACACTCCTTTCTCTCTCTTTAAAGATATTACTCCTAACATGTCCATCAAGTGTTTTGTGTTCTGTGTGGCATCAGTCACGGTTTATCCTGATTAGAGTGATTGTACTGCATGTTGCGCTGCTCTTTGCTGTGGTTGGTCATATGTGGAATTTCACCCTGAAGAGAGATAAAAACAGTGTGCTGCTAAAAACATATATACATGCTATATATATACACATACAGTCGCCATGAGAAACTTTTCTGTGCTTCGTCGGCGAGCGCCTGGCAGCCCACAGCGAAACAAAGGGACCTTATTTTAAAGCCCTATAGATTTCTCCTCCGCCTTTCTGTCTCATCTCATCTCCCGCGGATCAGTCACTGCGCCCCCGCCCCCCCCGGCGCTCGCCACGCACCCCGCTCATGGGCCGATCAATTAATTGATTCCGAAATCAATTAATTGAGCCATTATGGCGGCTGCACGCACGGGGCATGAAATGAGATATTTAAGATGAGACGTATTGCAGCGGACTGCATTATAAGGCTCACCTAAAGACCCTCCTCATTCCTTCCCCACTGTTTTATTGGAAGAGCTATAAAGCAGAAAGCACATATTTCCAATTATAATCCCACCGTTGTCTCTTCCGGAGGGCTTCTCTCTCCGTCATTAAAGCCGAGCCTCGTGCGATGGGAAAAAGTGCAATTTTGCGAACGCAATAAAAGCCCATCTTGTCACTTTTACATTTGATAGTTTACTGCGCTGCTTTGGTGTTTTATCTCCCTTTGTTCTCCGTGCTTTGCGTTCGGGAGTGGGCGTTCTTTTGTTTATGACTTGTAATAACACACGGCAGCTTTCTCTCTCTTTTTTCTTCCCCCACGCCTTTCATGTCTTGAAAGACTACTGGAGCAATTCTTCAAGCCCTCGCTCTCTCTTTTTCTCATTTTTAGCTGGTGGGTTTTATGGCGTGGCTTGTGTAATCATTATGATGACGTGATCTACATATTCAAGTAGGCAACCAGTCATTTTTTCTGGGTTCCAGAGCGGCTATATGAATGGCACTGTTGAGGCTGTTGTCAGAATCGCCCAGAGTGCTCCCTCTGATAATACCACACGCTCGCATTCGCATACCAATACATGCACAGACCATACGCTCACAGTGCTTGTTTTACTGCTGAACTGCATGCACAAAGGGTTCGGCGTTGACTGATGCCCCTGGATGCAACATTGCAGCTTTTGGCCATTCAAATGCAGAGTGGTGCGAGTGTCCACTGAACCTGTTCGGTTGAGTATGTAACTAACCGGAAAAACTGTTGTCGGAAGTTGTTCACTGCAGCCACTACGATAGCAATGAACGTGGTGGTCCCCCATGATGAGCTGGTGTACTTGGTCAACACAAGTGACTTGGGGCATTTTCACACTTGTCCCGCATGCCTGGAGTCTGCCCACACTTCCTAACTGCAAAATGCACTAGCTTCATCCGTTTACTGCTTTTTATTATTTTTCTTGGACGCAGACTCTTAGCTGTCCACAGCAATCCTCCTCTGTCCGACATCACCAAACTTGAACAATCAGTTTAAGCGGTGATGTTACAAAATGATCAATCATGCCAACCCCACATGTGGCGCCAGGAGTGGATAGGTTCCACACGCACAGCAGAATGCGCCAGAGTTCACTGGACGCGAACCCCAGACTGCTGATTTCAGGAGGAAGAGCAGAGATCACACTTCACCAAATGTGCTGAACTTGCAGAGCAGTCAGTCCTGGGCCCAGAACAAAGAGAGGTGTGACAATGGCCTTAGTGATACAGAGTGGGAGTTTCAGGAGCTGAAACTTTGGGAGTGCTTTCATTGGCAGCTGGGGGGTCTCAGCGAGTCTGAGCTGGTTTTTAGATGCAGCTCCAGCAAACGAAGCACAAAACAAATAAACAGAATGTCTTTTTGTTCTTTGTGGAATGAACAAACTGTGACACCAGGCTACTACAAAAGGGAAAGTAGCATGAAGAGCTTTATTACTTCATTCAGAAGCTGAAACTTTGAGTTGTTTCACTATAAACCCGGATGTTTGGGAGATTTCTGCTCAAGAGAGAGAAAGATAGTGTGTGTGAGAGAGACAGATAGAGAGAGAGATGTGTAGTGAGACAGTGAGACAGAGAAAGAGGTGTGTTGTGAGAGAAAGAGAGATGAGCGTGTAAGAGACAGATAAAGAGAGGTGTGTAGCGAGAGAGAGATGTGTAGTGTGTGAGAGGGAGAGACAGAGATGTGCAGTGTGTGTGTGTGTGTGTGAGAGAGAGAGAGAGAGAGAGAGAAAGAGTGCATTGGAGGTAGTTATGTCAGTCTCACTCCTTGATCCCAACCCCTCCCACTACAGTGCCATAGACACACACAGAGTGTACTTTAGCAAGAGCGTGTGTGTGTTTGTGTTCGTGGTGTGTGTGTGTGTGTTGTACATGTGTTTTTCATATTGTGGTGTGTGTAGGACAGGACTCAGGACTGAGGAGTAGGAGAACGAGCAGGTGGTAAAGAGAACTTCTACTGACTGGGCTGTTAAAACAGATCCGGGCTCCACTGGGCCTCATGGAGGGAAAGGCACAGGGAGGATTTTACATACAACTCTACTGATAAAATTCGGCCATTGCAGTATTTTTCAGTGTACCACTATCTGAGATGATTATATATTTAAGTTTGCGTTATTAATACAGTTAATAAGGCCAATTTTTTATTTTAATTTCTTCTGTATATGTGACACTAATGAGAACCTTACACAGATAGGAAGCACATTTACAGAAGCCAGAGGTCCTTATAAGGAAGCCTTAATTTCTCTGAAAGTACATTGTACAGAGTCTTAAAAGAACAATATGTAAGATGACATAATCCGTAGGATTCACACTCTGCACAGTTGTTCTCCTTTACTTGTTTTAGTGTTACAGTAGATTGGACGTGCACGGCCCCCGCTACACCAGTACTGCAGTAAAGCAGTAGCCTCACTGTGGAACAGGAGGCCGTGCACAGGAGGCGGAGTTTGTGGCACTTACGACACTCGTGGCTCTCGGCGTCTTCCCGCTGGCTTTTGTAGCTCTCAATCTCCTGACGTTCCTAATGGCTGACGTTCCTCCTCCCGCCATCTCTGGTGACTAGTCATGGCTCTCACTGGAGCCCAAGGAACAGGCACCTGGCACACTGTAATGATTTAAACGTGCCCTGTATATTTCATATATATATGTAGTCACATGGTAAACTATATTTTCAGTTGATTTACATTCTGTGTCGGTAGGTTTGAGTCTGTACTTCTGACTGTTGCCCTTTATCCTGATGTCTGATGATGACAAAACATGGCAAAATGAAAAGGCTTTTTTTCTCCACACATTCATTTGTTTATTCATTCATTTATTCATCTTCTGCTGCTTATTCTTGTGGGTCGTGGGGGTGCTGGCGTTTATCTCAGCATTCACTGGGCAGAAGGCAGGAAACACCCTGGACCGGCCACCAGTCTGTCACAGGGCAGACACACACACACCTAGGGGGCAATTTAGCATCTCCAATTCACCTGACAGCATGTGTTTGGGAAACACCCGTAGGAAACCCACACAGACACAGGGAGAACATGCAGACTCCACACAGAAAGGACCCCAGATGCCCCAGCTGGGAATCGAACCCGGACCCAGCTTGCTGTGAGGCAGCAGCGCTGGCCACTGTGCACACAATGATACCATTTTAATCAGATTTTAGGTGTAACACAGTATTTTCTATTCTGCCTATTGCTGGTTTTGCATGCTGAAACTCTCATGCAATTTTATTTGCTTGAGACCTACATGAAACTAAAAGTCACATGACGTTAAGCGTCGTGCAACTCCCTTGAAAACAGGTGTCTTAACTTGTAAAACAAGCCGTTCAAAACATCAATAACTCAGCTTGTGATCGTGTCCACAACATAATTTCAAATCCATGTGTTTTACCTGGTCAGTGAACAAGAAAAGAAGCCACAAGATGCTTGAAAAGGAGCATGCAACTAGTTGCATGAGCCTTTCACCTTAACACATCTGCACTTTCTGCTCCACCATCTCTCCACCTGTTTCAGTGAGCTACGAGTCAGCTAAATGTGAGAGTTGTTTCAAGGTGTGTACACGTCAAAACAGCACTGAAAATGAGTACAGTAGACAGAGCACAGTTTAGTGTGTGGAACTAATTCTCTCTCTCTTCCTCTTTCCTCTTTCTCTCTCAGCAGACAGATGACGCAGCACAGACAGACAGCCAGCAACAGACACAGTCGTCCGAAAACACGGAAAACAAGACGCAGCCGAAGCGGCTTCACGTCTCCAACATCCCTTTCAGGTTCAGAGATCCAGACCTCAGGCAAATGTTTGGCGTGAGTATCCACTCCTTCACCATGTACACATCTCAGCGCCGGCAGGGAGGCAGGGCTTACAGGGACTGAAACTTTCAGCGGAATATACAGTCCCATTGCTGTGCGTGGACCTCAGGGGGCTGTGCCCATCCAGTTTGTCCTTCTAGGCGCGTCCAGAATCTGGTTGGCATATGAATTGTATATAGACTAAATAATTATTTTTCATGTAACAGCAAAACACTTGTTTAAGGCAAAACTCTGTTATCACTACTATTCACCTAAACAAGGCAGTGTTCACGCCAGCTGTGTTCTTCTCAACTGCATGTATTAGCGCACCAGAAAAGCACTGCCAATTTCATGTTGGATCAATTTCCAAAGATGAAAAGAGTTGGAAACCGTGCTTTGTGCACATTTTCTTTTTGTTTACATGAGCAATAAAAGCACACAGGCCTTGGAGCTAGGGTAAATCTAGCTAGGGTAAATCTGGGCTATATTCTCCAAACTGGACACAAACTGGTGCAACAGCAAAAAACGTAATTGTAAAAGACAGACTCTTATTCAGCTCTGATTGGACAATTGAAAAATTGTCATAATTGTGGTTACAGTTGTGGTTACAAACCCTCTGTTCCGAGATTTATGCCATATTAAACAAAAGGCCACTGTTAGAAATCCAAATTCCCGGCTTACAATTTGGTTCAAGCAAAAGATCTGAAGATATACACCATCAGTCAAAACTTTAGCCACACTCGACTGAACTCATAAAATTCACATTTTCATAATTTAGAGTGCTGCAGTGGCAGAATATTCCACTAGTGCTCCATCATAATGTAAAGCCAGCATTATGCATAAATGCAAAAAACATTATAAGCATTATATATATATATATAGATATAGATATATATAGATAGATATCTGGTAAGCATCCCTGTCAGAATCTTCTTATCGAAATTAAAAATGTGGCAAAGACTACAGAATGTCATCATTTTGAGAGAGCATATCATTATTACGAGATGTCAGAGATCTTTTTCAGTATGATTAAAGTTAATACCAGTTGGTTACCCAACAGACTAGATGCTGTTTTTGACGTGACTCAGCTGAATTTTACTTTGTTTGGTGAAAATCTGTAAAATCTTAAACCCATTTCACAACCGAAGTGGCAACTGCAGACTTATGCGTCTCAGCTGGCCTCTCTGTGGACGTTAAAGTTCTAATAAAAGCCTGATCGAGTCCTGTTTGATAACGAACCCTTTAAGATGTTGTAGTTTGTAACCATTAAGCTTTTGGTGTCATTCAAGATGCTCAGTTAGAATTAACCCTGTGTCCAAGAGGTCTGACTGATTTGTCCGCCTGTATGAACACAGATTTGAGAGTTTTTTGCAGCGTTTGAATACTTATGAAAATACCAACTGTTCTACTGAGGGTGATTTGAGCAAAGCGTACAGTAAAATCTTTGGTTTTACAACATATTCGCTCATAATAATGAGATACTTTCTCATAATTGTGACATTTCATTTTTACAACATATTTTGTCATAATAATAACAAGATATTGTTTCAATATTGACAATATATGTCATTTTTACGACATATTTTCTCAAAATGATGTCATGCTAAAGGGTTGCGCCACCATCGAACAGAGTGCAAGACATGATTTCAGACAGACAGCTCTGATAGGAATCACTGTTTTAGGCCTAATTTTAGCGAACTAACCCAGAGACAGCAGCATTAGCGCCAGAGAGGCTAATCGCACAGGGATCCATAAAAAAAAATCTTTGTCTGACCCCTCAGATCCATACTGACACAACCGTTCACGCCTGACTCACAAGTACATCCAATTTCTCGCTAACGTCCCTCACCAGTTAGCTTCCATCAACTCTACACAGACAGAGCTGATGTCTGTTTATCTGTCTCTTATTCATACTTCTGCACATCTGCTGTAAACAGATCCTTCACAGCATGCAAATATGTAATAAGCTCACCGGACAGTAAATGAGTCACCTTGCGTGTTTAAGGTGGTAGTACCTTCAGGCTCCTGCAGATGGTGCTGCACAAGGATGATTGGGCTATAAATACCTGTGGGGTGTGAGTGACGGGATCCATAGATTGGGAAGAGGTGCTACAGTGCAGGGAATGTCTCGTTCCATGTGTGGAAAATGGGCGTGCCAAAGACCGTAGTGTGAAGGAAGTAGCTGAATCTGCAGGTGTATGGAGCACTGCACTTTTAACAGTGCACTGGAAAAAAGCATCAGTGGCAAATGACGACAAACTGAAAACATCATAAAACCTACATTGAAACTGCAAACTATACCATACAAGCAGATGCAGGTCTGTACAACCCTCAAAATTCTTTATTTTAATAATCTGAATTATTTATTTATTTTTTGTATCAGCTCCCACTCTTCCTGCACCTCTAAATGCAGTTGTTATCTAGTACGTTTGTTGGCTCCAAGACTACACTGCTGTGCCATCGCTCCACCAGAGAAGATGTGGAGGCTTATTTAGTAGTAAATGCTGGTCTGTAAGTGGATGTGAAGTTCAGAGACTTTTACCCTCAGATAAGCGAGCTAAGATGTGTTACAGCTGACATGCTGTAACAACAACAGCACAAAGAATATCGCTGCCGCATGCAGGCACTCGAGCATTGCAAGCTTCCGGATAACAACAAACTGACCACAAGAACACACAGGTCTATAGATACTGTTTAGTCCCCACGGACAATGTAAATGTACCCCCAAAGGTACACAGTGAGCCTTCAGCTTCGACAACGTACCTTAATGAGTGCACTACATTCACTTTCTCCAAAGAAAGGCTCATATATGTACCTTTTCATGTTGTCATATACACTGATCAGCCATAACACCAGCCTTGTATCTACACTCCATTCTATCAGCTCCACTGACGTGGTGGTAATGTTGTAATGTTGATAATGTTGATTATTGGACGATTCTCAGTCCAGCAGTGACACTGAGGTGTCCATCAGTCTGATCCACTCACGCCAGCACAACACACACTAACACACCACCACCACATCAGTGTCACTGCAGTGCTGAGAATAATCCACCACCCACATAATACCTGCTCTGTGGTGGTCCTGTGGGGGTCCTGAAGAACAGGGTAATAAAGTACACAGAGAAACAGATGGACTACGGTCTGGAACTACAGAACTACAGAGTGTCCTATATGGTCAGTGGAGCTGAGTGTAGATACAAGGCAGTGGTTTAAATGTTCTAATTAATAGAAAGCCTGGAGCCAATATGAGGTGAATCAAGTCAGAACATCTTCACAAAATAGTTGCAACAGTTGGAACAGAGAGTTTGCACATGATGTCACAACTGGAGGGAGTCACTGAAATCAGCTTCCTTCTCCTGATTAGTGTTAGAATTTTCCTGTTCCACCTTAAATCGGTGTAACTGCACCACCATTTAAGATGTAATTGGAACATTTGAGCAGTTTGAAGCTGGTGAATAGGAAGTCGACTTCAGCTTCTTGTGAAGTTTGTAGAGAGAACTGAAAGAACTGATAAACTTGCTGGATTTTGGGGGTAAAATCATACCTTATATTTTATACTCATAAATTAAATATTCTGCATATTTCTTATCCATTTATATTCAGTGCAACTGTTTGTCATCATTTAATAAAAACATCCATAAAGATAATCATCTTCTACAAACCAAGGTGGGGTGGGTGTTAGACAGTATTAGCTAGAACAAACCCATAAAGGATTACAATGACCACAGGAATTTATACTGAACAGTGGAGTCCAGCTGCCTTTAATTTAAACAGATGATCACTTGTGTTATTCCTGCTTTCACCGTTTCCCGTAATAAATGCAGAATGTTTTGCCTCTCAGCCAGACTGAGCAGGCGTATTCCGGTGGGAAAATGACATCAGCTCATACTCTCTATACAGTTATGCTCTAAAGGTACCACCTTACTGACAGCGTTTGTGTCGGCCCTGTGCGGGTGTATGTTTATCATGTTACCAAGCTTGTGTCAGCATTTCCTGATTGGAGCTTTTCGCATGTATTCTGTGTAATTTTGATGCATTTAAAAAACATCTTGGACTTTTAAACAGGAATGCTAATTCTGACTCATGTTTCTGTTTTTTTTTTCTTCCAGCAATTTGGTAAAATCTTAGATGTTGAGATCATTTTTAATGAGAGAGGATCTAAGGTATGTACACAAATCTCTTTTCTCTGCATGAGTTATGTATAATATATAAATGTACTTATATATGTATATGTAAATGAACAGTGACTTTTTATTAGTAGTAAGGAAGTGCAGGGCACAGTCTAGCACATTTAGCTTTTCCCTTAATAATTTTACATGTTTTTGAGCAGAATTAATGTTTTATACAACGCACCTGTGCAAGTGAAAAGGTAAACTTGATGAGCACTTGCTGATTGTGAACAGTTCAGCTGAAAGTGGCTTGAGTGCAAAAGTTATAGCTTATCCCATATGTGGGACAATTAATTCAATATAATTGAACCTAAATACCTAGCAACGTATATGTATAAATAAAGAGCAAGGCAAATTTATTTTTCGTCAACAACAATAGAATATGTTTTATTTACTTTGCATCTATAGTGTATTTTGGGTGAATCTGTGCATAAATGAACTGTTTTGAATCTGTATGAGGAGATATGGAGTGGAGATACAAAAGAAATCAGAGTAAGGGTCTGCATGAACAGAGGAACCTGATTACTGAGCTAAAATCCAGCTCTGTTTATCAGATTTCATAGGGGGATTTCAAGGCATTTGCCCGATCTTAGAAATGCTATTTGTATGACCATTTAAACAATCAGAAAACTTAAGAAATCTGATTATGATCAGATTATTAACCGCATGTAAACACACCCACTGTTTTGTGTGGTCTTATCTGTAATGTGGAGGCTGTACTTTGGGTAGCCTGGCTAGTTTACTCTGACATGCTTCTAAATGGTGCAGTGTCACAGCCACTGAGACGGAGATTATAATAATATAGAAGTGAATTCAGATACTTACAGTATATGGACAGTTTAGTCATGCTTTCGGTGATAAACAGATACTTGTGCGGTACAGTACAGTACAGAGGAAATTAGAGAAGAAGAAGCCAAAAGCATGTTCTGCCTGAGCCTGTTTAACCATGTTGTACTGCAGTGTTAGTTGGGCCGTGCCCTGCTCTCCCTTACTCTTAAAATGCCATATTGTTTAGAATAGCTAATAAATGAATAATGTGTCATTAATGTGTCTGACTATTGTGAAAGCTGTATATGTGTCTATTAAACATTTAATGAGTGCAATGTTCAGAGAATAACTGCTGTAGATCTGCTGTTAACTCCCTACACATACACCGGCACCTGATGTTTAATAGTCCTTCATCTGAATCAGAGGCTGAGTAGTTTAAAAATGACATCTGAAGTCACGTATCCCTAGTGTGACGCCAAGAACATCCCCTAATGAAGGAGTTCTGGCATTTAGCGCCAGTTCTCTTTACTCGAATATGACTGATGTTCTCCTGTTCCAGCTGGGGGAGATAATGATGCATGCTAACAAGTTCTGTAGTTCACTTTACTTTATCATTTGTCCTCTGATGTTGGGTTGATTTACAGCCTTGATTTGATTTATTTATTTATTTATTTTGTTGTCTTCTTTCAGTACAGTTAAATTCCTCTGTTATGAACTGTTTATGAAGGTATTCTCTCTTTTATTTTCCGCTTTGCCTTTTTTTGGGGTTTGTTCATTTCCGTGTGTTCCTTAGACGTTTTAGCTGAATAAATTAAATAACTAAATGGTAGCACTTTCTGTGGATCAGGTATCTATAATGCATTATACGTGCATTGATAAAGATCTACAAAGTCCTTATAATGCTTTAATTCTAGACATAAGCCTTCATAACTGTGCATCAGTGTTCATAATCACACACAGACTGCTATGACACCACAGTATAAGGCTTCATAGAACATACAGTGACATAATGCATATGTTTCTTGTTATTAACATTATCGGTGAAACCGGTATCATAAATCATAACTAATGTTGTGTTCATTTGCATAATGCTTTATAAGGATCGGCGCAGTGAGGCCACTCTCACTAATGTTCCTCAGTATCTTCAAAATAACGTGCACATAACGTTGTTTGTAATGAACACTTATAAGCCTTCTTTACAGACTGTGAGTAAAGTGGTGTTGTTGATCAGCTCTATGAATTTATACATTATGTGAACAAATTGTGATACGGGTCTCAACAATAATGTTAAGAACAGGAAAAATCTATAGACACATTTTAACATATTATATCTCTTTGTGCTATAAAGCCTTATAATGCGATGTTATACCAGTTTATGTGTGTGATTATGAAGATTCATGTACAGTCACAAAAGCTTATGTCAGGCGTTATAAAACATTATGAATGCTTTATAGATCTTTATGTATGCACTTACTATGCATTACGGATACCTTATTTATAGGAAGGGTTACCAATTAAATACATAAATAAATACATAAATAGCAATACTGTTCACGCCTTTGGCTTAATGAATGCCCATCTCGATGCTTGCGTGGTGCAGGGGCATATTAAAGAAGCAGGGAGCTCTTTAAAAGAGAGCAGCAACAGCAGTAATGTGTAAGAGATTGGGAGTGAGGTAGAGCTCAAGTGGTTTTTATTATTATTATTATTATTATTAGATATTTTTTTTGTCCTGGGGCGTTTTTTCTGACTGAATTAATGATGTGCATGTTGTTCTCCCCCCTTCTCCCACCTGCATGCAGGGTTTTGGTTTCGTAACTTTCGAAAGTAGTGCCGATGCGGACAGGGCGAGGGAGAAATTACACGGCACGGTGGTAGAAGGCCGTAAAATAGAGGTGCATGTAACAAATATTTCCCTTCTCGAAACAGCAGCTCTTGTTTCTTTCGCTCTTTTGTTGCTTTTCTTTTCCTTTCTTTTTTTGACTCTTCTCTGTTTTTTTCGTTCCTGTTTCCGTGAGTTTTCTCTGTGTCTGCTTCACTCTCATCTCACTGTGTCGTGACGCATCGCTCCTCTTTTCGTATGTGTGTGCCCCCTCCCCTTACTCCCTCCATCCCCCCAACCC
>CM067477.1:21131862-21233478 GCA_034552555.1 Semaprochilodus insignis | reverse complement strand
CCTCCATCCCCCCAACCCCATCCAAGACCCCCTCCCCCAGCTCATCCCCTCCCTCCCAACCTCCCTCCCTCCCTTCCTCCCTCCCTGTTTGGTTTCACCTCACGTTCTACACTCATTGAACTCTGACAGTTGTATCGCTGTAATATATTTCAGTTACTGTCAAAAACCTGCAGTCAGTGCATATGGTCCCTCTCTATTACCTAATTAGTTTCCTTAAGTTGGCGTTCACTTGTGTTATCAATTTATCTCTCTCCTTCTTTTTTTTGTTTTCTCTTTTTTCTTTATTTTTTTTCTTTTTGTTTTTTTTCCTTTTCCTGAAGAACATATGTTGGCTTAACAAGCAAATGGGTGCAGTAAGTCGTCAGCCAGAGAGCAGACAGCTATTGTGTGATGAGACCTTATTGCAGGGTTGATGAGGGATACACGGTGGCTTGAAACTAAGCAGGCTAAATCCTGCACAAGCCCTAATTGGGCTGCTACGGCCTCGCCGAGGAGGAGGAGGTGATTAAGGCCCCTACGGCTGCTCCAGCCTCCTCTAGCTCAACTCCCCATTCCACTCATTTTGCAACCGCAAGGCATAGACCAAAAAAAAAACGAGAACAAAAATAGGAAAAAACAACTTAACCCATTAATATCTGGTTCATAGGTTCGTCAAGTTTGCCTGGAGAAAGATGTGTATTTTCACCATATGCTCGCTGTCCAAGCAAAACCTCCTATCTCCAAGCTACAAGGGAAGATAGCCTTTCACTGGGCGTAACCAGTGGGCATTTTGGACCTTCTTTTGGTCAGCAGCTGGTGTTTTCAAGTTATATAAAAAAGCAAAAAATGAAAAGGAGAAGTTTTGTGCAGACAGCATTTATGTATGTTAGATATTCAATATAGCGGTACCACTTTATGATAACTTGCCCTAATAAACAGCAACCAAATCATGATCTAATAATAGTTATTTATTAGTATTTAGACAGTTTTTTGTTTATTTATTGTATTGAATGTATATAAGGATTATATCTTTGTCTTTCCAAAAAGCACTTTTGAATTGTATCAATATGAGTATCAAATAAATAAAACTAAGTAACTAAAGAATGTTTAGAATGCTAAAGTAATTAGAAGCTATTGGTCAATAAACCTACAGTATCTGAGAACTGTGTGGGCGTGGCTAAAGAGCAGCATGATTGGCAGCTTGGAGCAGCTCTCTGTCCAAAACTCCTAGCCTGCTCCGCTCCTCATACAGAACTAATAGAACTGAAAAAAGCCACAGACCAACAGACGTGCAAATGAATGGACAGATGGACAAAGCGATGCACAAAGGAATAGAGAAACAGGCTTGCAGATGGACGGACTAACAGCCATACAGACGGACAGATGTAGAAACTTGATGAAACAATGTATAAAGGAATGGATTAACCAAGGTGCTGATGAACAAATGAACAAACACCTGAATGAAAGGATGAACTGATGGATGAATGAAGCAACAATGACAAAAGTGTGTCCATTAAATAAAAAAGGGTTGACAGGCAGCTACGGACCCCCTAGCTTGCTAGCTTTTGGCTATGCTGGTTAGCTTTAGCTCGCTAAGTTTCTCTGACTCTCTCTGAAACTGGTCTGTGTGGACGGGGCAAGAGATCTCAGCCTTGTGACTGGCCAGGGGAATGCTTCCAAAAGCGTTACCCCAGATTAGGAGCTCCCAGTTTACATGGAGAGGAGATAAATATAGTGGAGTGTACGGTCAGTTATTGGTCAGTGGAACCTCATTCAGAGGGTTTACTGAGTACAGGTTCACTGTTCACCTGCAGGAACAACAATAACAACGATGGAACACACAGATTTATGTTCCCTGTGTCTTTAAGCGAAGCTATTATCATGACGCTATTATTATCTGATGATTAGGTTACTGTGTAAAAGGGTGTGTTACTACAAGTGACCGTATTTCAAACCAGTGCCGGCGGGAATGGGTTAAGGGAGGAACTGCGTAAATGCAACTGTGTAGAAGCAATGAGTATTGTCGCCACTGATTCCCACTCAGCACTGTCTCCACTTTTAAAGACTCTCTCTCTTTTTTCTGTTGGTTTCTTTGTTGATATACTCATTTCTTTTTTGTTTATTTAATAATTCCGATATGACGTGGCCTTTTAGTAAGATATTGCATATTTTGCTTCTCATTTCCCCCCCCTCCTCCTTCTCCTACGGTAGCTCGTAGAGCCCTCACCAAACTCTCAATAACCATGGTAGCAATACACTCTCGCGCGGGGCGGTGGTTCCGAATGGTAAGTGGAGAGATCCATCTGCCATCTCACGTACTCCGCGCTGAAACCACGTGACCTTTTTTTTGACTTGTTATTGAGTTCCTTGATGCTATTTTCTCTTGGTACACGTGTACTTGAGTGTACATTTAGCTGCGTGCGAGGCACTGATTGGACTGGACTGACTCGTGCACATCTTACTCAGATTGTTAACTCCATTATTGTGTTAAACAATGCACCCTGTTTTTGATCCTTTTGTTAGCTGTCGTTCGAGCTGGAATGACTTTTATTCTTTCGTTCTTCCTTTTCTTTTGGGTTCTTCTTCTTGCGATGAAACGAAAGGCTCTTGGCCCGAGTGTTTGAATGCTAAATGTTGCTTTATATTATTTATTTTCTTTTTTTTTTTCCAATGGTACCTACCTACTCTCGAGGTTTAGTGTATGTTGCACAATGCCTAACTTGTTTGTCCTTCTCGTTTTCTTTTCTTTGGTTTTTCCTTCTGACATCCTCCTCTTTTCCTTTAACCCAGTCGTTCCTCCCCTTTCCACTGCATGTCCTTTCATGGAAGATAAGCGTTTTGTTTGTTGAGTGCATTTTGTGTGTGTTTCCTTTTGTTTTTGTTCTCGTTTCTTTTCCACGTTTTCTTTTCAACTCGGTCATAATTCTGATGACGCATGCTGAAGACTCTCTTCATGATGACACTGTTGTATAAATCTCTTTTGATTTGCTTTGTATGTCCTTTTTCTAGTATTGACGAATGAGATTTCTTTAAGTCAACTGTCTGTTATGACTACTGTAATTATTCGGACAGTGTTCATATACTTGCTGTAATGCATGCAAATCCAAATTCATTTTGAAATACTCTTTAAAAATATTTGAGCCGGTCGCTTCACTGTCAGTTGCGCTGACTTTGTCCTCTTTGTGCTCAGGTTAACAATGCGACAGCACGAGTAATGACAAACAAAAAGACGGTCAACCCATATGCAAACGGTAAGAGCCTCATTTAGTCACTGTTGAGTACAAATTACAAGCAAGTCACCGTGGTGTATTAACTACAGTTTGAAATAACAATAGAAGATTCAGTGTTCTCCTTTTACAGTAACTCAAGTAGCATATGGTTTGGTGTATCTGTACTGAAGTGTTTCCATTCTGGGGGTATTTTTGCTTCAACTCCTCTACATTTCACAGTCTAATATCTGACTGTTTACTCCACTACATTATGGCCAAATCTGTCCTTCCTTTTGGCTTATGTGAGCATATAAACGTAACATGTCCAAACCATAGAAGTGTGAAGCGAGCGCACCAATCAGGTTACAGCAGTCACTTTGCTTTGAGCTTGTTTTGACCTGTTGGACAGAGCTTAGTTCTAGCTAATGGAACCTGTTCTCCTTCAGTGTTCTGTGCTGATGATCATTTGAACAGACATCAGTGTCAGACTATTTAATGAGCTTCTATTAAAGACTGGTGGACTGAGAGACACTAGAGTCTCTTCACCTAAACTGAGCTGATTAAGAGTCCAGATTGTTCCAGAAATGATAATAGGACATTAGAGCCATAATAAATCCTGATCCTGTTACTCTCCATACTTAAGTACATTTGAAGGTAAATACTTTAGTACTGTTACTCCAGTGGAGGTCTAAAGTCTGACACTGACTGACACTGGAGGAGCATTTTACCTTGGGGATCTCTACTTTAACTACACTACATGGTTTGTGTACTTCGTCCACCATTGCGCATGGTTCACAAGTGATTCAAATGGTCCACAGTTGCTGCTTTCAAGTGTATATAGAGGGTACGCTTCCCCTTGACCAAGTTTCAGCTTTACAAAACCTGACAAATTCAGCTACAGGTAACTTACTATATGGTGGTAGTTAACAACTTTCTTTGTTTACCTACACTGTTAGTTACTCCTGACATTTTAAACTAATTTTCCACCATTAAAAAAAAACTATTCATCATTTCACTGTGACATCAACTCATCAATGGGTAAAGTAGCCTAAATCACCACTCAAGTGAAAGTATTAATGAGCTGAAGTCTGTACATCTGAAGTCTGCTGAAAAATAAAATGCTAAAGCTCCAAATTCACAGACGTGACAAATCACAGAGCAGCACAGATGTCGTCAACAACAAAACAGAATAAAATGAATCCGAAAAAAGCAAATTAGTAACTAAATATGAGCAGCTGAAAAGGTAGAAAGTAAAAAAGTAGATTCCTTTACCCACTAATGTACTTGAAAAAGTAAAAAGTATTACTAAACACTCAGTAGAGAACAACCCCTGGAACACTATATATACATCCAGATACAGCACAAAACATGGTGATACTGTTTTTAGTTTAGTGTCGTTTAGTTTTTAATTACTTTATTCAGACACAAGAGGAAAACCTTTATACATCACACTACAGTCACAACCACAGTTGCTATTCCTCATGTAAGGCCACATAAAGGCATGATTTAAAAACAACCAATCGTATGAAACATGAAGGAAGACTGAAACATGAAATTATACATTAATATATAGAACATAAAGCAACTTTGATGCAGGGAAAAGCAACACTTTTGTGGCAACTGTGTTTTTGTGGTGGCTTTTTTTCCCATCATGATTACTTAATATCATTTATAGTTACGTGTGTAAAGACAACAATGTTGACGTTACTTCATCTGTTCACTGCAAACTTACGAGGTTTGTGTGGTTTTATGCAATGTTTGAAATACCCCCTGGTATTTAGGGGGTCCCATGTTGGCTGGTTTCACCAACATTGACTGGCTGCTTCGAAGCCAGGAAAGAGTTTGGTTAGCTGAGATCTCGCTCATCATCTCCGCTTCTGTCTTCAGATTGAAGAATGATTAATAGTTCACTCTTTCCACCAAGTTCATGGGGTGTTAGGGGCATAGTTACAGTTTGTAGGTAGGCAATGAAGGACCAGCGGGGTGAACCAGTTTCCTACAGCGCCACCCTGAAGCAGATCACTGCTGCTGCTGTAGTTGGTTTAAAACACCAAAGACCGAAGCTTTCCGGCTAAACAAGAAGCATTCCCTGAATTTGTATTTCAGCAACTATTTTTCTCCATAACAATCAGCATAATGTAATTGTTTATGTTTATTATGAGGGAGCCCCCACAATATCTGAGGCTTTCAGGGGTCCAAGTGGTTAATTATTGTATTTCACACCTTATATACCTACAATAGTCCTAATGTATTCTTTACATGGCCATGTAAATGGCCTCTATTCTGATTTGCTGCTCCAACACTCTTCAGCCTGAATAAGTGGGGCTAAACTACTAGGTAAATATATGCAAATGTGTTGGTTTTTGTGACATCACAAAAACATTGATTTCAAACCAGACTGATTTTGCAGTTTAGTTTCCGTATAGTATGGGATGCTCTGGAAATTTAACTGCACCACACTCTTTTATTCAAATAAGAGAGGAATATTTACATTGTATTGGCCCTTTACTTAACCCTTTAAATAGCCAGGAAGCCCTTCAGTGATTCAGTGATAATCTAAGAATTCAATAATGTTAGAGACAGCAAGTTAACGTTACTCTCTCTAAGCGCAGTTCAGTGAGAGTACACAGACAAAGAGCTCCGGCACGTTCACATGGCTAAGCAGTCCTCTTTTCAAAGTTTGAATGGAAGATGAAAACTGAGACGACCTCTGAGACGTCTTGTGGTGGTTTTCCACTGACAGCCCATTTGTAGGAGTTAGAGCCTGAGAGAGTTCTGTCAGAGAGTGTCCTACTCACGCTCTGCATGACAGCAGCAGGCCGCTGCAGTGGACCCTCCGCTGGCATCATTAAAACAGTGCCCAGCGGCCGCCTCACAGCTTATATTTAACCAGAACTACTTCTCCACTTCTCCCGCGTGGGATCAAACGGATACCTGGGAAGGTCTAGCACTCCCAACATGCTAATGTCCCTTCTCCGTCTCTCTCTCTCGCTCTTTCTTTGTTTAGGCTGGAAGTTGAATCCTGTTGTGGGTGCAGTCTACAGCCCAGAATTCTATGCAGGTGAGTGCATCTGAAACCACAAAGCATCGTGTGGATAACCCTAACTTACCTAACGTATGGTGGGTGACACATTTGGAGCACTTGTCTTTGTCCATTCTGCAACTAGAATAGTTGGTGAGCATGCATGTCCATGATCCAGAATGAATCAGTATGTGGAACTGGAGCTTTATGCACGGGACAGAGTTCGGTGTCACTGTATAAAGCAAGCTTTGAAGTTGGTTACTCGTATTTGGGTTGAATTTTGGCGTCCAATTTTCTTTGGCTCTCCGGACATCCACCCCAGGCAAGCATCTCTGCAAGTCTGCGTCAGGTATCCCGGGTCCCTAAAGGCTAGCAATCCGATCCAGGGCTCGTTGGAAAGGCAGTGGTCTTTGGCTTCGTCACAGAATTTTAAAGTCAGAATTTTTACAGCTTCCCTTTTTCCCTTCCTCCCAGGCTTTTACTATGTAATGTTGACTCAACTTGCCATCACATAATTGTGCTAAACATCTGAAATGGTGCAACTAATATTACAGCTGACCACTGCTGAGTAATAGTCTGAATGGAATTTCTGTAGAGCTTGTTCAGCCTCACAAGGAGCAAATTTGTGGGAGGAGCTTGGTTATCTTAATCACATATGTCACACACAAGGTGGGAACACGGTAATTAATCCGAGAGCACCAATAAGAAAGTATTCATTTATCTACGCCATTCAGTCAAACAGAGCAGAGGCAGGATATACAGACTCCATAACCTCAGCTTAGATGCAGTTTCAATTAACTTTATTACCCTGTTCTTCAATCCACTCACACCAGCACAACACACACTAACACAACACCACCACGTCAGTGTCACTGCAGTGCTGAGAATGATCCACCACCCACATAATACCTTCTCTGTGGTGGTCCTGTGAGGGTCCTGACCAAGAACAGGGTAATAAAGTATACAGAGAAACAGATGGACTGTACCTGTGCACCGACAGAGTGTATATGGTCAGTGGAGCTGATAGAGTGTAGATACTAGGAGGTGGTTTTATTGTTATGACTTATTTGTGTATATATATATATATACTGTATGGGACATGAATATTAGAGACTGAGAAACATTTTAATCATTACTAAGAATGCTTTGTAAAAAAAATGATAGCTAGCTTGCTCAGATATTACTTCTGCTTGTGGTACCCTTTTTTTCATATCACTTTATGAAATAACGTCTTAAATCAAAATTTGAAAACATTATAACCAGTACAGCTGGTGCATTATGACTTATTTCAGATTGGATGAAATCAGGGGACACTAGCTCAGCAGGGAAGACCACTACAGTTACCAAACAAACTCAAACCAGTTTTCCCTCAGAGATCACATGCAAAGTACTATAGACTGCAGGCCTTCGAGCCAGCATATACAAACAATGCAATTGCAATTAATGTTGACATGTTTTGAGTCAGTTAGTCAAACAACCCTTCTGGTTCATTTATTTGAGTGGACTAAAACTGGCATACAGCACTTCAGCTGCGTAGAGACAAAAAACATAAAAATACAGTGCTTAAACAAAGAGGGAAAAAAACGAGGGGAAAACAGAGTAAGGTTGGCTTTTAAACTGCCTTATCATTTGAGACTTTAAAAAAAGCACTAGATGAAAAGGTTGCCGCTTGTCGGCTTCAGTGGTTTCAGAGTGTATAAAGAGTGACCTTAATCTCTGGGCTTCTGCGGGACGGTCCTTGGCACGGGCTCAGAGCGCTGGCAGAGCCGGCGCAGAGCCATTATTCCAGGCGCCCAAAGAGCCCCGCAGCCCAGTAGGTGTCTGTGTATGTTACCCCAATGGCGAGGGGCTTGTAGGCTCCGTTATCCTGAGCACAAACACGGAGTGCATCTATGAAAACAGTATGATCAAGCAAGGCTGCAGGTCTCGGGGGGGCCCGTTTTCATTTTATAGGCCTTGAAAAAAAGCACAGAACTCTTTCACTTCCTCTTCCCAGTCGTCATCAACCTTGCCTGTCCCAGCCATGACCTTCCTGTCACCATTACGATAAAAAATAGCATGATTTTATGATAATAGGAGCAGTGCGAGACAGGGAGAAAGGAAACCGTAGGTGGTGGCGGGACCTAAATGGTCCGTCTTTGGCGAGGGCACCGAGGGGCTGAAATATGTTTTGTAAATTAAAATCAATATTTTCAATTTCTCCAGACAGTCGTTTACCCTAATTCAGTGCACATTCCGTTAATTACGAAATGGCTCGGAAATCGATTTGCTTTCGCCTCACCTTTCAAAGTCTCCGAACGGCCTCGCGTCCCATTAGAGCGCGCACGTTCGGGCCCATCGAACACCGCGCCACTTCTTTCCCCCTCCTGTTTTAATTATAATCAGTGTGTCATTAATATGCCATGATTGTGCTGATGCTGGAAAACGGCTCCGATCGTTTTGCTTGGAGCTAAAAATAGGAGCTGGCACACTGTTGCAGGCTGGTTGCAGATGGAAAGCTGAGCACCACAGGGGGTGCTGGCGAGCACATAGAGTGACTAAGCTCCATCTAGAGCTAGAAAGCCAACCGGGCAAATGAATCGGTTCTGCAGAGGAGCAGCAGCCTTTTTGTAGGCCTTTGATTCACGGGCTGCCCGTGATGCTGAGGGTTAAATGAGGCTAGCACGGCTGCCACTTGATCCAGAGCTAACCTGGGGCGTGGCTGTTGGTTTACGACGCCTTTGATTCTCATTAGCAGCTTGTGTGCAGGGTGAGGGGGCGGGGGTGTGAAAGTGCGGCCGGTGAACGGGACCCCGCTAGTCTGCTGCCACGATCGCTGATTAAGTGTTATGTTTGAGCATTAGATTCAGCCGCCGCGTGAAAATTACACTTTCACCACTTTGTTCCCAGCGATTACACAAACGTGGTCCACATATGTGGGTGAAATAAACCCTTACTCCTCTTTTCCCCCCCGCAAGGTTAAGAGAAACAAAGGCCTGGAAGAAAACAAAGTGTGGCTGTGAAGACGCTGGCAGTTATCGCTATTGCACTTGGAAGCAACCTCAGTAGAGTAGTGTCTAGGTATGCACTGGTCTTCAGAGTCGTGTTCTGCTGGTACACCTCACAAAGGGCTTGGTATTTAACTGAGGAGGTGGCAAATGAGGTGGCAAACGGGAGTTGGGGAGCAAGGCCGTGTGGGTGCTGGGGTGAGCTCCCAGCATTCCTAGTTGCCAGTTTAAAGTGATTAAAGCTCAGAAAGTCTCTACTTGAAAAACTCTCTAACTGAATGATTGGCCTCATGTAAATTAAACTAAATTGGACATCATATAAATTAAAGCAGTTTATTATTAATATTTAAGCTTAATCTTGTAACTTCCCATCCTTTCCTCATACATTCGTTTTTCTTCTGCTTAGTGTGTGTTCGAGTGTTGAATCTGAGCACTGAGCTTTACTGGCATGACCTGAGCAGTGGCAGCATCAAATATCAACAGTCTGATTGGTTGCTGCTCACTTTTGCTTAAAGCAAGCAAGGCGTGCATCAGCAGTTTGATGTGTGTATTCTGTCTCTCTACAGACATCACATTGTGTTTGACGTTTGTCAACTGTGTACTGTTTCAACTTTCAGCTCCAACGAATTCAGGGGTGTTCTTGTTTGTTTGCTTCATCTTTGCTTTGGCCTTGATCAAGCCTTGCAGTCCTCATTTGCGCATGTATGTAAGGACTGTAAGGCCACTGGGGGTCTTCTGAGCACTGTCTGTGCACCCTCTGCATGGTCACTTAAAAGTGGACTCAGCAGCAGCATTGAGAGACAGGCGAGAAACAATCAGAGCAGACAGTTTTGTTTATAGCTATGATGAACATGACGGACGAGAAGGTACTCAGTAGTGAGTTGCATGTGTTCATTAATTGAACGTGTCATCAAGCTGCATTATGCTTGTTATCTGCATTCAGCTTCTGTAGATAAGCAAATTAGCTCATTAAAAAACAAGAAATGATAACATAATTTATCTGGGTACAGTACATGGGCAGCTTTCGTGATATGCAAGTCTGTTCTAAATGTGTAGGTATAAACCTAGCACCCCCAGAGTGTACTGCCAAATGGGCTGCACTGGCTGCCTTGCATGTATGCTTAAAACACGCACACCATATGAGCTTCAGACATGCATGTTTTATAAGCTTTATTTAACTGAGAATGTGCAGCCTTTTTGAACGTTTGAACATGAACACTTTAAAGCTTCAAATTGGCTTTTTTTATTTTTATTTTTAAACCGTGCCCAGTCTGGAGGCAGCAGCAGCAGGGGTTAAGTGCCTTGGGTTAAGACCAGGGGTGGCCAGTCAGTCTTGGGATTGGAGTCTGCGACCCTCTGGTTTAGCCCATCTTACCACAGGCTACCGGCAAACTTTGAACATGCACACTTAGCTTCTGAAGATACACACTTCATACACTTCTTAACTTCCTCGCCTGTTACACTGAACCGAACCGAGTGTGCAACGCATTCAGCGCATAAAAAGAACCGCAGAACGCTTAAAGAACCAGCATGCACTACTTTAGAACTTCTGACATAAATGATACTTTATTGGTCTTTATGCCAAGGGAAGGTGCTCATAACTATGCCCAGCCTAGGAGCCTAGGAGTCAGGTTAAGCACCTTATGGATCATTTGCTGTATGGCACAACAAGGAGTGTCCAGTCAGTAATGGGATTTTGAATTGTTGGCTCACCACTAGACCACCAGTCAACTTTGAACATGTAAGCTTCTTATATACTGTACATACTTTAACATTTAGCATAACATAACAGTTAGGGTATACTTTATTGTCCCTATTACAAAGGAGAGTGGTCATTTTGCTGTCTGTCCATGCCCAGCCCCGGAGCAGCAGAGGTTAAAAGAGCAATTTGTATGATTTTTAATTTGAAACATTCCAAAATGAAACATCAACAGAATATGAAGAAATAACAGTGTTGCCTGAATGTCAAAGACATCTATGTATGGTGTATCAGATATCTACTGAAGTTAGCATGCTAAGCTAGCCCCAGCACATCCTGTCTCGTTATACCACAGTGTACCTGAAGAGGTGATAGTGAGTCACTGTAGCGCTGTAGGAGTGAAATCAGTCCAACACGAGAGGATGGAGAAGTAGCTCTGCTGCCCCGACGGTGTATTCTAACCTCTTATCAGTCACGTTGAAGGTGCTGCTCCCGGTTAGATCATTTGAGAGCAGGTAGCCAATGAAAGGAGCAGTAAACACAACCATGGCTGAAGCTACTGAAGTTAGCATGTTAACCAGCTAGCCCCGACTCGTCCTGTCTCATTATACCACTCTGTACCTGAGGAGGTGATAGTGAGTCACTGTAGAGCTGTAGGAGTGGAATCAGTCCAACATGAGAGGATGAAGATGTAGTGCTGCTGCCCCGACGGTGTATTCTAACCTCTTATCAATCATGTTGAAGGTGCTGCTCCCGGTTAGATCATTTAAGGGCAGGTAGCCAAAGGAGCAGTAAACACAATGATGACTGAAGCTCTTGGTGTGTGACCACCGCCACCACCACCACCCGCCCTCGGCGCAAAACGATATTCAGCAGCAAACAGAAGAAGTGATGTAAATAGGAGCAGAAGAGTTAACACTGGTGCTGCTTTCCACTGCTGGAGACGCTCTTGGAGAAGAAATGGAGGAAGCTTGATCCCAAACGCTCAACGTTTCTTCTACACTGGTAAGGACTGAAGAGGGAGGAGAAGGGACTGTGCATTTCCTTATTTCTTACCATGGGGCTGGACACCATATCTTTCTAATGATATGCCGCCCTCTGTTGGTTTGGAGTATGAACTCGACAGGTTGCATCTATTTACAGATTGCTCTTGGGTGGACTCAGGAGTCCTGAGTCAGTCCTGGGATTTCAGCCTGCAACCTTCTAACCTGCCGGCCTACTAGCACACTTCTTGAAGATGCGCACTTTGTGAACTTGCACAAACATCCTCACCTGTTAGCGAACTGAACTGAGTTTGCAACCAGCATATTCAGCACTTTAAAAGATCCACAGAACGTTCAAAGAAAACATGCAGCCTACCGCCAGAACAGAATCACCTAACTCTATCACAGAAGGCAGCGTGCAGCTTTGGATGGAGAGAATGGGGGACTGTTGGGGATGGGAAGTGCTTCTTGGCTGTTTCATTATTGGGTGGTGAAAGCAGGAGATTGCTTGGCGGGGAGGAACAATGGAGAATGACCCTGACATGTGTAATGGGATGATTAAACATGTACATTAATTAAGTCTCTTTTTGTAAATGCATTTGAACAGTGTGCTCACTTTGAGATAAAACACCATTTGGATTACAAAGCCACTAATGACAGAAAAACGGGGTGGGGGGGGGGGGGGTAGAAGTTTGTGTTGGATGGAACCGCCTCCATTGTCTTAAGCTTAGGAAGCAAATTACAAGTGGCCTCTAAATGAAGAAAAGGGAAACAGGAGCTCTTTCAGATTCCATTTCCTTTTTCATATCCATTGCTGTTTCTCATTTTTTCATTTTCATCTACTACAGGTCAGTTTTGCATTGCTCTCCGTTCCATTCTAGTGTGCTATTTGTTTAGGTGTAGGGTTAAGGTGCATATACATTAGTGTTGTTTTCTGATACAGCAGTTCCACACTGTGAGACACGGTTATATGTCTATGCTGTGAATGATAGCAGTCAGAGCAGACATGCAGGTGTAAACTGCAGTGATGCCTCTGATGTATTTATCCCGCTCTGTAATAGTTCTCTCCTTCTTGTCTTCTATATTGTGTTTATGTATCATATTCATTTGAATGCAGTACACATTAAGGTCATTATAGTTTGTTTGTTTGTTTGTTTGTTTATTTTTGTTTTCCATACATTCCACACCATTTTGCTGCCCCTCCCCTCAGCACTTCCCAAAAATGCTCCCCACGCCAAAGCTAACGAGAGGAATAATTACGCTACAAAGCAGTTGTGCATTTTTATGGCTTTGATGAGGAGCTGCCTCCTGCCTGAGTGAGCATCTGCTGCAGCACCACTCTGTGTCTGTCTCTTTCTCTCTCTCTCTCTCTCTCTCTCTCTCTCTCACTCTTTTTCATTTCTCTCTCTCTCTTCCTCCCTCTTTCTCACTTTATGTTGGTCTTCATTCTCTCCTCTCTTTCTGTCTCTCTCACGCTCTTTCTTTCTCTCTCTCATCCTTTGTTTCATTTCTCTCTCTCTCTCTCTCTCTCTCTCTCTCTCGCTCTCTGTTTCTCTCACCCTCTTTTTCATTTCTCTCTTGCTCTCTTTGCTCTCTCTTTCTCTCTTTCTCTCTTTCTCTGTTTCTCTCACCCTCTGTTTCATCAGTTTCTCTCTCGCTCTCTTCGCTGTCTCTTTCTCTCTCTTTATCTCTATTTTTTTCTGTCTTTCACTCCTTCTCCTTTCATTGAGTCTCTCTGGTTCATTCTCTGTCTCTCATTCATCCCCTGTTCCTCTACATCCTTCTTTAAGATGAAGGAGTATAATGTTAGTCGTTTACAGTCTGTAAATTTGAATGGTAAGTGTATCAGGAATGTACTTTCCTTCTACAGCTGAACAACACGCAAACACGTACCTGGCTGTCAGATGGCTTGCAGAACAAAAGAGCCCTAATAATCTTCACCACCTCGTGCTGAGGCGCTACTTTACAGCCGGAGTGTCACCATTTCAGAGGTGTTTTATAAAGAATCACATCTTCCTCCATGCGCTTACTGTACCTTTAGGTTTTCAATAAGCAGTGGAGTGTATCAGGCTTTATTCTTGATTTATATAAGTTAAAATAAAACCTGACCCAAATTAGGTACATCAACACAAACATCATTAATCTTAAAGACGACTGCACTGTATTTCATCAGCATATGCTGGGTGCCCAGTTCTGAAACACTCCAGCTTATCCCAAAGGTACTGGATCACTCCAGAGAACAGACGTAGCAGCATGGAGTTGTAGAGGTTCCTAATGGTGTCCTGTGATAATCCATCCCATGCAGCTGAAACACAGTTCCTGCATGTGGTGCGGTAGGGGTGGAGGTGGAGTGACCCCAGGCCTTCTGGATGTGTGACAACAAACTTCTACGTCTTGGCGCCAACCATGGCAGAGCGTGAAACTTGAATCATTAGCATGTCTCACGATGTCAAACCTACCCACCAAGTTTCATTCCTGTTGGTGGGTTGATTCATTCTGGGTGCAACTATATGTATAACCCCAATCTAGGTACAAATAGAGTCTGGGTTTGATTCCCGACTGGGGCATCAGGGCTCCCTGTGTCTGTGTGGGTTTCCTCCTCCCACGGTCCAAAGAATTGCAGTCAGGTGAGCTGGAGATGCTAAATTATCCCCCCACATGTTAGTGTGTGTGTGAGAATGTGTTTGCCTGTGTCTGCTCTGCAATGGACCGGAGGCCTGTCCAGGGTGCGTCCTGCCTTCTGCCCCTTGAGACTCCAGCACCCCCCACGACCCAGTAGGATTAAGAGGATTAGGTCATCAAATTCCTTTTTTTTTGGTGTCCAGTCAAAATAATACTACAAAAAGACACTTGCCTTTAAGCCACATGTGCTGACCCTTTTTCCCCTCGTTCCCAATTATGTCGCTAATTAAAACGACAGGAACTTTCTCTCTCCGTCAAATGAAAAGACAGACCTGTGTAGCTGTAGGGCCTCACCTGAGGGTTGATGACCAGGTGACGGAGGATGAAACAGAACAATTATTGTGTTGACCCCTTACCCCGGCCTTCTTTCCTGCCCATTCTCAATATTTCATAAAGCCGAATGAATGATTCAGTGTTTCTATTACACTTTTATTGGAACTCATTTAAAAAAAACCTGCATAATTAAAAAACAGAACGTCGTCTCCTCCTCTACAGCCTGCTCTCTCCCCATTTCAAATTACACCTCTTCCAAGTCATTTCCACAGTCGTCCACCTATTAAGATTAATGATAAAAACAATCGTCTCTTTCTCACCAGCCCTCTTACAGTCCGCGCACCTCTCATTGCTGAGATTTGTGCTTAATTGTGAGTTTAATTGGAGGTTATATGTGTCTCTTTGGGACATGCACTATAGAGCGCGGTCACTCGCGACATGGGTTTACTCTTGAAGGCGCCGCCAGACACGCTTGTGTCTGATTTATCTCTTTGTCTTGTTTGTTTGTTGATAATAAATGAATAAAAATGGTTTTTTTCCTCATAAATATAAATGGTATTGTGTTTTCTCTCTCAGTACTTCCGCGCTCTGAAAAGCTGAGTTTGCCACCAAAGAAATTCCCATTTTGCCTGAGCAGTAGATCTAGAAGTGTGTAGGCTGCTTAAAGGGGAATTCCACCTGCTCTTCTGCATACTTCTTCTGTGAAATGCTTTGTTATAAAGAAGCTTGCTGAGTCAGGATTGTTTACAGTGGTGGTGAATGGAACCAGACATCCACCTCTAAAAACTCCTGCACAGAAAGTCACTACATGAATTAATTTGAATGAAGCCCATTCATGGGTGAGAGGTACATGCAGGGCGTTTGTAAGGCAAAATATTACACACAGCAAGCGGCACTTCACACTTAAAGAACTTAAAACTTTCAGCCAATCACGATCAGAATGCTGTCCAAGGTAAACAGATGTGTTATGCTCTTTTAGTAATGATGCTTTATTGAGCACAGTGGCTGATTTGATTTTCGACCCATTTGGGGTCCAGGCAAACACTATATGTGTTAATGGCCAGCACGTCCAATGTCTGGTTGTCTCACTAGAAGGATGCTCATTCCACATAGAGTCTGTGTTTGACATTCAGTTCCCCCTGTTTAGCCGGAATGGAATGATCCACATTTCATAACCACAAAATGACTGTGAGATTGGCAGTTGAATCAGGCTTCTTAGATCAAACTGTTAAATACTCAACTATTTGGGCTCATCCCTAGTGCGTGTGTGTGTGTGTGTATGTGTATATATACACACACATAAAATGAGTCCCCTTATATGTCTTTAAGGTGGTAGTACCTTCAGGCTGATGAGGATGATGGGGCTATAAATGCCTGCAGGGTGTGAGTGACGGGATCCATAGATTGAGAAGAGGTGGTACAGTGCAGTGAATGTCGTTCCATGTGTGGAAAATGGCTCCAAAGCAGATGTTAATGATTGGCTAAAAGGAGTGACTGTATTTGGGTGTGCCAAAGACCATAGTGTGAAGGAAGTAGCTGAATCTGCAGGTGTATGGAAGTCATACAGGTCTACCAGCAGTGGCTAAAATCCCAGTCTACAGGGAATTCTCCTTAGAATTGTGTCAGGGAAGGCATCCACCAAATCTGGACCAACTGACCAATTCTTTGATGTAAGAGTGTCTGAACATTGATGTGGCCTATATCCAGAAACTTCTCCAGTACATGTCAAATCCAATCACAGCTGTTATTGGTGCTCGTGAAAGTGTTACAGGCTAGTAGTAGAGTATGTTTATTCCTTCTCTTGTGAAGTTAGCATATTGGAGATGCAAGGTTTGGTTCCGAGCAGCAAAATATATGTCTCTGTCTACAATGTGTTTATTCATCTTTTGATATAATATCATAAAATCAACTGCCATTTACAATGCGTGAACATTTTACCTTAAATGGACCAATAGAAATCGACCAAATTTGCTTAACAAATAAAATCTGTTTACATTAACTTACATTGAAAGTAAAGAAGGTGTTTGCCTTCTCCTGTATAGTTGCTGTTTTGAAATACATGTTGATTTACATTTGATCTCTCTCTCTCTCTCTCTCTTTCTCTCTCTCTCTCTCTTTCTCTGTGGACAGTGCCAGGTTTTCCATACCCAGCTGCTACGGCGGCTGCAGCATACAGAGGGGCACACTTAAGAGGGAGAGGACGTACCGTCTACAACACGTTCCGGGCAGCTGCTCCTCCACCACACATCCCAGCGTACGGAGGGTGAGTTCAGGCACACAGTGTGTGGGAGAAAAAACCCCAGAACCGCCGAATAACACATTATACTGGATTTAAAATCTTAGCGATTCCACAGAGGAACAAGCACATTCCACTTACCTATTACCTATTAATGTTTTCCACTTACCTTAGATGTGGTTGGATCAGCCAAGACCAAATTGGTGACCATTTTGCTTCTTTAGTTCAGCGCTGGCAGTACAAGACGCTAACAAATACTAGAAGTCAGTAGTCACCCAAATCTTCTCCATAAATACATCCCCAACGCATCTCTCTAAGTGCACCCAGGCCTTCATTAAGGCCACTCATACTTGTTATTGTGGTTTAGCAAACCTTAAATGTGACTTACTATGAGTTATGATCAGGGACATGTTGGTTTTTGGTCATTTTTCATATGTGTTTCATTAGGGTTGTTTTTGCTTTAAAAACATTGTTTCAGTCTGTAATGCTGTAATAAATATTTGTGATATAATGTAATAGAGTAGTAATAATATTAGAGGAACAACCTAAAAAGTATACAAATATGGATAAAAAAACAATCATAAAGCCAGTAAAAACCTTAGAAATTAGGAATTCTCCCTATATTAGAGGTTTTTTTAACTGTTTAAAGCAAGCTATTTTGAATATTTTAACAGTGGGATCCATATGTAAGTCATTCTGAATTAAATTAGTTTATGTCATATTCATCACATAATACCATTTAAAACACAAACACATCTTAATGCTCCCTTAATCTTCCACCAAAAGGTAGTGTCTTTAGCCAAGCCTCTAAAATGTCTTCTGATTTTTAATTATGTCCAAAATTATATTAACCATCAGTAGAATGTTTCCCCACCCCCAACCCAGCCCCACCTGGAGAGAAAGACACTCAGCTACCCTCCCCGGTTCACTCACCAATACCTCACAGTACAGATTCCAAAGTTGAGTCGATGTTGACTAATCGCTGTTGATGTTGTGGATAAAACCACAGGATATAAGAAAATGTGCTTTGGAATTAGCAATCGTGACGAAACCAAACTAGACAGGTCCAACGAGCCCTGGATCACACTGCTTGACTTCAAAGGACCAGAGATACGATTTAAATTACAGAATCTCACTAACTCGCATCTGACTTGTGCGGACCCTAGGTAGACTTGACACTCAATGCGAAGGCTACTGCAATGATGCAGGGACCAAGGGAAATTCAGAGCATCAAAAATAGGAGTCAGCAACTTCAAATTGGTGCTCCGTCTTTAACAACACATGGCTTTTTATTGTAGTCTTCGGAAAACCAGAGATTACAACACTCAATATCCGATCAAAATATCCGAGCTAAATTTCAGAATTCCACAGGTCAGTAGAGCATGCTGTGCCCTTTCCAACAAGCCCTGGATCACATTGCTTGCCTTCGAGGAACTGGACATATGGACCAAATTACGGAATCTGGCTAATTTGTGTGCAACATATATGCACTGTAGGCAGTCCTGCAGAGATGCTTGACCGCATGTAGAAATGTAGAGTCCTGTACCTCTGTGAAAAAAGGAGCAACTGACTTCAAACTTCATGATCCCTCTCCAACCACACACGACTTTCTATTGCAGTGTTTGAAAAACTGATTTTTGAAGCACTGTAGATCAGGAGAAATGTTAGAACAAAGCCAAACACCACCGGTCACTAGAGCATGACATGCCCTTTCCAATGAGGATCCACCTGGATCGCAATGCTAGGCTTCAGGAAACCAGAGACATGGACCCTTAAATCACCAGGCTCCTTACTGGTTGTCTTCTCTGAGTTGTTCATGTTGTTATTCTCATAATCGTGTGATCAGTGACTAGTCGACATCAAGCATAAAGAGTCATTACCGAGCAATAAAGTCTGCAAGTCTGCGCATCCGGTAATTCACACTGACCTGAATATTGGCTTGCATGCAGGTTAATGACCTTAACTGTCTGAAAACAGAAGGATACCAGCCTCACATCTCCAGACTGATAACTTTCTTAAGTTTTAACATATTTTATTCTAAGTCATTCTTATTAGTCCATTCATCATGGAACCTTCACACAACAGAAATGGAGAAACTCAAATGGAGTTTATTGATATGACAGCATCAATATTCTGGACTGTAAGCAGGCAGTTTGACTGATCGTTTTGATCTGTTTCTCTATGTGACTGTAAGCGTCGGATGCTCATGGAGAATCTCATGAGGCTCAGTAGCCACAAGCCCTCCCACTGACTGCTCTTCGGCGCTACCTTTATAAACTGCCAGAGACGATTATGGAGACGCGTGGCATTCCAAAACTTGTTTCCACTAACGTCGTTCTACTAACGCGGTTATCCCGTATGAGGCTCTATCTTAAATTACTGATTTGAACTTATTGCAGATTATGAGGGGTGGCTGCAGTCTGGCGTGAGAGCGAGGTTTTCCAGGAGAGCTGAATCCTT
The DNA here is from genome assembly GCA_034552555.1 of Semaprochilodus insignis. Taxonomy (NCBI): domain Eukaryota; kingdom Metazoa; phylum Chordata; class Actinopteri; order Characiformes; family Prochilodontidae; genus Semaprochilodus; species Semaprochilodus insignis. The sequence goes on along the minus strand of CM067477.1, from coordinate 21,213,948 downwards.
ACGGGCGTCTGAAAAAACACACAACAGTCACTAAATCAATAACGCGTTTAATGATTGAAATGAAACCGAATAAATACCAAACATGAACCTGTCCTGCAGTGGAACTGAATCCCTTCATTCGATTGAAGCACATTTAAAAAGCCTTCTGCTTTTCTTTGATTGAGTTTTGCTCCACGATTATGTGGGGAGATGTTTTGCTCATTTTTCACGAACACCATTCAGCAGGAGAGCCGTCTGTATAAGTGGTTTCACTCGAAATACAGTGCATTTATGAGTACACGGGCTGGATGAGTGGTCCGTCCATGCCAGGCCAGGGCTGCTGAATGAAGCTGCACAATCAATGTCTCGTTTGCTAATCGCGATATTGTCCTTTAATATGTTAATAGCCCAGAAGGCTGCAATATGCAAATGAGCCCTCTTTAGTATGCAAATGAGCCCTCTGGTAAATCTCTGACTTGTTTAACTTTGTGTTGTGAGCGTCCTAAATCATCTAGGCCATTTTTTAACCACACTGAGGATCGATTAATGTCCCTGAGAATACAATATGTCCAAGTAGATTGGAATAGTATATGCCCGTCTAGTTGAGACCATTCTGAATACAGTTTCTGTCTGATTGACCAAGAGAGATGCCGCGCAAGTGAACAAGACACACATGCAAGACAAACGACTTCGGATGCGAAAACCCTTTTTACAGCCAGAGAAGCTGCTTACCTGTACACGCCACAGGTTTATCTACATACTGTTTAGCTGTGTTTATACCTGTTTTACACTATACAGATATTTTACCTCCACTTACACTTATTACTGATTATATAACAGTACATACTGAATATATATATAGTTAATAAACTAAAATAGTTTTAGTGTCTAATGCATATAATCCAACAAGTAAGTGCCACTCAGTCAAGCTGCGCATGTTTTATGTGTACATTTGCCAAATTAAAATATCTTACAAGTGAGATTATATAAATACCAGGTTAGTTGGGTAAGAGTTAGTACCAGTGTTGTACTCTGTATTGGCCTATATTTACAGATCAAGTATCAGGGGAATAGGGTAAAGTGGTATCAGTGCATCCCTGATGTTAAGGTATTGTGCAAAAGTCAGAGGCCATTCTTCTTTTACCTGGGATTCATATTTGGAAGCTTCAGAGAAAATAGGACTCCTAATAACCACCTGGAAGACCTGGTAGACCCACCAACACTGTCCCCATCACATAAACAGCACTTTCATCAAGCTCCACTCCTGCTTTAGATCTGAAAACATCCACATGTGTTTCTGTCCACCCTTCCACTGTGAAGTGGACTCGCTAAATTGAACCAACGACCATCCGATCACAAGACTGGTTCACTAACCAGCCTGCGACTGCCCACTATTAGAACTATTATACCCTCATCATCAAAGGAACATCTGCACCCAGAAGGAAGTGTGGAACAATAAATGATGATAAATTTAGACTGATATGAACAATATTTATTGAGCTACACATACAGAAGTAGTGTCTCTCAGTATGGCGTCGGGCCGCCATGTTTGCTAACCCAACATGCCAGACGTCTCCGCATGGAGCTGTAGAGGTTCCTGATGGTGTCCTGTAATAATCCATCCCATGCAGCTTGAATATTCTCACACAGTTCCTTCAGATGGTGCGGTAGGGGTGGAGGTGGAGTGACACCAGGCGTTCTGGACATGTGACGTGTGACAACCAACCGTTCATCTTGGTGCTGACCACGGTTGATCGTCTCCACCAAGACAAAAACGGGACTCGTCACTGAAGATGACCCGCTGCCATTCTGTGTCACTCCATGACAGTCTGGCACGACACCATTGCAGTCTATGGTGACATTGACGTGGTATTAAGGACAGTCATTGTAACAGTCTGCATGCATGTAGTCCTGCGTGGTGCAGCCGTCTTCCAGTGGTGCTGGCACTAACAGGATGACCCATGGAGGGCATCACTGCTCGCTGAATGTCTGCAATCGTGGCTGATGGGTCAGTCAGGTACAGTGATAAGGCCCGTCCTTGCTTACGTCACAGGCACGGCCGAGCGTGAAACTTGAATCATTAGCGTGTGGGTTGATTCCTTCTGGGTGCAGCTATTTGTGCAGCTATTTTTTTGATGATGAGTGTAAATATTACTATTATAATATTACAACTACTATGTTTAGTTTTTGAGGCTTCTGCAAAGTGTGAAGGGTGGTCTCTGACTTGTGTACAGTCCTGTACTTGATTTAAATGTGCTGCACATGAATAAAATATAATATTTTATCATTTTGAAAGGCACATGAACTAACAGCACTGACTATCTGTGTTTTTGTGTGTGTATCCCTCCAGCGTCGTGTACCAGGACGGATTTTATGGTGCAGATATTTATGTAAGTATAAACTGATACTGCATGCTGTCCTTAAGTGTCCATGCCCCATCCCTCTGACTGTAAACACCCCAGCCTGATTCATAGCCACACGTTTCCACCTCATCCCTTATTCAGGGGTTATCGACTGTATCTTAATTCAAGCTTTTATCTGTTAGATTTGTCATTATGTCAAGTGACCCTGAGACTGGAGTCCGAGATGTTTTTACCAAACAGCAGAGCCAAACAGCCGTAGGCACAATATGCCATTATTCAGCAGTGGGGGCTAGCGACATGCTCAGTGAGCCCCTCTATCTCTCTCTCGCTCTTGCGCTCTTTCGTTCTCTCTTCTGGCTGCAGGGCAGACAGCTACCTGAGCCAGTTTAAAAAGAATACGGGGAGAGCAGAGCGGAAGAGTTTGTCGGTAGAAAGGCAGAAGAGAGAGAGAGACAGAGGGAGGAAGGAAAAGAAGGAAAAGGGCAAGAGAGAAAGAGAAGGACTAAGGGAGGAATAGAACAAGAGCTGAAAGGAGAAGGAAGTAGAGAGAAGGCAAGCAAGAGAGAGCAGAAGAGAAAGAGAGAGACAGAAAGGGATGGAGGAAGGCAGTTGAGCAGCAGAGCTCTGTACTGTGAACAGGGAGTATGAAAAGGTGTCTCTGGAGTAGGAGTGGACTGGTCAGCAGAAAGAAAGGACCTGATACTGAACCTCTAAATCTGTTTAGCCACTTCGGGTTCAGCTGTCTTCGTTTCAGGGATGAGGAGGCAGCTTAAATCATAGATAGAAATACAGTCCATTGTTCTCTATTGGTGGTGCACGGCCACCAAGTTGGATCAGTCAAGATCTGCTACACGTGTGCTGAGAAATGATGAGTTCTCATGGTTAAAATGGCCAAAACTTTCTGTTCAGACATGCATTAATCTCGGTGGTACAGAGATTTCCAGCTTTTATTTCCAGTTCATATCTGTGAAAGGTGCTGGTTAGCAGGACAACTGTTCGGTCACCTGACATTAAAGACTGACTGCAGCATGAACTCGAATAAATGTGAGAATCACTTCGTGCACATAAACACAGTACACTCCCAAATACAGTACGAAGGACAAGGCTAAAGCCAAAACATAAGCTTTATCTCACACATTTGCTAGAGTTTGCTTGTTCTGTGCTTATGATGTAAGTGAGACCAGAAATGAGACATTTCACTGAAAATAATTTCAATTTGAAAATAATAAATGAAGACTGCTATTTTGAAAAATGTCTGTCAGTAAATTTCCTAGTACTCCATATTAATATCATATAAAACATGTATACTGTATGAATGTTGATTTAAATATGAATACTTTGTGGGGGTTTTATTTACACTATAAAAAGTGTTTTGTTGATCTAACTTCAAAACAATCAGTTTGTTACAAGAAATTGAATTAGGTTTATTCAACCTAACAAAGGACTTTGAACAAATGATTCTTAATTTTTGTTGAGTAAAACCTATTAAATTGCTTGTTTAAGCATTTTTTGATTGCACATTTTACAGTGTAAGATGTTATAAATGTAACATAATGTAAAGTGTTACCCTTTTTTGTAAGTACTTTATCAGTATCAGCTCTAAATGTGTTATGAGTGTGGTACTTAGGTATGCATTATAGAAGAACACATGGCTAAATATACACTGTAAAAAGTGCAACCTTAAAAATGACCCCAGTTTGCTACAAGCAATTGAATACGTTTTGCTCAACTCCTCAGTCAAAGCCATTTTCATTCATTCAAAGGCATTTTTGTTGGATAAAGGTTGGATAAACTTATTTTTTTTTACTTGTAACAAATTAGAGTACATTTTTTTAGGTTGGACCAACAAAACACTTTTTAAGTCAGCGCACACTGCAAAAAGTGCAACCTAAAAAATTGCTTTGGTTTGTTACAAGCTATTTCATTTTTAAGTTTCACTCAACTCAAAAAATGACTGATTGAAAGAATCGATTTTCAAAGTCCTTTTTAGGTTGAATAAACCTATTTTTTTTATTGTAACAATTTAGGGTCATTTTTTTAAGGCTGGACCAACGAAACACTTTTTACAGTGTACAGTTAAGCTATCACTGCTATTTCAAATAACGTTGCCCTAGCCTGTCAGTGACGGTCCTAGCTAACATGAGCTACCATAGCTAGCATAAATAGCATTCGTTTTAGTGAAACATACACTGTAAAAAGTGTTTCGTTGGTCCAACCTAAAAAAAATACTCAAATTTGTTACAAGCAAATGAATTAGGTTTATTCAACCTAAAAAAAGACTTTGAACAAATGATTCTTTCAACTCAGTCATTTTTTAAGTTAAGTTAAACTCAAACTGAGTTAAACTCAATTGCTTGTAACAAATTACTTTTTTTAGGTTACATTTTTGCAGTGTAATATACAGTAGAATAGACACTGCATTGTTTCCCGATGGAACGCTCCACGAGGAGTTATAGTTTATCTCTTTGGCTAATTTAACTAAACTCAGTGATAGCAATGCACCAGATTGCTCATGTGCGTCAATATTTATCTTCACAACGGTGCAGCCTGATGGACCTGCCCAGCTTGCCCTTCTCTGGGACCGGACAAATAGTGCAAGGTGACAAATGTGCATGGAAATGGCGTTAGGGCCGCGCTAACGAACCCTCTCTTCTCCTGCCATTAGCCCGAGCGCCATCGCGCCCCCGATTGATTACACCGCCATGCTAAGTTCATTTAATATTCATTAGAAACTAGTCGAGAACTGTATTTGTGTTTATCACTCAGCATCGTTTGCAGGGTGCAATGGAAAATTTAGGGAATGTTCGACGACGAGGAGTGCGGAATGAGTCTGCGCTAGCATAAAATAGACAAGCGTGTGCCAAGGCGTTGAGACGTGCCAGTTAAACAAAGCGAGGGGCGCAAAGCCACGCGCAACGCTGCTGCAATAACCCAGCGTCTACCGTAGGGGAAAGAGCCGGGAAATTAAACTGGCAACAGCCCACCCGTCAGAAACCAACGTAATTCGGCTAAATAGGCCGTCGCGAGACGGGGAGAGAAAAAGCACATTTTGGGAAATTCCGGAGATGCTTTAATACGTAACTGTCAAATCCATTTGGGAAATCAAAACATTTGCCTCCAAATAAGAGGTTTCAATTAAAAAGCAGCAGTGCAACCAGAAGACGGTGTTGCTCTCGCTCTCGAATAGCCGCTAATAAATGGCTTTGTTGAGCATAGTGAGAACGGCTGTTATGAAAGCAATAACGAGCGCTCGAAGAGGAAGAGCGCAGCGCCCGCATCAATTATTGTCTCTTTTACAGGCGTTCTGCGAGCGGGCAGACAAACACGCACCCACGCAGGAGCGCTCGAGCCGAGCCGTGCGCTTCACTGGGCCTGATAAGCGTCCTGTGTCCACGCTCGCTGCAGATAGATGGGAGCAGTCGGGGTATAAACAGAACCAGCGGAGCCCCTCTTCACCTTCTTCCTCTCTCACATAGGCACGCAGGCCTCCGCACTCTCCCTCCCTCCCACCCTCGCTCCCTGTCTCTCTCCTTGCCGAGAGTCATAAAGATAAATGATGGCCTCCCTCCAGCTGCATGGCTCAGTATTAAACTCCTGACCACTGTTCACACACCGTCCTGCAAGCTGTCAGTCTTCTGCAGAGCTTAGTTGACCAAGCCTGATGGAAGCAGGGGTCCATGCAGATGCACGCCATTTCCTCCCGCTGGACAGGAGCGCTAAAGGCCCTTAGAAGTTGTTGGTTGTTGTCGTTTTGCTGTGTTGCTGAACTGTAATACATAAGCCATTTTAAGTGCATACGCTGTATATGCGAAGTGCACGGTAAGTGCCCAGAGAGCCCTTCACATGACCGAGTACCTGACCTCACTAATACTCCAACATCAGTACATAACCTCACTAATACTCAATCAGATCCTCACAGCAATGTTCCAACATGAGTATGTGACCCCAATAATAATCAATCTGATCCTCACAGCAATGTCCAACATGACCTCAGCAGTGCTTAATCAAATCCTCACAGCACTGTTTAACATCGGTACCTGACCTCACTAATACTCAATCAAATCCTCACAGCAATGTTCCATCACCTAGTGTAAAGCTTTCCCAGGAGACTAGAGGCTGTTACTGATAAGCATGAGAGTCTTCTAGGGGTAAAATGCTGCCCCTACTTCCCCCACACATCATAAGAGTGAAGTGAATGGTGTGTTGGGGGGGTGTTGTCGGAGAGCGGGGGGATTGAATTTTAAGGAGCGAGTCATCACACAGGAAAATCCCATTTTAACCAGAGGGGGGAAGAGGAGCAGAGCTGGGGCGTGACGGCCCAGAGAAGGAGAGAGAGAGAGGAAGAAAGGGCACTGGGGGCAATGAGAGAGATAGAGAAGGGGAACAAGGAAAAGAGTAAAGGAGGACAAGCAGGAGAAAGAAAAAAGAAAAGATGGCGTAAGAGAGAGGGACAGAGAAGCAAAGAAAAGAGAAAACAGCACTCATTCATAAAGAGGATGAGAGAGTTAGAAGGAAATGATGGACAAAAAAGAGAGCAGGAAAAAGAAGCGAAGAAAAGGAAGGAGAGCATAAAGAAGCAAGAGGGAGAAAGAGGTCAGAGGGGAGAGGGAAAATGGAAGAAAAGAACGAAGAAGAGCAAGAGCATAGAGAGAGAGAAAAAGCAGAAGGGAGCAAGAGAGAGGTAGAAGCAAAGAAAAGAAAGAAGAGCTTAGAGAGAAAGAAGAGGAAAAGAGAGCAGAAGGTAGTGAGAGAAGCAGAGACATAAGGGAGAGATAGAGGGAAAGCAGAAAGAAATAGAAAGAGGGAAAGAAGGGAAAAGAAGAAAAGAAGAGTACAAGGGAGAGCAGTAGGGAAGAGGGACAAAAGTCAAGGAAGATAAAAAAGAGACAAAACAGAAAATGAGAAGCAAAGGAAAAAAGAAGAGCATAGAAAGACAGAAAAGGAGAGGAAGCAGAAGGGAAAAATAGAAGTAAAGAAAAGAGAAAAAAGCAAAGGAAGACAGGAAAAGAGGGTGACAGAAAAAAGAAAAGAGGGCATAAGAGAGAGGGACAGTGGGACCGGACGAGAAAGAGAAAAGGGGAAAAAGTGAAGCAAAGAAAAGAAAGAAGAACATAAAGTAGCATGAGGGAGATCAGAAGGGAGAGGAAAAGATGGAAGCAAAGGAAAGTGTGAAGAAGAGCACAGAGAGAGAAAGAAAGGGAGAGAGGGCTGAAGGGAGCAAGAGAGAAAGGTGAAGGCAAAGAAATGAAAGCGTGTGAACACACTGTGAGAAGAAGGAAACAAGTGAGAAAAAGAGACATAAGGGAGAGATGGGGAAAGCAGAAGGGAGAGCAGAAAGGAAAGAGGGAAAGATAGGAGCAAAGAAAGAAGTAGAACAGAAGGGAGGAGAGAGAGAAAAAGACAATAAAAAGGAAAAAAGAACAGAAAGATAAAAGAAAAGAAAGAAGAAGAACATGGAGAGAAAAAAGGAGAGAACGCAGAGGGAAAGATAGGAGAGAGGAAGAGGACTGAGGTGACAGCAGAAGAGAGATAGAGAAGCAGAGGAAGAGCATAAACGAGAAGAAAAAGAAAAGAAGGGAGAGCAGAAAGACAGAAGCACAGGAGAGAGAGAAGAATGGCACACGATGGAGCAGCAGAAGGGCAGATGGCTTTATCGTTTGCAGGGCGTGCGGACGGGCGTGGGGGAAGCTGTAGTTTTCTCACACCCCGGTTCATTTCACATGGACCCCCGCCGTCCGCCCAGTTTGAGATTGAGTGCATCAGTGCACATGGGCCGCTGCCAGGACGCGTTCGTCTGGTCCGTTTGCTTAATTGAACAGCTGATGTTTCGGGATGTTTCTGTTCCGCATGTTCGAATTAGCATTTTGTTGTTGTTTAGAGAGAGAGAGAGAGAGAGAGCGAGAGAGAGCGAGCGGTCCCATGTAGTATGACAGCGATACATAATTAATCCTCCGACGCGCACATGAGCGGAATGAGGAAGTGGCTTAGCTTTCACTGAGCGGCCATACAATGCTGCTGCTGCTGCTGTTGGTAATTAGATCATGCATATTTAATAACAGTGATTATGATATGCATTCCCACTCTTATCGAGCATGGCTTAAGTGCAGCGCTCATTCACTGAATTAGCCTGGTTTACATTGTGAAGTCATCACGAGGATCTGAACGCCACGGCGAGAGCAGTTGTCACAGCCCATTGTGCGTATATCTGCGCAACCACTCCATGACTTTTTCAGCTCCATGAGCCTCCATCATCTGTCACTGCGCATAATCCCCAAAATCAAAACAACCCTTTCTGAAAAACAAGTAAATAAATAAACAAACAAACAAACGAGTCCAAACAGATGTTGTTGCGGGAGTGAAGCAGCCCTTGCAATCGTCCCTATCTGTGTTTCTGTGTGCGTGTTCTATGTTCTAGGGCGGATACGCTGCCTACCGATACGCCCAGCCTGCCACCGCCACCGCCGCTGCCTACAGTGACAGGTAAGACACGCTCCGCTGCCTTCACGCTGAGACACATGCAGGACTGAGCACAAGTCAGAGACCACCCTTCAGTTACTTCATTCCCAATCAAAGCAGCTGCTCTTCGCAAGTTACCCATTTTTAAAGAGGCATTGAAGAAAAATGTGAAGGACAGTCATTAAGTTTTTCAATGACCAGTTTCCAACATTTCTGTATCCTTGTGCTGACCAAAGTCACATACCGTCTATGCAGAATATCAGAGAACAATTTAAAACACTCACTGAGAGTTCCATAGTGAGGAACAACTTTAATCTACTTTGTGTTGATGTCCATATGAAAAGCCAGTAGCTAGTATAGGTAACGTTAGCTACTAGCATTAGCTCCAAGTAACTAGCATAGCTAACTAAATAGTATGAGGGTGGAGCTTATTTACACAGAGGCTTATGTTATTTAGTCTATTTCCACATGGTGTTTCTGTGTGATCATCAGGGGCAGTGTCTCCCTGTAAAACAGCCAATCAGAGTAGAGCTTATCTAAATATTCATAAGCTCACCAAAAAAGGGGAAACGGCTCGTTTCATTCAAGGACAAGCTCATGGAGTGGAAATGGAAAGGGCATGAAAACGCATCCCTTATGATACGATCACACAGTATGGCTGTTACTTACAGGCTGCTGTTGGGGTTGTGATGCTAATAAAGGTGGAGCTGCTCCGGAGTGAAATGTGCAGACTGCAGGGTTTAAGTTGTCCGGGATCCTGTTAAAGATGTGGTAGCTGAAGTTCCTGTTCTCCAGTTCCATTCCACCTTAAATGGTACCACAGTTATGTTCTGACACCTGTATAAGCTGCAGCATTTAAGGTGGAATGGAACGTTGGATTAGAAAGTGGGTGAATAGGAAACACCTTAATGCTGGTTTAAAGATGAACATGAACCATGCACCACTGACAGTTGGGTTCCTTGGAAAGGGAATGAAAAGTGCCGACATCCCCTTCCCAGCCTGGAACACTGGATTTCTCCACGTAGTCCACCATGTTGGTTCTGTAGCTCCGTTGTGGTTGTATATAAATGTTGGGGGTGTAAATATTAATGAGCCTGTTCCGTAACAGTTTAGGATTTTGGGAATCGACCCGTTTTCCTGTGCTCTTTTGGAAATGCAGGATTTGTATTTGAAGGAGGAACAACAGTGTTTGAGGTTCATGGTATGTCAGTTCTATGTACTGAACTCTCCTTATTTAACTACAACAATGTAAATACACATTTACTTTCTATGGCACCTTTAAAATGGGCCGCTATTGTAGCCTGGTTTTCTGTTGTTATATCAGGTCACTGAGGCTTCTAGGTCATTTTCCGTTAAATATATGTTTTCTGACTCTGTAAAAATGAGTACCTTGCTGTTAATGGCCGTTTTGACAGGGAGTTGAGTGAATGAAGGGTGGTCTCTGACTTCTGCACAGCACTGATCATTGACATGGCACTCCACCAAACCGCCGCCTCCGCTCACACTTACTTCTCCGGGGTCAAACTCCCTCCCTTCCACACGAGCAGCGGCAGCCTCGGAAAAGGCCACGCAGATTTATTAGTCTAATTCCCTCCTCCTGCGTGGACGGCGAGCGGCGCAGTAATTGGCAAATTAAATCAAATGAGATGTCACTGCAAACGTAATGGTAAGAGGCGTGCGTGCTGGAATGGTGGACTGGAACTGGAGAATTAAGTGGGATAGGCTTTGACAGTCCTCAAGAGATCAGAGGCGAGGGCTCTTTGTCAGACGAGAGGCAATCGGCTGATTTTAACTCCCTTATTTTTTCTTCCTTCTTCTCAACCATGAGTGCATATCACATTACCGTAGATAGCACGCCACTGAAAGATGTGCATCAGCGCATTGCCGTGTTTCTGCACTGCACAAAATGACACCTTGGCAAATGAAAGCATCTTAAATCTCATATATCTCAGATTTCTAATTGTAAGAGTTTTGTAAGTCAGCAACAAATTGCTTAGTTTGCAATGAATCTGATTAACATTTAGTTGGTTGGACAGAGTTTCTGCTTCCCATCTATAGGTAGTGTGGCTTGGCCGGGGGACGGGTCGAGCACACTGACCGGGAAAACCTCAACGAGACCCAGAGACTCACACACAAACACCCAGCACGAGTGAACCAGAGTGCTTCAAACAACCCACAACATAACTTAAATACAAAACATTGCATGAGACCACCATGTGTGGTCCAACGAGTCTCGTTTTCTTTTACATCACGTGGACACCCGTGTATGTGTGCGCCATTTACCTGGGGAAGAGGCAACACAAGGATGCACTGTGAAAAGCACAAGCTGATGGAAGACGTGTGATGCGCAGCTTCTGCTGGATGCCTTAATCTGCTCTGAGCTCTTTGGGCGTCACATAGAGTACTAGCAGCATATTAGGCAGGTGGTCATAATGTTTTGGCTCATCAGCCCATATACGCTATATTGCCAAAGTATTTGCTCGTCTGCCTTCAAACACGTACAAAGTTGAATGACATCCCATTCTTAATCCATAGGGTTTAATATGATGTCGGCCCACCCTTTGCAGCTATAACAGCTTCAGCTCTTCTGGGAAGGCTTTCCACAAGGTTTAGGAATGTGGTTATGGGAATTTTTGACCATTCTTCCAGAAGCGCATTTGTGAGGTCAGACACTGATGTTGGATGAAAAGGTCTGACTCGCAGTCTCAGCTCTTATTCTGTGGCCGTGGAAGTGATTGGAACACCTGAATTCAATCATTTGGATGGGGGAGTGAATACTCTTGGCAATATAGTGTATACATTGACATCCCAAAAGTCAGGATAGTAACTAGTATTGTGTAGGGCCCCCTCTAGCCCAGTGAAGTTCAGCTACTCGCGGCAATCCTACAAGTGCACATAAGACATCTGCAGGGATGTTGAGATATACCATCTGGAAGCATAGTGGGCACTGGTCAGTGACATCAATGATGGCGTTCGCACCAGTATGAAACCACCAACAGCCTGCACTGTGCTTTGTTGACAACTGTGATCCATGGCTTCATGGGGTCTGTGCCACACACAAACCCTACCATGCCCAAAACAACTGGTACCGTGACTGATCAGACCGCGCCACATTTTGCCAGTCCTCTAGGGCCCGGTAGCAGCCTCACCAGCCAAGATGAGGTGCTATGTCTGGTGTGGTGGTGTTAACTCTAGAACTCTAGAGGGTCTTCTGCTCCTGTATCCCATGGAAGCTAAAGAACGCTCCACTGGCCTGTAGGATATGTGTGTGGGAGCTCCTGTGTTGAATGTGGATGTGATGTCTGACAGAATCGCTTGTCTGTTCGCACTGACGATTCTAGCCAGATTCTGCCGGTCACGATCATTAAGCCGTGGACGGCCACTGTGCTGTCCTCTGTGGGTGGTAATGCTTCCTATGACGTATTCCCGGTACACACATGACACTGTGGATCGAGAGACGTTAAATGCCGGCTAAACTTCAGAAATGGGATGTCCAGCACCCACTACCATGCCTCGTTCGAACTCCAATAATGCATGTTGACTTGCCATGAGCTCACCGGCCAGCATTCAGCCTGAATCTTGTAGGTTATATGTCTATATTTCCATTTAAAGACTTGCAATTAAAATAAGTTGAAAAATCATATAACATCTTACAATCTAAATCAGACATATGATCCATGATGCTTTTTAAGATGCTTCCACTTGCCGAGATTTTGCAGTGTGAAACCCCCCAAGCATGACATGACACCATAGATGCCCTCTTGACAGCTAATGGCTAACCTCATACCAGTATCATAAAACATGTGGTGATTGATTCGCAAGACAAAGCAACTCTTAATATCCTGTCATCTTAGGAGCTCTGTCATAATCTGTTGATGTTATTTCTATATTATTTTATTTCTCTGCATGCCACTGACAAGTCTGTGCTGTGCTGTGAAACGTCGTGCTGACTAATCGTGAATGGTGTCGCGCCATCTTTTTTACGTCACCCTTCTGTGAGCATCGTGGGCCGTTGTAGCGTGTTGCCTTCAGTACACACAAAGACAGCTCATTGGTTTGGATTGAGAAGTGTTCCCACTCTTCTGTTTCCTGTCTTTTCACAACGCACACTTTCTTAACGTGTTCGCACTCTCCAAAGGCAGCAATGGCATGAACCTGGTCAGTCATTTATCATACGTTTGTTCTTTGTGTGGTCTGTGGCTTCTCTGGGTGAATGCACTGTAGATTGTAGACAGCAGGTTGTCTCTAAAGATCAGGCTGAATCGAGCTTTGCAATATGGAAGCTTAGCCGTAGGTTGCTTTTTGAGTGAAACTGCTGCTGTTGTTGTGCGGTGTAAGTAAAGAGCACTTAAACACATAGCATGTCGTGGCTTTGTTCACAAGGAACTGAGACAATTTCCGTATAATTCATGTTAAATGATCATGAAACCAGTATGTTTCCTGTACTGTCATGATAACAGTTATAGATAGAGTTTGTAGGCCTTGGTGGGGATGTCATTATAAATATTACAGAACTGATTACCCACCATCCTTAGCAGGTCTGTTTTCTGTTAATCACCCTTCATTTTATTGCTTTTCATCAGTTCTTTTCATAGAAAAAAGGCTTTCTGTTCTATTATACTTATGACTTATAGTTAAATGGGTTCGGCAGTTACACCACCTCTCCAAACTTTCCCCTTATTATCGAGTAATGACAAGTTTAAGTCCCAGCGATGTTGCTACGAAGAATGTCTCTAATACATTGCCAATACCAATAAAATGAAAGGTCATCAGTACTGGCTGATAAATCGATTGGGATCTGGATTTAACCATGGCATTATTAGTTTTGGAAAACAGAAAATTGACTCCCTGTTCAAATTATAACTTCCCAAACTCAGTTATGAGTTGATATTAATATCATGTGCACTTCAGTAGTTTTTCAATTATTGGTTATTTCTGGGCCCTTGGGCAGCAATTATTGTCTAAAGCTGCTAACGTTTCTAATGGTGTTCGCACCTACAATTAAACATAATTAAATGTATATATATATATATATATATATATATAAATAGATACATAAATAAAGAGTCTGGGAATAAGTTACTTACAACAGTCAAACTGTTTTCAGGTTGGTGTCCAACTGCTTTGATAGCTATGATATTTCTATAACCAGTACTTTGGAAAAGTCTCAGGTCAATAAAATGTATGTAAAACTGTTTATGTGTAAGTATTTATTAATGTTAAAAAATCTGTCGGTTATTTGTGCTAGAAAGCTATTGTTTTCATATTTAACAGGCCGAACGTTTAACTATCAAACCTTGTTTAAAAAAAAAACACACAAAAAACAGAATAGAATAGAATAGAATAGAGTCCTTTTATTGTCATTGTACTTGCATACAAAGAAATTTAGTGCGACACAAGCTTATATGAAGTTATGTCATTTCTGCTGTGTTTCATCCCACAGAGCTGACATCATTGTCTTCATTTCAATTAGCTAATAGACTAGTAGCTTGCTCACTTGCTCTCTGTGCTGTTCAGGGGATGGTGTGGGTTTTGTAGAGTCTGTAACTTACAATAACAGAGCATCTGACTCCACCTCCTGGACCCACCCTGAGTTAATCATATCAGTGCTGCAGTCTGCAGTGAGTCTCTGCCTTAATATGCTGGCAGGCTGGTGCTCCTGATTGGCTAATAAAAAGGTTCCTTCCAAAAAAGGTATAATAAAAAAAGAAAGCATTAATTTAAAAATGACTTATTAATATTATTAATATTGTAATTCATATATTATAATTCATATACCAACTATATCAACTCCATAGATTCTTGTATACACCAAATTTGGTGCCTGCAACACATTCCAAAATGTTGGAACAGGGGCAGTTTAACACTATCAGACTATCAGCAAAAAGGGCAGGTGTCCAGTCATGTCCTAGGGGAGTACTGGATTTGTAGCTGAGTTTTGGCAACAAGCAGCAAGTAGAGTTGAAATGTCCTCAACCTTATTCAAATGAATTTTTTTGGTTCCTACTGCCATTTGGTTCTTATTACTAATAATAATATTATTCAAAATACGGAGGTGAAACTTCATTAACTTACAAGTGTGTTTCATAGCAATACATGTATAATAATAACATATTTTTATATTTTCTTGTAAGATGGTCAACCATGTACACGCCCACACCTGCAACAAGAGACTGTTGGTGTGTACATACGGTAAGACTCCAAAATTTGTGGAATCAATAAAATCACCTGTTTTAAAAAAACTACATAGGTAAACAGGTGAATATGGTAACAGGTAATGCTAATATTGGTTGAATATAAAAGAAGCATTAAGGAATGTCTCATTTTCTAAAAACTACATAAGCAAATAGTCCAGCGGTTTAAGAATAATGCTTTCTCAGCGCATGATTGTAAGGAATTTAGAGATTTCACCACCTATAGGCCAAAACATTACTGAAAGAATCTTGAGCAATTTCGGTGCATAAAGGACAAGGCTGAAAACCAGTACTGAATATCCATGATTTTTGGCCCCTGCATTACAATAAACATTCTATAACATTTGCTATAAATCTGTATAAATCTATAAAAAGGCATTTAATGACATGGGATCAGGAATACATCAGAAATCCCTTGCCAGTTTGTAAGCAGGTTAAGACTTCCACTGTCACAAATACAACAATTGGTGCTGATTTCTGGACATGGAAATGTGGTAAACGTTCCCTGTCCCAGCTGTTATAAGACATGTTGCAGGCATCTTATCTGTAATAAGTGTATACACATAAACAATACATTTCATTCGTTGAAACTGTAAATATCTTGGCTTTGTATTGCTTTCAACTGACTGCTGGTTAAAAGGGATTTGCAGATTATTACTGTCTGTTTTTATTTGCATTTTTGATTTCTTCCTCACTTGTTTGAAATTTAGTTTGTACAGTCCCTCCTGCATCTGCTGCTTCAAACTCAGACTGCTTTTTGTTTGTTGTGATATTGGTCTGTGAAGGACTGCAGCCGCTAACTTCCCCTAAACTGCAAATGTCACTTCCCTTTGATCTGAATGGTCAGCTCAGAAACATAGAACTCAGGTCTGCCCTACAAAAAAGCCATGCAGAGTGTGTCGAACATGAGACATCTGGTCCACAAGAACAGCATGCAACACCTGTGTCTCTCACTGAAAACAATAGGTACTCAAAACCCTGTTAGGGTGTACTCACACAAGGTCCAGATGCCTTGTACCATGCTGAAACACAATTGCCCAATCCTCCCCAACAACTGCCTTGCTGGGCTGCACTCACATTGTGCTTAATGTTCCAGGCTCGAGCACACTCAAGTCATCGTCCTTAAGGCCATTATAGCCATAATCTAGGTTTGTACTTGAAGAACTGTAAGAGAGTGTGCATGCCAAAAATGCCAGAATTGCAGCGCCTACCCAATGCAATGTCCCGGCACATGGCTGTGCACCTACACTTGGTGTTCACCGCATGGTAAGAGAGTAATATCATTTTACAGAGAGTAACTACTATAGACGGGCTCACTTGCATTCACTGCCCTGGTTCCTCGGAGCCATAGAGCTTCTGAACTACCCAAAGCTCTAATGTTCTGATCTTATATGAGGCTGAAGTTGGCTTTCTATTTGCCAGCTTCATGTACAGTTTTCCTATTCCACCTTAAATGGTGCAGCAGTTACAGTGGTGCTTGCACCCTTTAGAATTTTCTACATAACTATAAAACTTCATCAGATTCTCACACAAGGAGAACCAAATTAAACAAACCGGACAGAAATATTAGACCTGGCCATTTGTTTATTAAGCATAAAAGTATCCAATATTACATGTGAGTGGTATGTATGTGAACCTGTGCTGTGGTGGACTCTATTGTGCAACAATAACTGCTAATCAGCTTGGAGGAATTTGAGCCCATTCCTTTGTACAAAACAGCTCAACTCTGTTATGAACTGCTCTCTACCCGTCCTTCTACAACATTTCTAATGGATTAAGGTCAGAACACAGACATGGCTGTTCCAGTGCGTTAGCTTTATTCTTCTATAGAACGACTCGTATAGAACGGGTCGTTGTCCTTGCTGCATGACTGAAGTTATCTTAAGATTCATCTTACGGACAGATGTCCTGACATTTTCCTTTAGAATTCACTGATGTAATTTATAATTCATTGTTCCGTCAATGATGACTGGTCCAGATAAAGCAAAACAGGCCCAAACCATGATACTACCACCACCATGTTTCACATAATAAAACAGGGTGGCCACTTATGTGTAATTGGCATCCCTTTGTTTGAAAACACCTAACACCACTCTAAAGCTGAAGGTTCACTCACCAATACGCAATACCGGATCACTTTCCTTAATAAATAACTGACCAGGTCTAAAAATGTCTCATTTATTTAAGTTGGTTCTCCTTATCTACTTTTAAGACTCGTGTGAAAATCTGATGAAGTTTTAGGCCAGATTTATGCAGAACTATAGAAAGTTCCTAAGGGTTTTACAAACTTTCAAGAACCACTGTACATTCCGGTGCTGTAGACCAGAGTGATCCCTTTGTTCCCTTTAATGGGACAGTCATTTACATGTTCTAGCTCCTTACTTGGGCATGATTAGCAATCACACTGAATGTGTACGATCCTCGTGTCCAAGTGGACCGTGACCAGGCCCATCTCTACCAGGCATGGTACAGAGCGATCACACTAGTCAAACAAACTTCGGGGGTCAAACATGATTGGGCTTGGTACTGATCGCCTTGTGTGAGAACACCCTAAGACTTTTGTACAGTGTTGGATAGCGCACCACCCCCCTCCAGCCTACCGCAGTTACCCCCCGAAAGGCACCTTCATGACTCAGTGTGGAAAGCCTGAGATTCTGCATCTTCCTGTAAAACCAAAGCTCTGTGCTCATTCTGATTATGCAAATGCCGAGGCTCTCCATAACAATTGGGTTATATTGTTTGTGGATGCTGGTTGTGAATAAGAATAGTTTTTAGAAAATGAAACTGCCACAAGATCTCAGGCAATGAATGCTAAGAAACAGCACTAAATTGCTGCAAGATTAGTTTGCCTCTGCAGCATTTCAGAATAGAATGTTTCAAATAGATTGTGGTGACTGTATGAATAATCAATACGTTTATTAAGTATAATCTGTACAAATAGGTGTTAAATAATTTAAACAGATTAGTTAGCACTGTAATTTCTCTTCCATCTTTCAGAATGAATGGTGTATGTTCCACTGGGTAGTGTGTTGAGAAGTTAAAATGAACCTTTCAGTGAAATTGCCTGCATAATTATATGTTATGCAATACTGATTCTAAGCTTGATAGAATCTTCTCAGTATGTAGCCTTTCTGACTGACCCTAAGGGTAGAGATATACTTGCTGTTAACGGCACATCATGGCTGCCTCGCGTATCCTGCGCCCGTTTGGTGTGTTGGTTTTGTATGTCCTCAGAAATAAATGCTACGCGTACACAAAGTGTAGTGCAAATAGAAACACTAGGGGGCGGTGCAGCACTCAGCCGCATCAAAAAGGCAGAACCATGTTAGCCATGTGACCAAGTCTGCAATTACCCGCATCTGTATGATGCATCCTGGCCGAAGTCGATGTGGAACCAAATCCAAGACCGTTATGTCCATGCACGGTGGAAAATTGCTGGACAACCGGAGTGGTCTGCCCTCTAGAGGAAGCCTCCAGTAACTCGCGTAGCAAATTGGCAAGTATGTGAACAGATACGTTCATGATGCAGTCAGTTGTCTATGTGAAGGCATGACCACACAGCAGTATATCTCTAGCCTTAGTCAATATGTTTGTGCATCTGTTGATCTGTTGTTCTTAATGAACCATTCTTAGACTCCCTGCATTACGAAAGCTGGTAGCTAACACCATCCGGCACCTGGTGGTCAGTGAAAGAAGTTAAGCCTATCTTTCTTTTTCTCTGCTAGGGCTGCACAGTATATCGTTTTTACCTGATATTGTAATACAGGCTCTTGCAATACTGATATTGCAGTAGCTTGCAAAATGCAGATGAGTGTCCTGACCAATCACAGCTCCTGATAAGTTTCTGTATGTGTTTAGCTTAATCACATTATCTGTGATAGTAAGAATTATGCACACCGATCTTTAACCCTGACACGGGGGCAGGGAAACGGACCCATCTCATACATCAGTGGCAGTACCACTGCACTGCAGGTTGGAGTGTTTTTCCCGCTCTAACAAAGCTAGCTCGTCTCAGAAAGCGCTTATTAATTAGTTCCTTGATTGCATCAGGTGTTTTTGGAGGAGGAGCAACTCGAACATGTGCAGGATAGTGGTACTCCTGGCCCAGCATCGAGGACTGTTGGCATAAATAAATCACTTAGGTGTAAACAAAGCCATTCAGGCTTGTTAGATATGAAGAAACGTGGACCATCTGGACAGCCCTGAGACCCTGGAGAAAATGTGCACTGAACTTCCATGGGCTATGTTTATTCTGCAGGTAAAGCTGGCCCAAGTCAGATAGCTTATATGTGTGTCTGTGTGGCGGTGTAAATAGCCAAAACCACATTGACTCTGACACTTTTAATTCTGCTTCAGGACGCTTTCTCATGTATTATAATCTGATATATATCTGATTTGTGGCAATGGGACTCTGAACAGCCAGATTTTATATTTCTTACTATATCTTATATAGTTACAGCCCTTAGTATAGCTTTATCCTGCTATGTGAGTCTTTTACTAACACTTTCAGCTGCACATTTCCTCCTTTACAGCCAACCAATCAATCTAAATTTGGCAATTCTTTTTAATAATGAGAAATGTGTACATCTGTCAGCAGTCATGATTTGTTTACATCTGGATAAGTGTATGTGCCATGTTAAGTATTGTTCTTTTGCGCATGAGGTTCAGTCTAGGAGGTGATCTGTTCAGACTAATACCAGATATACAATAACATTTGAAGTTATTGTGAACAGCTTAACAAGTAAATGGGAAAAAATCTGATTTGAGAAACGTTTACCTGCTGTGCGAACATAGCCTTGGCCCCAAGTGTTGTGGTGAAAGGAACCAGATGTCTGAAGAGTTTAATGGCTCCCCAGTGTAAAGTTATTGTACACAATAATTTTAAATACATTGTATTTTTCTAATATGCGAAATAAGCTAAATAATTTGTCCACTGTGACTAAAATGTACCTAATAGCGTGTCATACATCCACAAGCACAAAACAGCTGTGATTGGATTTGGCATGTACAGGACAAATTTCTGGATGTAGGCCACATCAGTGTTCAAACAGGGATTTTAGCCACTGCTGGTAGACCCGTATGACCATACGCTTCCATACACCTGCAGATTCAGCTACTTCCTTCACACTATGGTCTTTGGCATGCCCAAATGCAGTCACTCCTTTTAGCCAATCGTTAGCATCTGCTTTGGAGCCATTTTCCACACATGGAACGAGACATTCACTGCACTGTAACACCTCCTCCCAATCTATGTATCCCGTCACTCACACCCCGCAGGGATTTATAGCCCCATCATCCTAGTGCAGTGCCAACTACCACCTTAAACATGCAAAGCAACTAATTTTTATCCAGTGAGATTACTATTCCATGCAAAATACATATTTTTAAGATTTACCACTATTTTACATAGTAAATAAAATGACTATGTGTGTATTGTAGACATAGTGAGCACCTGGTTTCCATCACCACCACTGAAATCTGAGGCTCTGCAGGTATGCAGTTGACCTGTCCATGCTCTGCCCACAATTGGTTTCTCTTTAACCTACTTTAAAGAACCTGATAAGAATCTGCAGCACTCTTTTCTTTCTTAGGTCAAATGGGATTTTGCCAGCGCTCTGTCCAACCGACAGTTGCTATGACATGTCAGTTATTCTTGATTCACCGTCATGGTTTTAATATAACACAGTTGCCCTATAATCACAATACCGTATTCAGTCAGTGTTTTATCTATATTGTGCAGCCCTATTGTCTGCATCACTGATGCTGCCTTCAGCTCAGTCGGCCCCATCTGGGCTGCTGCAGGCAGGGGCAAATGGTCAGGAAAGCGCAGTGGCCTTCCTGCCCCCACAAAGCCCTGCAGCCCTGCCCCGGCGCCTGCATTAGCCTGCCGACCTGTGTCCCAGTCAGGCATGTTCAGGCCCAGGTTGAGGGGGACCATATGCAGGCTCTCAGCCGCTCTGTGTACCGCGTGGAGGCCCTCAGGCTAACACACCAGCTGTGTTTTTGTGCCAAAAGCACCTTAGTGCCTGTGCGTTCAGGAAGAACGTAGGTGATGGTGCGCTAACACAGTTAGTTTAGCCAGGTATCTAAAACATTTGTGATTAAGAGTTTGTTGTGAAAGCTTATTCCAGAGTGTTTTGCTGTGCCCATTATACAGAAACGTGCCAAGTTAGAATTGCTTACAGTGGGGGTGATTGGAACCAGATGCCCACGTCCCTCACACATGAAATGGTTATGAATATGCTGCTTATTGTGTGTGAGCCATTGATTTTTGAGAAGAAACATTTTTAATGCATTCGTGATGGAGAGAAACGTATAAGGTGATATAGTTACCAAGAAAAAATAACATCCATCATCCAATCAATAATGCCATCATAGACAGATAGATAGTAAATAAAATGCCTATAGGTTGTAGACATGGAGAACCCTGGTTCCCATCACCACCACTGTAAAGAACATCTGAACCATCTCACACCAAACCCACTCTCAATCACTCTGTTTACACCTCACACCAAACCCACTCTCAATCACTCTGTTTACACCTCACACCAAACCCGCTCTCAGTCACTCTGTTTACACCTCACACCAAACCCACTCTCAATCACTCTGTTTACACCTCACACCAAACCCACTAGGTATATGTTTTATCCTTCTTTCTGTGTCTACCAATAGCTACACATTTCCTCTTATAGCCCCCTTTCGTAGCCAATCAACCCGACCTTAATTATGTGTTTTTTAAGAAGTAGGCAAAAAACAGTATTTTAACGTTCTTTCTATGATTTTTGAAATGGGAAGCTGTTTTGTTTTCTTTGGGATGCAGGGCAAATCTTCCGCAAAGGTTTTCCGTCTTGGAGTAAATGACCATGACCCGCCAGCTTGGTGTGTTCATTATGCACTATAGCTAACACTCTAAGGCTGCTGTTAGAACAAAACCTTATATCTCAAAAAATGGCAATTTTACAGGAGAAGGAGAAAACAAACTTCACTTTTAATGGAAGTCGATGTTCCCAGACTCCCCCCCACCCCCCCAAGTAATTTTGGGCAGTTTCTGTTATGTCCAAAACATGGAGATAAAAGGTTTTGTTACATCAGCAGCGATATATATGGTTATGTATGTGGATTTGAGGTCAAATTACATATTTCATTTATTTCTTATCTGTGAAAACTCATCATAATAGATTTTTGCAGAGTGTGCATTTACTGCCTTTTTCCAAGAGTGGTCTCAGAGACCTTGTTGGTTGTATACAGAGCATAAAATTTGCCATTCACGGCTTTTTTATTTATTTTTTTTTTATTTTTTTTTTTTTCATGAAAGGTTTGATGTTATATGGAAATATTGTTTAAGTCTATACAGTGCATATAGGAAACACAATGCAAATGCATGTGTGTACCTATTCAGCCCACAGCAGTTTGGCCCTACCACCTCCATGCTCCAAGTCATACGGACTGGACTTCTTTTGAATGAGGCACAGCCAATCAGAACAGAGCTAATTTAAGTATATCTTACTGGTGTCATATCAAAAACAGCCTGTTTAATTGTAAGGGATAAAAGAGGTTGGAAAATGGTCATGAATTTTGACCAGTTTTGACTGTTTTTGATTCATAAAACCACACATAATGTGGAAGGTATGGCCTCTGTACCCTAGCGCTGTCTGAAGCCAACACTTGTCTTAAGTTTTGGAACGATTGTGTGTTTTGAGTATGCATTAGATGGTCTTCTTCTTGTCCTGATGATGTAAAGTGCTGCAGACATGTGGCTGTAGTTGCATGGGTTCTCTTGCATGTGTGCATCGAGCTGTTTTTCCTTTCCCCTTCTCTAGAGTAGACTGTGTTACACTGGTCAATAGTGTCATGTCGAATTGGAGTCTGTATTCAAAACAAGCCACCTAACGTGATTAAGAGGGCCGATTCAATCTGAATGCTTAGTGGGAATGAATGATTCATTAAGTTATTAAATATAGCTGCGAGCGGCAATTAAAAGGGGGCCAGGCAAGATGGCTGCCAACCTATGTCTCTAATTAGACGCGAGATCAGACCGTGACACCTCGTTTGTCACACCTGTGCAGTGAGTCATGGAGACTGGGTAATGCAGCAAATGATACGGTTGGCACTCGTCATGTTTGTTTACGTGTCGTTCAGAGCCCCTGCTAACTCGGGACTGTATACACTGAGTTCTTTATTAGGGATATTTTCTGTTTAGTGAACGTTGATTTGTTTAAAATGTCTGTACAAACAGTTTGTGTTATATAGTGTGTTAAAGTACATTTTGTGTTTTAACAGTTTGATGTTTATTAAAATAAACAACATTAAAATATTTACGATATGAAAGAAATGTAGTTCAGATATAATATTTTCAGCATGAACTTTTGAAGTTCCGAATCATTTGTAGGACACATGGCTGCACAACAATGAGAATTAAGTCAAAAGGTTATTTTAAGTTATTTTAAAACAATAAAATTAATGTCAAAAACACATTATGTTTCCAAAATGGAGATCAAATCTCAGAGCAGATACCTTGACAGAAACGTATGTAAATAAATCACAGGATTACAGGATCATTTTATTCACTTTCTTATACTTTTAGGGTTTTTTTTACTTTTAACTTTTTGGTCTGTGCTAATGTAAAATTTACTCACAATGTAAAGAACAACACTTTTAAAGTTATGTCAAAAACTAAAAAACAACAAGAGATTTTGGTAGATTTGTTCTGTCAGCAGCAATATATTACTTACGGGGTACAGTCTTGCACATTTAACTTTTTGTATTATAATTAAAAGTAAATACATTTTATATATAAACAACCTGCACATCTCTTCTATAAGCAAAAACTACCAGTTTGTTTCCAGCTCTTGGTGTTTGTGAAATTTAAAAAATAAATATTATTTTTTATGTAAGTCAATGGAACCAGATTTTTTTCAAGTCGTTTTGGGCCAGTTCAGTGCCTTGAACACCAGGCATTTTCAATTATATCAAAACTGAAAAACAGCAAAAATTGAGATATAAGGATTTGTTCTGTCAGCAGTGATATATTACTATTTTATATAAAATAGCAAAAAAAAATTAATATGGCAAGTGACTCAAAATTGTAGTTATACATACACTAAAAAGTGAATTAAATTGTTTAACATAGACATATATACAGTATGGGGCACAACCTTGCACATTTTAGTTTTTGCCTTATAATATTAAAAGTACGTCTGCAAGTTTAATACATTTAATTTTATATATAAACAACCGGCACATCAACAGATGAAAAACCACCGGTTTGTTTCCAGGACCTGCTGTTTGTGAACTGTTCAGCCAAATGTTTACATTTTCCAACTAAAACTCAGGTAAATTGATACAAACACAGAGAAATCAACGCAGTCCTATCCAGTTTGAACCAGATGAGCTTTCCAACCTAAGTACATAAAACGTATCTCTCTGCTGACGGAACAAAACCTCACATCTCCAAAATGGTGACCTCACAGGAGAAGGATAAAAAATTTTTTACTTTTCTAATTATATGCATATCACTCTTGTCGAAACGAAAACTATTTTGAAGGCAAATCACTCATCATATTTTTATTTATTGATAATTAAAAAGAAATGCCTATTGCTATTTACATTGTATGTAAATTTCATGATGAGTGGAGCAAGTGACTTGGCGAGAAAGAAGTCTGGTTCCATTTAATTTCATTCAATTTAAAAGTAAAAGAATTTTAAAAGAGTGATATGCATATAATTAGAAAATGAGGCGTAAAAATTACTTTTGACAAAAGCTAATATAAGCACATTTGAACTGAACTATATGTTCTTCATACTGCATGTGCATAAAACTACACTGAATGTACTGTAAATAAGTCAATAGGGACTATCCCCACCATGTGAAGGCTGAACTGTAATCCTGGCTACTTCTCAGTCTGAGATGTTTATATGCTTTAAAACAGTGCTTTTAGTCACCAGTATGTAGGTTACAGTGAATCGGGAGTGAATTCTGTGACATACTTACAAACCTAGTAAACAAAAATTATGAAAAAGATGAAAAAAATAAATTACTGTCCTACAACCTGAACCTACGATAAATATGCTTATTATACTTTACTCTGCGCTAGGTGGCACCTCATTTTCTACTCTATATTAATTTATATTGTTTGCGCTACAGTAGAATACATATCAAGCATTACACTAGAAAAACGAGAGAAATTTGTGTTGAAATACTGACTAAGTTGTATATCCAGTAATGTGCACATTTTAATCTAAAAGAAGAGTAAATTTAATGCATCCTTTTTTGATTTTGTGGAATATAGCTCAATATGTACTTAGCCAGGCCAGTTCATGCTGCAGAACAAAGCATACAGCCATTGATTTGAGCCGTTATGCCCATCTATAGTGCAAGGCTTGAGAACAGGCAGAATTGGCTTTCGCATATCAGAGGCCATTCCTGCCTGCTGCTCCCTGGCTCGTGGCGATCGGTGAGGTATGCAGGACCGCCTGTAAGAATAGGGGAGCGCATTCCGAGTGCTTAGACAACATTGTAGCTTCCACTTTGCCATTGAATCGGCCCCGGTCAGAGGAGTGGATCGAGCTTTACCCGTGTGTGCTGTGCTGTGCCTCACTTCTAATTTAATCTCATCTCTCTTCTGTGTGTGTGTATATATGTATATATATACACACACACACACACACACATACATATATATGATTTTCCCCCCTTACGTTTTACATCTCCGAACCTGCTCCCAGCATGTTTGTTACTCCTCCATGTCGAGTGTGGGACTGCACCGAGAGCTCTGCTTGTGAACTGAATTCATTTGCTGTAAAGCAATCCCCCTCACCCCCTCACCCCTCCCTCACAATCCCACCCCTCAACCCTCACCACCACCATAACAACCCCACCAACATACAGCCAGTCAGCAAGCGGTATTGTGAATTTTATCTTCTCTTGCAGAAATCATTTCGTCCTCGTTGCAGCCGATGAAATTTCTTGTAACACCTCTTCAGGTAAAATAAATAAATATGAAAATGAATAACAGATCACCCTCACTTTCTTGATGCACCCACGAGGGAGCAGGCATATCCTTTTTTTATGCACCTCGACAGTGAGTGCTTTTATTGCTCGCCTCTCTTCTTATTTCTGCCCCTCAATTAGCAGATTATGTTTTTGGTTTTTTTTTTGTTTTTTTTTACTCCTTCTTTTGTTGGTTTCTTTGGGTTATTTTTTCTTATGACGTTTATGAATGCTCTTCTTCGGAGGGGAGTAGGTGTTTTTTAGAACCTTGCATGAGGGTAGCTGGCAGGCATTTGCACCCTTTTTGCTCATCCTCTGTTTCCCTCGCCATTGGCACTGCTTCCAACAGGCATGTGTCCCTTGAAGAGTGAAATGAACACGCTGTCACGAGCTTGTGTGATATTCTGTGTTTCTGTGTGCTTTTCCTTCTTCCCTCTCCGTCCCTCTTCCTTTCCATGTGGTCATTCATTTTGAGTTTGCCGCTCGCTTTCTGTCCACTCCATACGATCATATATGTGTCCTGTCTGTGGCGTATGGTGTCAGCGGTGTTGTTTTGTCAGGTCGTTCGCTTGGTTTGCTGTGTTTTGCTAGACCTCTGGAATGACGGTAGTATGTGAGCGGCTGGCTTCAGAGGCAGCGTATTGAAAGACAATTGAAGCTGTCCATCCACGTATTGATTTTGGGGCTCTTTTTATCTGTTTTTTTTTTTTTTCCACCAGGGGAAAGCGAATATGCTAACGAGCCTGTAGGCATATTTTTGAAGACGTCAGCTGTTTTCAATAAAACATGAGCAGAATATGTCAGTCGGGTTTAACTAATTGTTCTAGTTCAGTAATTGCTGGTATGTCTGGCTTTGTGGCTCACCTGCATAGGTCATACATTTTTATGGGCAACTACAATAGCAGTTTTTTACAGACAAAATGGTCAGCGGTTGATTATTATTAGCTGTTTTTTATGATTGCTAATATTCTGTTTAACCCAAAGCTCACACACTGCAGACAGGCATGCAGATGAAGCATTCAAATTAGCTTACATTTCCAAAGAATGGTTCATAATAATAACACATAACAATATGTTAGATAAGGCCTTAAACCCCTTCCCGAGGGGGGATTGGTTTTTGAATAAGTTGGCTACACAGATCAGCAGAGAATGCACTAATGCACACATAATTGCATACAAATAATCACATAATGATCAGGTTTGCCTAACAGGCCTAACAGCCTATTATGTAGGTTTTGAACAGAAATGTTGACCAAAGGATTCACTGTAAAACTGCAACATTAGTACATTCAAGTATATTTTAATGTACTAGAAATGTACTTTAATACCAGCAAGTACATTTCAAGCACATTATTGCAAAATGTATATATAACAAGTGTAATAATTACAAGTTCATTTGACCTCAGTACCACTTTAGTGCACTTAATAGAAGTATACTCAGTAAGTATATATATATATATAAGTATATTTTAATGTACTACAAACATACTTTAATATATACTTAAGTATCTCTAAAAGAAGGTCTCCAAAAAGTTGTCTTCAAAAAGGTTAAGTACAATTAGTTCTAATAAGTATATATTTAATATATACATATATTTAGATATTTAACATACCCGTTATTTGTGATGTTCTTATTATATTGTAGTCTTAGTCAAACTTTGCATTGTAACTGGAATCAGTAGTGAGGTTACTTTATGTTCCATTCTCCTTTAAACCTTTTCGAAATTTTCCCGTTACACCTTAAGTGGTGCAGCAGTTATAGGTGCCTGAATGTAAGTGCTGCACCTTTTAAGGTGGAGCAAGGGGAATTCAGACAAGAAGCTGGTGAATAAGAAGCTGACTTTAGCTTTGTTTCCTCTCTTCAGCAAAATATATTCAATGATAATTCAGCTTCCAGATACCTCGGAGAGAAGCCTCACACTCGGCTGCTCTCAACAACAGTCTCAGAGACCACCTTACTCCCAAACAAGACTCAGTCCAATTGAAGTTGAGACCAAGATGAGACCAAAACTGCTCATTTATAGTCTTGAGACTGGGACTCTACAACAAGACCAGTCTTGAGTACTACCAAATATAAAACAGAAACTTTCAAATATAAAAGCTGTAAAACACCAGGGCTGAGTTTAGCCCTGAAAAAAACATAGGAAAGCGGAGCAACTACGCCAGCTGGGAAGGACATTTTTGTCTTCTTTCTGAAAAAAAAAAACTTTTTCAATATGTCTTCTAACATCTTCAGTTGGTGTGTACACCAAGCTGCAGCGGCCTAACTTGTTGAGGAATTTATTATAATCCACTTTTTGCACACCACTGCTGGTTGGGTAACACCACTACAACCGCTGTGAAACAGTGCACAAGGTTTTAAGCTTGAGCACAATAACTGAATTCTGAAACCAGGCATTGATGTGTCTAAGAAGAAAACAGCCCCAAACTGTATATATAAACCCAGTTTTGAGAATATGCGCGTGATTATATTACCATAAACTAAAATAAAAGCTAATAAATGACCAAAGTATACAGTATAAAGATGTTCTACTAAATGTTCTAAGTTCTAAAGTTATATTTACAACTGATTACTAGCTGGTATTAATTGAACATCCTCACTGCCATGCATCACTCTTTCTCTAGAAGCACATGGACCAAATAATCATATCGTTTACTGTAAATATGTTGCATTATTGTAGCTTGTAAAATAAGAGTTCTCAAACACTATTGTTTTAGCCACACTCTCTATGTTTTAGTTGGCCTGCCTTGAGGAACTATGCATTTTGCCCTCATGTGTACCACACAAAACTATTCCTGAATTTGAAAGATAAACTATTTAAATAGGAGCTTCTAATTTCTAATGTTTTCATTGTTTATTTGTTGGTTAATTAATTAATAATTCATATCCCTAATTATGTGTCTGCTTTACAATCTTCAAATGTCAAACCTGCCATAAATAGTATTACATTCAGTGCATCTACATAACCATTAGCTTGATGCTAACATAAAATCCCACTGGAGGAATTAGCGTTATGCTAGGGCCAAATAGGCCACTTAAAAAGTGGAATGTTTCTGTATTAGATACTGCTGTTTAATGAAATGAAAACTCGTTAGCCCTAAACTTACTGGTGTATTAATGTTTGTATAGGCTGCGCTAGGTTGAGCTAAGGTTTTTGATTACGTTTTTTTATTTATTATGTTACTTGCAAATCTACTATATGTATAAATATGTTCACACATCCTTTACACACTGCACCAATTAATACACAATTGATGTTTATTTGATGAATTTAACATTCAAAATAAATAATCCATAAAATTCACCCTGTATAATTTTTGGTTTTTATGTTTTATTTTTTTCCATTATTTTTCCAATATTCAGCAAATACACTCATCATCATAAGAACAGTTGCACCCAGAAGGAAGTGTGGGATTGCAGTACTATTGGGAAGGAAGATAAAGGTTACCAGGAACAATAAATGATGATAAATTTAGACTGATATGATCAATATTTATTGAGCTACACATACAGAAGTAGTGTCTCTCAGTATGGCGTCGGGCCGCCATGTTTGCTAACCCAACATGCCAGGCGTCTCAGCATGGAGTTGTAGAGGTTCCTAATGGTGTCCTGTGATAATCCATCCTATGCAGCTTGAATATTCTCACACAGTTCCTGCAGATGGTGCGGTAGGGGTGGAGATGGAGTGACACCAGGCCTTCTGGATGTGTGACGCCTTGACAACAAACCATTCATCTTGGCACTGACCACGGTGCCTCCACACATGGATTCGTTGGTCGTCTCCACCAGGACAAAAGCGGGACTCGTCACTGAAGATGACCCGCTGCCAGTCATGGACTGTCACTCCATGACAGTCTGGCACGACACCATTGCAAGTCTTTACATTTACATTTATGGCATTTAGCAGACGCTCTTATCCAGCGTGACTTACAACCGTGCTTAGTGTTCCGTTGGATAATGTTTCCTAGCTAGTATAAGAAGGTTAGAGTCTAAAACTCGCCTTGAGCTCAGAGACTGCCCAAACAAGGGCCAGTGCTGATACCTAGAGAGAAGAACACAAAGACATATATAAAGCATAAGTGCGCTACCTAGCAATCCCAACCCAGCGCTCAGAAGAAAAGCTATGGCCAGTATAAGTGCCAAAACAAGTATTTCAATATACACATCTACTAGTGCTCACTCACTTAAGTGCTTTACAAAGAGATGGGTATTTAGTCTGTATTTGAAGACCGCAAGAGACTTAGCTGTTTGGACAGCCAGTGGGAGTTCATTCTACCATCTGGGAGCCAGGACAGAGAAGAGTGTCTGTCTTCCATGCATCTTCAGGGTTGGCAGGTCAAGCCAAGCTGTACTTGAAGCTCGAAGGGCTCGAGGTACAGATCGACTCTTAACCATTGCCATAAGGTAGGACCAGTTCTGGACCAGTTGCAAGGGCCTGATGTCCCGTAGAGGAAGACCAGCCAGGAGCGAGTTGCAGTAGTCTAGCCTAGAAATGACCAGAGACTGGACGAGCACCTGGGTGACCTCCTTGGTGACGCTGGATGGTCTTTGGTGGCGTGGTGTTAAGGACAGACGTTGTAACGGTCTGCGTGCATGTGGTCCTGTGTCTTGCAGCTGTCTGCCAATGGTGCTGGCACTAACAGGATGACTCATGGAGGGCATCACTGCTTGCTGAATATTTGCAGTCGTGGCTGTTGGGATAGTCAGGTACAGCGATAAGGCCTGTCCTGGCTCACATGTGCGGCTGAGCGTGAAACCTGAATCATTAGCATGTCTCATGATGTCAAACCTACCCACCAAGTTTCATTCCTGTCAGCTGATTGCTTCTGGGTGCAGCTATTCTTTTCATGATGAGTGTAAATCGAAATTGTGCACTAAAAATAGCTGCAGTTTGTTTCCTGTGTATGAGAACATGCAATTTGACTGACCGGGAATGTTCAAACCTTTGCAGACACAATCATCAGAGCTTTTTATGCACAGGGCCTCGTGCTAAGCAACTGAGGGATTGGCATCTATTGTTAAAGGGAGCAGAGAAATGAGCTTCCTGCAAGGAAAAAGTCGATACATGTAGAGAAATAGCATGTCGGTGCACATTTTCCAAAATAACGAGCGCTTAGTCAATAATGCAGATATGCCCCTCCACCCATCGGAGATTTATTAAGCTGTATCTTAAGACCCAGATCTAATTTAGTTCTATGTTAGAGTAGCTGTTGTTCATTAGCCAACATACAGCCTACCAGGCTCATGAATCTGTTTTGCCTCCGACGGGTCTCAGTAGACTGTGGGGAACAGTCGCCAAGTCTGCTGTGGCAGCGTGAAATGAACTGTCAGAGCTGCATATGCTTTTGCTGATATTTGTAGAACGTTTGGAGGTGCTTTCTGCATACGCGCCCAATTTGGATATTGCATAAGCGATGTCTGTATATTAGGTCTGTACAATTAGATAATAGTTGTATTATATTAACCTGTGCAGTGCTGAGATTACAGAGGGCTGCAATATGCAACAAAGTGTCCCAATGAGTGTTGTCATGAATCAAGGTGTTAATGTAAGGCAATAAAAGGGTAATTTTGGTTATTTTAGTCATGCCACATTATTAGTTTACCGATGGGCTTTTTAATGTATTGCAAGACGGCACAATCACAAAACACAGCAATACAACTGCAGCTCATCAAAATAAAGACTTCTTTAGTAAAGGTAAAGGTGACAACATGAAGACATCCAATATTTAGTGGTTCATGTCTATAAAGGAAATCTTGTTATGTATGGTTCCCTAAGCCCTCTATTGCATGGTGTTGCCAAATGGCAACAATGACTTTTATTTGTTTTACTAAAAGGCAGTGATATAAAAACTGTTTATTTGAGGATAAAGGTCTTTTACTGTAAAATGATTTCAGTATTAAAAGCAATTTAGATGCGATAAAGTGGTCAAATTAATATATGTAAATATGGAAGTGGCCCATGTGCATTCAACCTGTTGGGCTGTAATAGACTTACACAGCACTTGACTGTTGTGACACTATGTTTACAAGTTTTGATTACATTTGAAAAGGGAAAAAAAATATTTTATTTCTATTTTTTTTATTTCAGATGTTTTGTAACTGTAACATATAAATTAGATTGTAGATTACGCCACTAGGTACCGTAGTTTTAACTGAAGGAACTGTGATATCCCACCCATATTATAGGTTTAAATAACAATATTTTCTTCCTCACTAATATACTGTGATATGTAGCCTAGATAGTGCAGCAGTTTTTGGAAACCTCTGGAGTCATTGTTGGATGAATACCTTTAATTTGATTGGTCTTTTTGTCAATAAAAGGATGTTTTTTTTATTATTGTAAGTTTCACAGTTGTGCCATATGACAGCACTTTAATAGCTACCCTTTCTTTATTTTTATTCCAAATGTGTTCATTATGTAAGTACTAGTAAAATCATATAAAACATTTGATCATGTTTAAGTAATAATACATGCAATAGAGGATTAAAGAACCTTACAAAAACAATCCTATATAGCACCAAAATGGTCCATAGAACCTTTATTTGGTACAATATGAAACCTTTTTTGTTTTGGAAGGTTCTTTAATTGATGTACCACTTTGGTGTTTGTAGATGTTCTTTAAACGTTGTTCTTCACATGTCATTTACCTTTTTAAAACTGAGCCATTTAACCACCATGTCGTCACTCCCGGGAACCCTTTTTAATAAGAGAACACTGTTTTGTACATACTCTCCAGGCCTTTTCATGTTTCCCTCTCATTTTGTCCAGAGATGACAACGATGTTCCTTTGTAATCACAAAAATAATAATAAACACGACAAAACATGTCCTGCCCTAAACATCCGAAGCGTCACTCCATCAGCCTTTCCATTCCGGAATGCTTGGAGGATAATTTGCCCGGCACAGTGTCCTGAGGGTCACCTTTTCAATCTCGGGGCCGGCAGAGCTTGGGAAGTCCTGGGCTGAACAGTCGAGTGCATGCTCATTAAAAGTAGCCCCTGTAAACAGAGATAACACAGGTCAAACAAAACGCTTGGCAGGGCAATGAAATATGAAGACAGGGCGACTGTATAGTGAATAACAATGTCCATACTAATCTGTAGTGGATTAACTTCTTAATCGCAAAGAGTGAGTGAATATGTAAATTACCTCATTTACAGGCTTTGCCCGGCCTCCTGATTGGCCCTTATCAGGTCCAAAAACACCATGCATGCATAACAAGGCTCGAAGGAGCAGATAATCCGGGGTTATTTCACTAGCCGGGCCCCAGGAGCCTCCACGCTCGCTCAATCGGACCTCCTCAAGCACAGCCTAGGACGCATGTTTATTATGTTGTTGTTGTTTGATTGTTGTGATGGGAGTAGGCAGTGCATAATAATAATAACAATAATAATAATAATAATTATAAATAATAATAAACATTTATTTATGTAGTACTTTATTTACACAAATATAAGTACAATTTTGAGAAGATGAGTACAAATACAAACACGGGAAATGAGCTACGGTATAATACACAATGTATGCTTACATATATATATGTGTGTGTGTGTGTGTGTGTGTGTGTCTTAATGCTTTACTGTAGAATAAAAGTCACACTACATCACACTATAAAATAGCACTCATGGAATTATACAGTCCACCTTAAAACCCTCCAAAATGGAGCGTTACAGGAGGCTTTCTTAACCTGCAGTGGAGGCTGATAGAACAAGGTTTATTTCTAAGCAGGTTTGGAGCAATTCTATTGGTCTGTCCAACATGAATATTCACTAAACTGAAAGGGGAACTAGATCTTTTACACTGTGCAGAAAAAGAGATCAAAGTTTTTACACCACTACATATATATTAGAGGTGGAGATATGGAGAAATATAATACTGTGGTACATCAAGAGTATATGTGGTACTCAACATCCATTTAGTTAGGGGGTGTCTAAACTTTTGTCTGGTAGTGTATATGAGTTTGCTAATACTTGCTGAATAATTTCCATAAGAATATCAAAGTTTGTTTAATGTGCATTATCACAGCTAACAGTGCAATTAACAGTGATTTCACATAAAAGACCTCCAGTTATGGACTAATATGGGTCATAATGAGTAAAGCTTAATGCACAGTAGATAATAGNAGCTTTCTTAACCTGCAGTGGAGGCTGATAGAACAAGGTTTATTTCTAAGCAGGTTTGGAGCAATTCTATTGGTCTGTCCAACATGAATATTCACTAAACTGAAAGGGGAACTAGATCTTTTACACTGTGCAGAAAAAGAGATCAAAGTTTTTACACCACTACATATATATTAGAGGTGGAGATATGGAGAAATATAATACTGTGGTACATCAAGAGTATATGTGGTACTCAACATCCATTTAGTTAGGGGGTGTCTAAACTTTTGTCTGGTAGTGTATATGAGTTTGCTAATACTTGCTGAATAATTTCCATAAGAATATCAAAGTTTGTTTAATGTGCATTATCACAGCTAACAGTGCAATTAACAGTGATTTCACATAAAAGACCTCCAGTTATGGACTAATATGGGTCATAATGAGTAAAGCTTAATGCACAGTAGATAATAGAATTTGTCAATTTGGGGTAATTTGAGCAAATAACGAAACCTTAATAAACTCTGAATATGTGTTCCCTAAGATAAAGTGATGCCATAATAATGCTATTTCACGTATTAAAGTCAAATTGTCCAAAAATCTATCAATTCATTTCAAGTTATCCAGATGTTTTCAGTGAAAAATGTGTCTTTTTTATGAGCCAATAATTACAATAACCCACAAGTTTCTTTTCTCCACCCATTCTTTCTCGTCACGCACGTATTACTCCGTATATATGGACAGCATTATCCAAGTAAAGCCTACATCCCTTAATCACACGACTGCACATCAGTTATTGGGACACTATTAGAACACGCAGTGACCCTGTTTTCTCTTTTCTTTCTTTCTTCTTTGGCATCTAATCATTTATTATTTATTGTCATCATAACAACAACAACAATAATAATAATAATAATAATAATAATTTATTTTATTTTATTTTACCAGCCCAAGCGACCCTTTAGATTTCGAGTAGTCATGTGTCCGTTGGCCTGTTACAGCATGATGACAAAAGCCTTGTGGTTTCCTCTTCTGTGTCTTCATCTAAATGTTATTCTGAAACTCTGAAATATCATTACCATATATACATATATAGCATAAAGTATATGCTTCTGTTTCTGTGGTGGTCTGTGGGATTGTACGGCTGGGTTATGGTTTTTGTGGGGGGTGGTGTTTATATTTATGTAAAGAACAGCCAGAGATGTGCCGTATCCTCCAGCATGACGTGATCTTTCTTTGTCTCCACAGTTACGGACGAGTTTATGCTGCCGACCCCTACAACCACGCACTTGCTCCAGCAGCCACATACAGCGTTGGTGCCATGGTGAGCAAACGGACCCCTCCTTTCTTGCTCTGTCTGTTTCTCTGCCTTATTTATCCCCTCCGTGTTCCCTCGTCATTGGCTGCCTCTTTTTTTCCCCGCGCATGGTTTTTAGCACGGCTGACATCTCCTTGGTTAAACGTAATTGAATTTGTCTCTTGTGCTAACGGCAGCTGAAATGCCACATTAATCCTCCCAGTAAACGTGATAAATGTCTTAATTTCTTGGCAGTGTAGTGCATGTTAGTTATTATATTTCTAATTTTGTGAATATCACCTAGCCGAGCGCTCCCCTTAATGGAATAATTAGTCATTTTGATAATTAAATCCATCACCTAAGTGGTGCTGTAGCAACAGCTAAAAGGGGGAGAGAGCCGGAGCGAGGGTAGGGAGAAAGGAGCGCGAGGAGGGCCCACTAAAGGCTCAAGGCTCTGAATGATGGCAGCAGTGCCAGATGCCTGCAACTTCAGTGCTTTCTTTATTCGCGTATCTTGATCGTGCATGGATGTTGTATATAAATGTGAAATGCACAAGGATGGCTAGTTCGGATTTTGCTCTTTAACCCTCTGGAGTCGCAGTATTTGCTTGCGGGTTGTAATTTGATGGGAATTATTCTAATATCTCATGGAAATAAGCTAAAAATGCAGTTTCTAAACTTTCAGTGTGCTCATTCATGTTTAGGTTTGAGGAAAAAGTTCATAATATACCCGTTTAAACATCAAATCAAGAAGAGAAATTCAAAGAAAATTTCAGAAATGCAGATTCAAAGCCAATACAGTACATTCACTACAATTCAAAAGTCTGGCATCAGTGTTCTCAGTAATATTGAAGCACTTTTGTTTTAGGTACATGTATAAAATGATGGTTGTAATGGTAGTTGTTTGTAGGAATCTGTGAAAATAGCATATTTTCATACGTGATGAGCAGAGCTGTAGATTATAACATTTGTATTTAGACTAATATTTAGACTTAAAAAGAGGTAACTGAATTCCACTGATCAAATAGCTATTCATAATAATTTTTGTCAAGATATTGCATAGATTATAAATAGATCATAAACAGATATAAATAGATTTTATACACAGACACACACACACACACACACACACACACATATATATATATATATATATATTTAAACAGATATAAATAGATTATAAACAGATTTTAAAAGATTATAAATAGATGTAAATAGATATAAATAGATTTTTACAGCTATTTTTTATCAGTTTCATCCGTTTTTTATCAGTATAAGAGCCTCTTGTTCTTCCCAAAGTACTTTAAATTGTGAATAAATCCTCAGTTTATTTTATATAATGTTTCAATCTAAGGGTGGGCAATATGACCACACTTTATCATTATCATTATAAATTGTCCCAGTGCGCTTATATTGTGGATATCAGTACCACAAGAACACTAGCTATGTTTCATTACGTGGTGAACATAATTTGACCTGTTTACCTGGAATTAGTGCAGTACAGTTTGTATTTTTTGTATTATTATTATTATTTGTAGTAGTAATATGAGTATTAGTATTAGTGTTAGTATTAGTATGAGGATTAGAATTATTATATAAGTTTTATATGTGGTACTACCGGTTCTATTTAATCTCTTCCAGGTTATTACATTTTGGAAAAGCTAAAAATATTGTGTATTGTGAAAATGTCCTGAAGTATGCTTATATAATGCATTTTCCGCATCGTCTTCCGCATGCCTTTGGAATGACAGCGATTGAAGTGAACATTTTTTTTTGCCTGTTCTAGATAAAACACAGACATTTACGGCTTCTAACAAACTTTCCATGTTGAACTTTTCTTGGTATCAGCTTCATGGTGACTCTTTCAGTAGAGAGCTCAGCTGCAGAGCTGCTGACAGCCCGCTGATTAGACTGCCACTCATATTCAGAGCCACTGACTTATCTAGAACGTTTTTCTCAGAATAATTGGTTCCACTGTAAATAAACATCATAATTATGCTGATAGATAACCTAACACAATGTTCTTCAACAATGGTCCTGGAGAGCTACCTTCCTGCAGTGTCTGGTTCCAACCGCTATCTGCCACACCTTCTTCAGAGGCTGGATCCGATTCCTTGGTGGAGGAGCAGCATGCAAGGAAAGAGGAAAAAACTCTCCTTGACCAGGACTGGAGACCACTGATCTAACGTGTTAGGACTTCTGTTCAGCTCCTGAAGGCCTTAGTAATAGTAGAGCTGGCTTAGCTGCATCTACCAAGATACCACCAGAGAAAAACTATTCCTGGTTGGCCGGTTTTCTACTGGGAATTTCAGGAATCAAACCCTTTTCTTTGTTTGCATCCAAAGGTTTCAGAACAATATAGCAAAAGTAGAGCTCTAATACAGGTACAAGCATGGAATGATAAAGTTCCCAGATCTCATTAGACCTGATTAGAACTGAACAGGGTTTTGTTTATTGGTATGTTTGTTGCTTAATGGCAAATTTCC
Source organism: Semaprochilodus insignis (assembly GCA_034552555.1). Taxonomy (NCBI): domain Eukaryota; kingdom Metazoa; phylum Chordata; class Actinopteri; order Characiformes; family Prochilodontidae; genus Semaprochilodus; species Semaprochilodus insignis. The sequence continues at coordinate 21,176,086 of CM067477.1, read as the reverse complement.
AGAATGACGCGACTTCTAAGGGTTAAAAACTTGTTGTGCTCTTGTGTTTTTTTTTTAAGTAGCTAAATTCTTTACTCCTGGCATGCGGTGTCTTGCTGTGCTTGCTGCATGAGGATGGTGCTCGGTTCCGTCTGGGGGTATGTACAGGAAATATGAAGGTCTGAGCGTCCGTGGTTGGAACCATGATGATTAAACGTGTTTGCATCCGTGACTTCTCTCCGCAGAACGCTTTCGCACCCCTGACCGATGCCAAGACCAGGAGTCACGCGGATGACGTGGGTCTTGTTCTTTCTTCATTGCAGGCTAGTATATACCGAGGTGGATACAGTCGTTTCGCTCCATACTAAGAAAAAAAAAACAACAAAACAACAACAACAACACAAAACCAAGAAAAAAACACTAACGAGAATCTTCCTGTGGGGTAAAGAGAGAATAATTCAGAGGCCTGGGTATTGCAATACATGCAGTAGTGCATCATTTTGGCGTCTCCTAAGAGAGAGGACAAAAATGGATATTTTTCATCTTATACCTCAGATATTTTGTGCTGTGTATTTTAATATTGTGGGTTTTTAATTTCTAAAGATTACATAGATTGTTGGCTGTAGAGGTTTCTGTGGTGATCTAGAGAGCTGCTAGATTTTAAAAAGAATAAAATAAAAAAAAAAAAAACACTTACAGATACAAATTGTTAGGGCTTTATCATGTAAATGAATTATGTATGATAAATATTAAGTCCCTTGGGGTTATCATATTTTGTAAGAGTGTAAGTGACTACAAGTGCTTTTTCTGTTTCGTTTGTTTTTATTTTAAGTTCTTTTCTTGATTTTTCTGGGTTGTGGTACCCATGCCTGAAAGAGAGAGAGAGAGAGAGAGAGAGAATGAGAGAGATGGAAGAAAGGAGGAAGGTGGGTGGTAGGTAAGCATAGGCGCCCGCGTCTCAGCGGAGCAGGCAGCAGCACAGGTGGGCCCGAGTGATGCCAGCGCACCAGCGAAGAAAGTGGTGCGAAGAGAGGAAAGAAAGCGGCCGAGGCATTGATTATTCCAGTCGTCTGATATCAGTCATCACTCCAAGCCAAAGTTTACGTTCCTGGGATGTTCTACGTGTTCGGAATTTTACATAGCGGCTCTTAGAAAAACTCCACGAGACTTCACCACAACAGTATTTTACTGTTTACCTGTTATCTAGTACGTAGGTCAGGCCCTTAACTAGTTGATGCCAACCACAAGATGTTCTTTTTATATATTACGGTACTTCCAGTATATTGATTGATATAATTGCTGACTCTTTTATATTCCGGGAGAGATGAATAAGTAAAAAAAAATAAAAATAAAAAAAATGTAAAAAACACGGCGAAAGTAGCGCCATTTATATTTTGTTTTTGTTTTTTGGGTTTTTTTTCTTTCTTTTTTTTTTTCTTTTTCTTTTTTTCAAAAGTAATGAATCTATGATTATTTGTACCGGATGAAAGTGAAAAAAAAAATAATAAGAAGAATAATAATAAACCAACAGTGTATTAAATTTGATCTGTTCAGTGGAAATGTTCTCTTATACGAAATACACAGCTGTGTAATGTTTTAGATTTAGTGTGGTAGACCAACTGTTAGAGAAAGGTGTCTCATTTTTTATGGAATCATACTCAGATTTATATCAACACTTTACAAGTAATGCAATCATTATGTAGATATGATCATAGTATTTTTGTCAACTGTACTATTTTGCACACACGACCTGCAGTTTTTCATCACTTCTCGGCTCGTGGGACATGACATCGTCTGTTGTTTGCCTTATTTTTATTTTATTTTTTTTTTTATTATTTTTTTTTTTTTGCTTTGCCTCGTTTCGGTTGGAACATCGTTTTTAATGTGACATCCTTTGTAATATTATGTTTATTTTTAGAAACACAGCCTTTACACTTTGAAACTGTTTGATTATCGAGAAACTGAGAAATATAGGACTTGTGAAAAAGATATCTATATGTAAATATGAATAATGATAAATATGTCATTTACAAGTGCTACACGGGCGAGCCGTCTCGGTGTCCTTGAAGAGTCGCGGCTCGCGCTGTGCATTCGCGAAGAACTTCCCTTCATGTTGTTTACAGTATGCCTACTTAGAGGTGTTTGTCACATATCTCATTCTTACTTTTCTGTCTTCTTTTCTTTCTTTTTTTCTCTCTTTATTTTTTTCGGTTCTTATTTTGTATTTATAAAAAATGTTAAAATGCATAAAATACGACAAAAACAGCAGCTTAAATTTACCCAGCTGCAAATATCCTCTTGTGTACCGTGTGTCCTACCACACAACTGGGCAAAAATATCGTATCCACTGCTGTAACTCTGCTATACTTTCTGCTTCCAGTAGGTGTTGTGAACAGGCCTTCTCCTTGTCATTGTATGTGCATGCACTATGATCCGCATAACAGTAACCATCAATAAAGTTTCTCAAGATAAGGAGAAATTGTGGTGGCCTAGTTTTTTTTCTTTCGTTCTATTTTTTAATTTTTTTATTTTTATTTTTCGCTTCGCTTCTCTATTCTCATAAAGTGGTATATGTAACCCAGTGGATCGTGTTTCCCGGTGATGGAGTGCGTTTTTCCTTCTGATTTGATTTACCTGAGTTAAATTGCGTTTAAAGGCACGAGGCAAAGGGGAAACCATCATCTCCGAGAAGTTGGAATAAAATTGATGCCTCCAGGACCGAGTCGCTCATCCCTCAGGTTCAAACGCGCTGCCTCTCCCTGCCGAGGATGTGGAGGCGAGAAGAAAACCCACAATCTGATAAACTTCCAGCACACGGGGGTTATGAAACATATCCCCAGCCAGATATAGTTTGAGAATGAGAAAGCTCATAAAGACAGCCATCTGATAGGTGGGATGTGATTTCGGCCTATTTGAGTACTTAAATAAGGAGTTTGGTTTGGTTTGCTTATGCAATGTGAATGAAATACGCTATGCTTTAAATACAGAATGCTTTCAAAGTGGTCCTCGTAATTCACTATTTGTGATGTAAGCAGGCTGATTCAGAGTGGTGTGAGATGGTTCAGATGTTCTTTACAGTGGTGATGGGAACCAGGGGTCTCCATGTCTATAATACACATACAGGCACTTTGTTTACTATGTAAACCACCAGTGAACCTACACGTGTCACGAGTGTTATATGGAATGTTGATGATGGTAACTTCTGGCTTCCATTGCCAGGCTTCACTTAGCAATCTTTGCTTGCCAATATCTCAAAAAAGCATCATATCTTAATTACATATTTCCTTCACTTTATTGTCCATTATAGGGTAAATCCGATTTGCAGTTTCGGCGACTTTGCCTTGTACACAACATTAGAAACTACTCATGTAACATAACACAACACAGCATAACCTGACGCACAAGTCAGCATATATGTAAATAATGGTACTAATTCTGGTACTAATAATGGTACTAATGGCTGTAGACCCAAAAGAATGCCTTATTATACTTAATTCTACCACCAAGGACCAGCCAAGATGGCGCTAGCTGTCCTCAGAACCTGGTTGTTATATTAACTTCCTGGACAAAAAAATGAGTCACCTTGCGTGTTTAAGGTGGTAGTACATTCAGGCTCCTGCAGATGGCGCTGCACAAGGATGATGGGGCAACCTGCGGGGTGTGAGTGGATCCATAAATTAAGAAGAGGTGGTACAGTGCAGTGAATGTCTCGTTCCATGTGTGGAAAATGGCTCCAAAGCAGATGTTAATGATTGGCTAAAAGGAGTGACTCCATTTGGGCGTGCCAAAGACCATAGTGTGAAGGAAGTAGCTGAATCTGCAGGTGTATGGAAGCGTACGGTCATACGGGTCTACCAGCAGTGGCTAAAATCCCAGTCTACAGGGAATTCTCCTCGGAATTGTGCCAGGGAAGGCATCCACCAAATCTGGTCCAGCTGACCAATTCTGTGATGTAAGAGTGTCTGAACATTGATGTGGCCTACATCCAGAAACTTGTCCAGTACATGCCAAATCCAATCATAGCTGTTATTGGTGCTCGTGGAGGTATTACACACAACAGTGGTATGGGTATAGGTATGTTTCAGTTACAGGGAACTCATTTTTTGCCCGGTAGCCTTGTATCCCAAAGCTCAGCCTGCCGTACCCAATACAAAAGGCTAAAACAGAATGAATAAAAAGTTGAGAAAAGAGTTCATGGAAGTACAAACATGAAAAGAATTCATCTTCCTCAGGCGCTGCTGTACTTTAGGTCTGTTACCTATAAATGTGCCTAGATATTTATAACTGTCCACCAATTAAATTGCAAAGCCTTTTATAATTGTAGCTGTGGTGCCAAAAAAGTAAACACTTCCTGGCGTGTCCTTTGTTTCCATAATGTTCCATAATGAAGAAATGCCAGCAGCCCTGAGGAGACGCAGTACGAGTTACAATTAGCAAGGAAGCAGCACGAAATGTCACTTTGTGTTGTAGCGTAAACTGTGACCAAGCGAGTTAGTGTATATATATCCTAGTCATATCACAGCGTTTTTATGGGATTAGTGAACCACAGTTCCTCCCGCTAAACACAAAGATATGCCCCGCCCCCAACTTAAACAGAGATATGGATTGGTTCAGAGAGTGGAGATTTCAGTGTAAACATTTCCATTTCCTTTTGCAGAATTTAGCAGACACTCTAGAGCAACTTATGAAACTGCTTTGTTGCCCAGAGAATGTAAATTGGTTATAGTCCAAATCTACCATCCAGCTCAAACACTGCCAGAACAAAAGAAAAATACAGACTTAAAACTCAGCGTAAGTGCAATACAGTGCATTTCAATAGGTACTTAGATTAGTGCTTAACAAAGAGACAGAGAGAGAGAGAGAGAGAGAGAGAGAGTCTGCTGTTTGGACAGCCAGTGGAAGTTTGTTGTTATGTGTGCTAAATACAAGTGCAATGTACATATAAATTTATACACTCATCATCAAAAGAACAGCTAAACCCAGAAGGAAGTGTGGGATTGCAGTGCTATTGGGAAGGAAGATAAAGGTTACCAGGAACAATAAATGATGATAAATTTAGACTGATATGATCAATATTTATTGAGCTACACATACAGAAGTAATGTCTCTCAGTATGGCGTCGGGCCGCCATGTCTGCTAACCCAACATTCCAGACGTCTCAGCATGGAGTTGTAGAGGTTCCTAATGGTGTCCTGTGATAATCCATCCCATGCAGCCTGAATATTCTCACACAGTTCCTGCAGATGGTGCAGTAGGGGTGGGGATGGAGGTGGAGTGACACAAGGCCTTCTGGACGTGTGACAACAAACCGTTCATCTTGGCGCTGAGCAGGGTGCCTCCACACACGGATTCGTTGGTCGTCTTCACCAACGGGTCTCGTCACTGAAGATGACCCGCTGCCATTCTGAGTCACTCCATGACAGTCTGGCACGACACCATTGCAGTCTTTGGTGACGTTGATGTGGTGTTAAGGACAGTCGTTGTAACGGTCTGCGTGTATGTAGTCCTGCGTGGTGCAGCCGTCTGCCAATGGTGCTGCACTAACAGGTTGACTCATGGAGGGCTTCACTGCTTGCTAAATGTCTTCAATCATGGCTGTTGGGTCAGTCAGGTAGAGCGATAAGGCCCGTCCTTGCTTACGTCACATGCGTACTTGAATCATTCGCATGTCTGACAATGTCAAACCTACCCACCAAGTTTCATTCCTGTAGGTTGATTCCGTCTGGATGCAGCTATTTGTGCAACTGTTTTTTGACGATGAGTGTAATTGATGCGTTGTCAGTGGGACAAGCGTGCAGCATCTTCAACCCCCAGCACATGCTAACATTTGTAACTTTGTGCTCTTCGAGTTTGGTGCTTCATTCAGAATACTTTCATGTGAAAGTAGTTTTGCTGAGCAGGTTCGCCTCTAGACACGTATAAGAGACCTTCCACATGCTGTGAAAGTGTTACTCCTTACTATGATCATGCAAACACATTCATGCAATTATTGGTAGGGACAATTCCAGCCTCCCAAAATATGTCCCAGCCATCCATATGCAAACCGACGCCCACGGTCTTGATGGATGGCGGGCCTCCAGGTACTGATTAAGTTTTTACCATGGAAACCCATTCCATGAAGCTCTGTACACACTGTTCTCGAGCTAATCTGAAGGCCACATGAAGTTTGGAGGTCTATAGCGATTGACTCTGCAGAAAGTTGGTTACCTCTGCGCACTATGCGCCTCATTGCTGTCGTTCCATTTTGTTATAATCCCACTGACAGTTGACTGTGGAATATTTAGTAGTGAGGAAATTTCATGACTGAACTTGTTGCACAGGTGGCATCCTATCACGGTACCATGCTGGAATTCACTGAGCTCCTGAGAGCGAACCATTCTCTCACTAATGTGTGTAGAAGCAGTCTGCATGACTTGGTGCTTGGTTTTATACACCTGTGGCCCTGAATGTAATTGGAACACCTGAATTCAATGATTTGGATGGGTGAGTGAATACTTTTGGCAATATAGTGTATAACCGTCCTGCCAGCACATATAGTCACACCTGCAGTCAAATTACATGTTTTGCAAACACGTCCTCTTCAGAAAACAAACTTAAATACAGCATTATTCAGTGCACAGTAAAAAAAAAAATAGAAAACGTAAATCATAAAATGTGCTTTTAACTTTAGCACGAGACACATTTTGTGGCTTACATTACTCCCCAGTATGATAACTCAGCGCATCAACAGTAACTGTGCATTAACAATAGAGGATGTGTTCACTTATGTACACTTAGAAAATACCAATACCAACAACACCATGGCATTTGACCAGATGTGCCAAAACCCGCGTGCACACCTGCACAAAGAGGACCAAGACAAAGAAAGGACAAATCTTTTCCCCTCAGTAGTTATAAAGAATAGTCACTATTATCATGCTCTGCTATCATCAAGGTGCACTGGAACTTCATAAATTATGTGTGCCGCAGATAGTCCAAACTGAAGAAAAGACGAATTACCTCACATTCTCCATTTGATCAGCGTAATTAGAAAAACTTAGCCAGCGGTTACATGGAAAGATAAGCAATATAAATGTTTAAATGTGATGAAGGAGTCACATTATGCTAGGTAATTACAACTCGTCTTCACAGAAATGGGTGATCAATAATTAACGTATCTTGGGTCACATGTCAGGGACATAATTTAAAATTGGTTATTAATTCCATTATATAAGGAGGAGGAAGAGAAAAAAAGGCTCTTTCTCTCCAGATTCTGCAGCCGGGTCCGTGGGGAGAGGCCTGATGTTCTTTAATTCAGTTTCTCCCCTCTCTTTCTGCTACTGCGCTCTTTAATGCACCCTTGGCTCACACACTCTGCACTGCTTCCTCCCTCCCTCTCTCCGTCCAGCTCGCCAAAACCTGTCAGTAATAATGTGATATATGTTTCTGAATTAAATCAAGTATTAAATGAAGTAATTTGGGCCTCTTTGCTCAGTTTGATTCACTGAAAGGGGCTGGATTGATTATCATGGAAATCGCAGTGAGTACGTGGACGCTTGCTTTCTCGTGCTTGTCCAGGCTTTGCCCCTTCTCTGCCTCTGGGGTCTCGTACGCTTACAAATCTGAGTTATCTTCATGTTAGTCACATCAGCCAGGACTCATTTTCCATTGCATGCATTGCCATAAAATTCCAAATCAGCTGATTCACAGAATTTTAAAAGTGGAATGCTACAAATCTCTCAATATTTCTGCATAGCTTGTTGAAGCCTTGTTTAGACCACCAGCCATAATCCAGTTTTTGGCATATCCATATTGTGTCCAGATTGAATTCTGATTCAATTTTTTTTAAAAAAAGACATTTTTTCCATATTAGACTCGATTCCAATCGGATTTTACAGAAGCGTCTCGGTCTGGCTGCTTTTCATCTACAAATCACGTTTCAAAGTGTCTTTTGCATTACTTGCACTATGACAAACAATGAGTGCATTTACATGCGCTCAATAATCTGATCATAATAATCTGATTTCTGCAGCTTATGCAGGTGGCCATGTAAACAGCATACAGTACTTAGATTTCTTAGATCAGATCAATAGAGATAAAGGGAGCTGGGTTTTAGCTCAGAAGTCGGATTTATCAGTGCGTGTATGGGGGTTACTCTGGTTTCTTTAGGTTCTTTCGGATCAGTCTGTGCATGTGTGAAAACAGACCACGGTCCCGAAAACAAGCATACAGTGTTTAGCACAGCAACCACTAGATGGCGAGAGAACACCTTTGTGAGCAGCACTGATTTAAATATTTTTTATCTCCTTGATGATTTATGTTCATAATTACAGGTAAACTGACTTACAGTTTATTAAAGAAAAGTTGTGGCCGGAAATTCTAGCTTTACGTTACGTTTACATCGTGTCTTATTCTGGGAGTTTATTGGCTGGTGGCAAAGCAGAAATCCAATTACAGCCTGACTCGTGTTGACCCAGAATTTCCCCATTATCTGGTTACTCAAGTGCATGTAAACACGGTGAACAGATTACTGACAAAATCTGATTTTCTGCAATTACGAACAAACGATACCGCAGTTATAAACGATACAGATGTTCATTTTCTTCTTGTTCCCGGGTTCTAAGTGTGTTCTCTTAACTCCTTAGGCCTAAAATGTACAGACAGTGGCTATTGCCCCATAGATTCTGCTTTTGTGGTCAGGACAATGATGTTTTGAGAAGTTCTCTATTCTCCAGAACATCTGCGATACATTCAGTGCTGAGTAGACTTTAAGTAGCTTCTGGAACTGTGACAACTCTCCAGAAGAGGTTTATAGAAATGTCCAGAATCTACTAGAACTTTGGAGAACTGTTTAGGACTGTCCAGTAGTGCACACAGCAGTATAAATACAGGTTTGTTAAACAGCCGTTTCAGTTGATGTTCCAGCTGAGTGACAGTGGATAGTGGATACAGAGCTACAGGTCATTTAGAGGACATCAAGAGGCTGCAGCATCCGGGCAGACAGATTCTGCTCCATCTGTGGACCAATTTATCAAGACCAGTACTCAGGGAAAGCATCTGCTAAGATGTGCGAGGCCTACAAAGCGTACTTCAGCATGTTTGTCAGGGGTCAGGACAAACCAGGGGCATCTCATTTCACATGCGAGCACTGCAGGAGAACTCTTGAAGGTCAGGTGGAGGAGCGCTGCTCGCTTAGATGGCAGAATTTTATTCTGTGGAGTTTTGAGGATTCATTGGAGTTTAGAAGCTGTTACTAAGAAATCTGTCAAATTTTTTATGTTCTAGTATTCACAATCTATATTATTCAATCTATATTACACTACAGGATATATTTACTGCAGTGTGTTCATATCTTACACATTACTGAGTAACATGTTTCATTGTCGTACTCACAGAAACACAGTGTGTGATGAATGTGGCTGTTTCTGTTTACGTTTTATACATAAGCAATTGAAATATAACACATAGAACCGGGAAGAAAAGTCTTGTTACGTGGTGATTTTGAATGCATGTAAACACACTCAAAGCCCCAAAGATTCATGCAAATGCCTACTAGAATGTCTACTTGTACACACTACAGAAGAGAACAATTTGCAGCTGAGTAGAGGGCAATATGATGCACCTCAGTCTCTCTGTCTCCAGCATGGCTATGTAGTTACTGATGACTGCATCATTACCACAGCATCCCATGCAGGTCCCATGCACACATGAGTCTGATCTTATCACTTTAAATAACACTGCAGACAGTCATCTCAAAAGATCTGGTTTCAGAAATAAATCCGCAGGGACCAGTCTGAACACCTATGACAGTGGTGGTGATACAACATGTATCTCTATTTTGTGTATCATTTGAGCACATTATCTACTGTTGACACTGTGTGAGAATTTCATGATGAATGGACCAACAGAAATGGCCCAAAATCGCTTGGAGAAAAGTCTGGTTCCATTGACATGCATTGGAATTAAATGAGCTTTTTGGCCTCTCCTGTAAAGTTGCCCTTTTGGGGACACTTGTTTTTCTTCGGACAGTGATGATATGGTCATTTTACTTACTATCCAATACAACCAGTGAACCCACATGTCTTTTATGTCATGTTAATGATGGTAAATCTGCTAAATCTTTGAGAACTACTTTCCCTATACACCCTCTCAGTCATGAATGAATTAGTTTTATTCCAAAGTCTCGTGATTAGGCAGCGATTTTGTACGTACTTTACACTGTGAGGGAGTCTTTAAAGGCGGACGTCTGGTTCCCATCATCACCACCGTGAACAGTTCTGACCCGGCAGATTTCCCTAGATCAGAGCTTTTCACCTCAAGCCACTCCTCACGCCTTTACCATTTAACCATTCGGAAATTTTGAGATATGGTGGGATTCCCCTTCAAATATGACTTCATAGCCGTGTGTGTAGAGAGAAATCTAGGATTAAAACGTGCATCACGTCAGCACTAACGGCTGGAAGAGCTTTGCGTCTGGCCTGTTTCCCTCTTTCCGCAGACTCCAGCACTGCTGCTGTTTACATCCAGACATTAGACGTGTTTTCATACTTGTATGCCACAAATACGGCTCTCCTGAGTCACTGCCACTTCTGAGAGACTTGGAGTGCACCTTGCTGCAGGCTGTAGAGCTCTGCTGCTTTCAGCTGATCTCGTTCCAGCTCTGCATTTCTGCTTTCTGCATTCACTTTCACTGAGATCTCCTCCAAACTTTTCCCTTTTCCCTTTTTTTTTGTGGTGACTTCAATGTTCGTGTCCAATAAGAGGTGCACATTAATGCTAGCTGCAGGGGTTAGCATGAGGCAGCGGGGCAGAAGCTAATCGGCTCTCCATCGTATCTGTTCTGCTCCACTTTCTCCTGCTGAGTCTCTGATAATGGACACGTTTCATCAGAGATTAGGCACCAGGCCTCTAAACACTGCTCTGGAGGGAGGAAAGGGGGGGGGGGGGTCTCATGCGGCTGCCAGCACTGCTGCTCCACCCCCACTTCAGCGCGCTGCTTCCTTGCCTCCTCTTCCTCCCGAATGGCCCTTTGCCGAGCTGCCGAGTGACTCATATAGACCTGAGTCAGGCCAAATCTTGTCTTCCTTCATTAAAAAGATAAATCAGTCCAAGTTTGGCTGGCTTGATTTGTAGATATGCTTCTTTCAGCCATATTTGAGCCCCTTTTCCTATGATCGGAGTGAAATCTCAGCTCCTGAGCTAGTTTTGGCTATGGGTATCTCGCTTTCCGCACTGAGACTGGCTAGTGGTGTCTTAATTCCTGTACAATGATTGGCTAGTTCTGTCCCACCTCCTGAGATTGCACTGACTGAACATATTCCATCTCGTGCCCTATGATTGGCCAATGGTTTTTCACCTTGTGTACTAGAACTGGCTAGTGGTAGCTAGTTTTACTATATTGCCAAACGTATTTGCTCATCTGCCGTCACAGTCATATGAACTTGAGTGCCATCCCATTCTTAATCCATAAGGCTTAATATGATGTTGGCCCACCCTTTGCTCAGCTTCAACTCTTCTGGGAAGGGTTTCCACAAGGTTTAGGAATGTGTATATGGGAATTTCTGACCATTCTTCCAGAAGCATATTTGTGAGGTCAGACACTGTTGGACGAGAAGGCCTGGTTCACAGTCTTTGCTCTGATTCATCCCAAAGGTGTTCTGTGGGGTTGAGCTCAGGACTCTGTACAGGCCAGTCAAATTCTTCCACACCAAACTCGCTCCTTCATGTCTTTATGGACCTTGCTTTGTGCACTGGTGCGGAGTTATGTTGGAACAGGGCCATCCCCAAACTGTTCCCACAAAGTTGGGAGCATGAAATTGTCCAGGATCTCTTGGTCTGCTGAAGCATTAAGAGTTCCTTTCACTGGAACTAAGGGGCCGAACCCCCAACTCCTGAAAAACAACCCCACACCATAATCCCCCCTCCACCAAACTTTACACTCGGCACAATGCAGTCAGACAAGTACCGTTCTCCTGGCAACCGCCAAACCCAGACTCGTCCATCGGATTGGCAGATAGAGAAGCGTGATTCGTCACTCCAGAGAACACAAACTGACAGTTGACTGTGGAATATTTAGTAGTGAGGAAATTTCACGACTGAACTTGTTGCACAGGTGGCATCCTATCATGGTACCATGCTGGAATTCACTGAGCTCCTGAGAGCGACTCATTCTTTCACTAATGTGTGTAGAAGCAGTCTGCATGCCTAGGTGCTTGGTTTTATACACCTGTGGCCATGGAAGTGATTGGAACACTTGAACTCAGTGATTTGGATGGGTAAGTGAATACTTTTGGCAATATAGCGTATATCTGACCTCCTGAGTAAAGATTTGCTAACACTTGCTTTCTCTACCTATTGAGTTAGCACTGGCTAATGGTATTTCATGGCATAATGACATTTCACCTCCTAAGCTAGGGCTGGTTACTCCTATCTCATCTCTAGTGCTCGCTGTTGGATAGACTAATTATGGTGATTGCCTAGTAGTACGTACTAGAACTGAGTAATGATGTTTCACTTCCTGTGCTAGGAATAATAAATAGTTCAATTTCAAGTTCAAGAAGCTTTGAAATGATACTACGTTCCCCTCAGGACCACAGTTCAAAACACATGAAAACACAAATGCAAAACAATACAGTACAATACAATATACACAGTGCAATAAATACACAGTTACAGTACATGGTAGTGAGAATATGTAGAGTTGTGTAATGAAGGATGTAACATATGACATATTACCAGATACCATATATGAACACAGCAGTCACTGAGGTAGCAGTGGTAGACTCTGGTATTGGTCGAGACAGCATTCTAGCCGCAGCTATATGTGCAAGAATACAAGAAGTCAGATATATAAATTACATTAAGCAGAGCATCTCAGTGTATTAAATCTCTATAGTAGAAGCTCTGTAGAAGGTCACCAGGCTGGACCAGTCAACTCAGACCATGACATCTGCGAACCTCTTCCAAGCCTTACAACAGTGCCATTTCCTCAGACATTCTCTAAGAGGAGATGGTAATCATCTGCTGTTGAGCATTAAGGAAGAGCATAATGCCTAATTTAACCAGTCATCTCTGACCTTGACGTTAGCGAAGCTCCACCAAATATCTTAAAGTTTATTTTATTATATAAAACTACATGAAGTCGAAGTATATTTCTCAAGTATACACAAGTTTATGTAGTAAATTCATCTTCAATTCATCATCAGTAGAACAGCTGCACCCAGAAGGAAGTGTGGGATTGCAGTGCTGTTGGGAAGGAAGATAAAGGTTACCAGGAACAATAAATTATGATAAATTTAGACTGATATGATCAATATTTATTGAGCTACACATACAGTAGTAGTGTCTCTCGGTATGGCATTGGGCCACTGTGTTTACTAATGGATTTGTTGGTCGTCTCCACCAAGACAAAAGCGGAACTTGTCACTGAGGATGACCTGCTACATAATTTTTTGTAGTGTCTTTAGACTTTTGAGTACACCAAGTCTTACACTGTGTTCAGTATATCTCTGAAAAGTGTATACAAAGTAAATTATAAGCACACTCACTTATTTTTAGTTGGAAGAAGTACACTAATAGCATACCTTGATTAGCATATTTGTTGTAAGGGCTTATAACTCACTGAAATACTGATAGTCCTGCAGGTAGTGCTGCTGTAGCATTTAGAGTCTCTGTTAGAGATACTTTCCTGGTTTACTGCCTCTGATACTGTCTGATACAAGCTGCTGTGTAACACAAACGTGCCTTTTATTGTCTGAAGATTGTGAAATTAAAGTAAATTAATGGGGAACAACCACAGTTTGGATGTTTGCTGGCTTGCCAGGCAGTTAAATGTGTGCTACATTGTCAGCTCAAAGAATGCAATTGCTACCAGTAAAGCTGATTTGACGTGAGTGAGCCCACTTTGGCTAGCCAAGAGATGCTGAGTTGTTTAGATGGCGTATGATGGGCTATTGTCTAGGAAACAAGTTGTTTTAACATGTACCCAGTTGTTTATCCCATACTTTCCTACAGTGTTTAATCTTTTGTTGCTCAGGCTGACTCTGAATAGATGATGTAAGTAAACAAGCTGGGTGCCGCTGGGTGCTGTAAATGAACCCAGACCATCGCAACCCCATCTTGCTGGTACTCGTGTCACAAAATCTTTGGGGTTTTTTTGTCAAATCAAATCAAATCAAATCAATGAGGCCAATCATTCTCTGAGTAGAGAGTTCTTGAGCCATTTTGTGCCATTTGTGATTGTATTAGACAAGTCGAAATTAGTTAAAAAATGGTAGAGGTAGAAAACATGTCAACAACAGGACAGTTAGTCATACTATGATCATACTATGACACAGCAGTTTGTTGAAGGTATTCAGGCACTTCCTCTATTCACTCCCATTTACTCACTTATAGCCCATTTCGAACCCATCAACAGAGGGCGCTGCACAGTGGTAGTAAACAGTAGAACCAAGGTAGCAGAGTGTATAGATTACCTGCGAGCATTTGTACTGTTTCCAGATGTTTCAAAGCAAGCACTGTGAAACATAAAAGTCTCTCTCTATACAGCCAGTGTGTGGTTTGTCCATTCTGGGCTACTGTAGAAACATGGCGGTGGTAGCTTCTGTTGGGTTACGAGCTGCTCCTATGTAGATATGAAGGCTCATTCTAAGCTAAAACACAATGAAATGTAGTTACAGGTGATTCTACACAGTATTGTAAAATCCCTCCCCCAAAACCTTAATGCTCGGTGATAAACTACAAGCCAGTCCTAGTAGAGATACACAAGCAGAGATCCTGTTAACCAGTCCTAATGCAGGGTGCAGGATATTGTACCAGCCTAGGATAAGAGACGGGACTAAGTGCACTCTTACTTGGAGGCCTGTAGCTTTAAGAAGAGAGCTGGGCTTCACTGCAGCAGTTAAAGCTCCATGTTTTACAGCTCCCTCTTCTAGTTTAAGAGCTCTAGTAATTGGTACATATCTTAAAGCGCACCTGACCTGGAGTGAAAATGTTACAGCCTTTAGAGAGATACCTGCCTGTGTTTAATGCACATGCAGACAAAATTCCCGAATAAATTAGAGCTAAATCATAATGTTTGTGGGAGGACTAGTCTAATGTTGGCCTATAGCAGTAATGGAGAGAATGAGATTATAATATCAGCGCCTGCTATTAAAGCAGCCCGATAATGGGACTGGATTAGCAGAATCACCAATCAAGAGTGCTCGGTGGCGTATACTCGAGAGTCTCTTGATAAATGCAGCGTAACACTGTGCATATAGGAAGGCAATGAATTGCATTATGAATCAGAAAGGAGGGGAAAAGGCACCATGGAGACAGGATCTCATTCGCACTATTTACTACTATGCTCAGTTTGCTGTGTTAATAAGAGGCCAAGTGTGTTCACATGGGAACTTGCTTTACTGTGAGCCTGAAAAGAACACAGCACTGTTTAATTTACTAACTGCCATAAGGAGCTCCTGATTGTCGGAAAGTTTCCCTCGGAGATGTGCGCTTTATGCTTATACCGCTGTATACGAGGGGAATATTCTCATCTCCATGAAGTCCTGAGTGGGCGATAAAAGCTACGCGGTGGCGTAAATGTTATGTGATATATTGTGTCCAACAGAGAAGATGGTAGTGAAAAGGTACAGCATGTAGTACATTGTGTAGATAAGCCTAGTCAAGTGGCCTGCTGGGCCGGAGTCCAACACAGGTGGGTGATTTCAGATTACAATTAACAAAAGACTTAAAGCAGGTGAGTTACCAGCACTCAGGCTCAGGCTTTAAACTTCAGATTTGCCTAACTGTAATCATCACAATGACCAAAACAGCAGCCATATACGCATTTACAAATGCTAAATTGGAAATTGGAACACACTGGAAAAGAAATGAGAAATTATATATATATATATATATGCACACTCCTATACTTCACCTACTACACTAATGAGTATACTTCTATACTTCACCTACTGCACTAATGAGTACACTTCTATACTTCACCTACTACACTAACAAGTACACTCCTATACTTCACCTACTGCACTAATGAGTACACTTCTATACTTCACCTACTACACTAATGAGTATACTTCTATACTTCACCTACTACACTAACTAGTACTAATGAGTACACTTCCATACTTCACCTACTACACTAACGAGTACACTCCTATACTTCTCCTACTACACTAATGAGTACACTTCTATACTTCACCTACTACACTAACGAGTACACTCCTATACTTCTCCTACTACACTAACAAGTACACTCCTATACGCCACCTACTACACAAATGAGTACACTTCTATACTTCACCTACTACACTAACGAGTACACTTCTATACTTCACCTACTACACTAATGAGTACACTTCTATACTTCACCTACTACACTAATGAGTACACTTCTATACTTCACCTACTACATTAACGAGTACACTCCTATACGTCACCTACTATTTACAGGGTTATAGTGTTGAGAAAGAGGTCATGCTAAGTATGACTCTGGTGCATTATTGAGCTGTGATTTCAGACCTGAACACAAAACCAGTGATGAAAAACTGTTTCACTGCACAGTTCAGTACTACACGGTATATATGGTAAGTGGAGCTGATGAAATGGACAGTGTGATTTGAAAGCTGGGGACTGGCCTTCCAGCTGCAGTGATTCACTGATTGAAGCTGAAACCACTGCGGTAGTTTTACAGAACCCTCAGAGATGTGATCGGACTAAGCAATGTGCTGCTCATACCTGCTCAGCTGCAAGACATCCTGCACGGGTACTGGTGGATCACAGACGATTCCTGACTAAAAGGTTTGATTTAGGGTATATGAAACAGTACAGACGTGGTGTGTATGAGATTTAGCATGGTGTTGATACAAAGCATAGATTCCTATTGTCCCCGTTTTTGCAGTTAGTGCCGTATTTGTGAGACGCTTTCTGTTGACAGTGTTGATGCTGTAAGGATGATAATGGCTCTTCCCTCTGTTATACAGTATAACGGTTGTGCATTCTGGTCTTGATGCACCTTTTAGCATCACACTGCAGCACCACACCGTACACCACTCATCAAATGCTTCCGAAATGCTGCTCTGTGTAGATGGAGTGGAGCTGCAGCACTTGCCGCAGTCTGTGCTTCCTATTAGTATTATTTTTAGCAGCTGCAGTACAAGTCTATTGCTTTTGCTGGAGTCTGTATTTTTAAGCTTGCTGTTTTTGCAGGGATTTCCCAGGCAACCCCACTTACCCTGCTCCATGCTGCGGATTCTCCTGGGCCTTTGATGGTTAGATAAAGGCTTCCATTCCTGATGTTTTACTTCCACCTGCTGGTTCAACAATGTACATGCAAGAAAGAGTGGATACAGAGAACTTAAAACCCACCATGAATATATATACACCCACCAGTCACTTCATTAAGTCCTCCTCCTGGTATCTACTCTCACTGTGCATTGTATCAGCTCCACTGACCATATAGGAGCACTCTGTAGTTGTACAGTTCCAGACTGTAGTCCATCTGTTTCTCTGTGTACTTTATTACCCTGTTCTTCAATGGTCAGGACCCCCACAGGACCACCACAGAGCAGGTATTATGTGGGAGGTGGATCATTCTCAGTACTGCAGTGACACTGACATGGTGGTGGTGTGTTAGTGTATGTTCTGCTGGTGTGAGTGGATCAGACACGGCAGTGCTGCTGGACACCTCAGTGTCGCTGCTGGACTGAGAATCATCCACCAACCAAACCCATCCAGCCAACAGCGTCCTGTGGGCAGCGTCCTGTGACCACTGATGAAGGACTAGAGGATGACCATCACTGTACTGTGCAGCAGCAGATGAGCTATCGTCTCTGACTGTACATCTACAAGGTGGACCAGCAAGGTAGGAGTGTCTAATAGAGTGGACAGTGAGTGGACACAGTGTTTAAACACTCCAGCAGCACTGCTGTGTCTGATACACTCACATCAGCACAACACACACTAGCACACCACCACCACATCAGTGACACTGCAGTGCTGAGAAAGATCCACCACTCACATAACCAAGTCCAGTATTTACAGTTCATCTAATTAATGCTTCGTTAGATTAAAGGTGGTGCTGCTGTTGATGAAATCTGAGAGATGCAGTGCAGCGATAACAGTTAAGCCTGTGGGCCTGTATCCGTTATTACACAAACAGAGTTGATCACATATGGTCCAGTCACATGTTAATAACATTCCACACCTCAGACTTTTAGACTGACTTGTCAATATTTACTGAGCTACACATACTGAAGTAGTGTCTCTCAGGATGGCGTCGGGTCGCCATGTTTGCTAACCCAACATGCCAGACGTCTCAGCATGGAGTTGTAGAGGTTCCTAATGGAGCTTGAATATTCTCACAGAGTTCCTGCAGATGGTGCGGTAGGGGTGGAGGTAGAGTGACACCAGGCCTTCTGGACATGTGACAACTAACCGTTCATCTTGGCGCTGACCACGGTGCCTCCACACATGGATTCGTTGGTCGTCTTCACCAAGACAAAAGCAGGACTCGTCACTGAAGATGACCCACTGCCATTCTGAGTCACTCCATGACAGTCTGGCACGACAGCATTGCAGTCTTTTGTGACGTTGACGTGGTGTTAAGGACAGTCGTTGTAGCGATAATATAGTCATGCAGTCTGCTAGT
Organism: Semaprochilodus insignis; assembly: GCA_034552555.1. Lineage (NCBI taxonomy): Eukaryota > Metazoa > Chordata > Actinopteri > Characiformes > Prochilodontidae > Semaprochilodus > Semaprochilodus insignis. The sequence goes on along the minus strand of CM067477.1, from coordinate 21,157,482 downwards.
GGTGCTGGCACTAACAGGATGTATCTTGTACCTAAGGTCAGTCTCATTTCAGTCTGGCATGCCCATCTCCTGTAATCAAATCCTGTGATGTTACTCCACATGGTTCTGTCTCCTCTGAAAATCAGGAGTGTAATCTGTAGTGTTTGTATGCCTGCATGACGCAGGTACTAACACTGGAAAGTCCGATTCTGTACCTTCAGCTCATCAACAGATGCAGGTGTACAGCTAATCATGAGGGGCTCACAGCACCATCTGTATTTACAACAGTGGTTTTACACTCCTCCACTGTAGGGGGAGCTCAAGAGCAAACAACACCCATTCTCACCCACTGCTGCTTTAACTTACATTCAGAGTTATGAAGTTTTCCTCTCTCTTGGAACATTACCATCTATGATTCTCTCTCTCCTTCTTTCACATTTCACTTCACCCCCTTTCTTCCCACCTCTATCATTCCTTTCTTCTTTCTCATATCTCCCCATCTTTATCTCTCTGTCTCTTCTATTCTCTTTTTAGATCTTTCACTTTGCATTCTTTCTTTCTCTCTCTCTCTCTCTCTCTCTCTCTCTCTCTCNACAGCTATCTCTAACCTGCTCCCCCCTACCACCTACACCCCCCAACACACATATCTCTCTCTCTTCTCTTTCTCTCCTTTTCTCTCTGCCCTGTTTCTTTCTCTTCCCCTATGTCTCTCTCTCTCTCTCTCTCTCTCTCTCTCTCTCTCTCCTACCCCTTCTTTTTTTCTTTATCTTTCTTCCTCCTTTCTCTCTCTTTTGGATCTCTTTGCTGTCTCCCTGTCTCTGTTTACTTACAGGTCTTCCAGCCTTTCTCTGTTTCTCTTTTAGTCTGTCTTCTTTCCTATCAGATGTCTCTCTCACTTTCTCTCTCTCTATCTTCCCACCTCTCTTTCTCTATCTCTTTCTCTCTCCCTTTCTATTTTTCTCTCTCACACTCTCTCTTTTTATCTTTCTTCCTCCTCTCTCCCTCTTTCTCTCTCTCTCTCCCCTGCCTCTCACTCTCCTTCTTTCTTCCTCTTCTCTCCCTCTTTTCTCCCTCTGTCTCTATCTCTCTCTCTTTCTCCCTCCTCTCTCCTTCCTCCCTCTCCCTTCCCCTGTCTCTTTCTCTCTCTCTCTCTAACCTCCTTTGTTTCTCCCTTTCTCTTTTTTGCGGTATTTCCACTTCTCTTCTACTTTCCATCTCTTTCTCTTTCTATATTTTTCCCCCACCCAACCCTCTTTCACATTTCACTTAACCTATTTCATCCCACTTCTCTCATTCTTTCCTCTTGTTCATTCTTTCCCTCTCTCTCTCTCTCTCTCTCTCTCTCTCTCTCTCTCTCTCTGTGCACTTCTTCTTCCCATATGCTCCTGTTTAATGTTTAATCAGCACCACCTTGTCTGCAGTGCCACAGTCTTGGCGGGATAAATAAGGGCTGCGTGCGCGTGCCCTCCCCGCGCGCCTCTGCACTGCGTAATTACGCATGGGATTTACGAGCGCTGGAAGCGGCGCTGTTTATTTCCGCGCGGCTCGCTGTAATTGATGCCGCAGTGAAGAGAAGGTGCTTACGGCGCTCGCGCGCAGACTCTGTTTCTCTCTCTCTCTCTCTCTCTCTCTCTCTCTTTTACGTCCTGTTTTCACTTCTTCTTTTACGGCGCTCTCGAGCAGTGTGAGCGGCAGCTCTGCTGAAATGGGAAGCGCTTCCCTAACTCGGTAAATATTCCCATCTCTCCAAGCGGTCATGTTTAAGCAGCTGGAGTAGCAGCCTCTCAGAAACCCACTGCAGTAATGTGAATGCAGAGAAAAGCGCAGACTGAGAGCATGACTGCGTTGTGTAGCGTAGCCCCTAGTGGCCCTGAACGTGCACTGCAATATTCAAAAGGCTAGTTTCTCAGTCAGCTGTTCAGCAACAGCTAACAAATAATGCAGTCTTATACCCAGTGCCGGAGTGGGTGATGGGGAGAGCTGGGCTGATTGGTTAGCATTACTGCTACTAAGAGCTGATTGGTTAGCATTACTGATACTGAGTGCTGATTGGTTAGTATTACTGCTACTGAGTGCTGATTGGTTGGCATTACTGCTGCTGAGTGCTGACTGGTTAGAATTACTGCTACTGAGTGCTGATTGGTTACCATTACTGATACTGAGTGCTGATTGATTGGCATTACTGCTACTGAGTGCTGATTGGTTGGCATTTTTGCTGCTGAGTGCTGATTGGTTAGCCTTACTGCTCCTGTCCACTGATTGCTTAGCATTACTGCTACTGACTACTTATTGCTTAGCATTACCTCTACTGAGTGCTGTCTAGTTAGAGTTACTGCTACTGAGTGCTGATTGGTTAGCATTACTGCTGCTGAGTACTTATTGTTTAGTATTACTGCTGCTGGGTGCTGACTGGTTAGAATTACTGCTACTGAGTACTGATTGGTTAGCATTACTGCCACTGAGTGCTGATTGGTTAGCATTACTGTTACTGAGTGCTGATTGATTGGCATACTGAGTGCTAACTGCTTAGCATTACTGCTACTGAGTACTTATTGCTTAGCATTACTGCTACTGAGTGCTGACTGGTTAGAATTACTGCTACCGAGTGCTGATTGGTTAGCATTACTGCTACTGATTGCTGATTGATTGGCATACTGAGTGCTGATTGGTTAGCATTACTGCTACTGAGTGCTGATTGGTTAGCATTACTGCTGCTGAATGCTGATTGGTTAGCATTCCTGCTACTGAGTACTTATTGCTTAGCATTACTGCTACTGAGTGCTGACTGGTTGAGTTACTGCTACTGAGTGCTGATTGGTTAGCATTACTGATACTGAGTGCTGATTGGTTAGTATTACTGCTACTGAGTGCTGATTGGTAGGCATTACTGCTACTAAGTGCTGATTGGTTGGCATTACTGCTACTGAGTACTGATTGGTTAGCCTTACTGCTCCTGTCCACTGATTGGTTAGCATTACTGCTACTGACTACTTAGCATTACTGCTGCTGAGTGCTGACTGGTTAGAATTACTGCTACTGAGTGCTGATTGGTTAGCATTACTGCTACTGAGTGCTGATTGATTGGCATTACTGCTACTGAGTGCTGATTGGTTAGCCTTACTGCTCCTGTCCACTGATTGGTTACCATTACTGCTCCTGTCCACTGATTGGTTAGCATTACTGCTACTGACTACTTAGCATTACTGCTGCTGAGTGCTGACTGGTTAGAATTACTGCTACTGAGTGCTGATTGGTTAGCATTACTGCTACTGAGTGCTGAGTGATTGGCATTACTGCTACTGAGTGCTGATTGGTTAGCCTTACTGCTCCTGTCCACTGATTGGTTACCATTACTGCTCCTGTCCACTGATTGGTTAGCATTACTGCTACTGACTACTTAGCATTACTGCTGCTGAGTGCTGACTGGTTAGAATTACTGCTACTGAGTGCTGACTGGTTAGAATTACTGCTACTGAGTGCTGATTGATTGGCATACTGAGTGCTGACTGGTTAGAATTACTGCTACTGAGTGCTGATTGGTTAGCATTACTGCTACTGACTACTTATTGCTTAGCATTACTGCTACTGAGTGCTGACTGGTTAGAATTACTGCTACTGACTCCCTAATGGTTACCATTACTGCTACTAACAGCTAATTGGTTGGCATTACTGCTACTGAGTGCTGATTGATTAGCATTACTGCTACTGAGCACTGACTGGTTGGCATTATTGCTACTGAGTGCTGATTGGTTAGCAATACTGCTACCGGGTGCTGATTGGTTAGCATTACTGCTACTGGGTGCTGATTTGTTAGCATTACTGCTATTGAGTACTGACTGGTTGGTATTACTGCTACCGGGTGCTGATTGGTTAGCATTACTGCTACTGAGTGCTGATTGGTTGGCACTAATGCTACTGAGTGCTGATTGGTTAGCCTTACTGCTCCTGTCCGCTGACTGGTTGGCATTCCTGCTACTGAGCGCTGATTGGTTAGAATTACTGCTATTGAGTGATGACTGGTTAGAACTAGGCTAGTGCTACTGAGTGCTGACTGGTTGGCATACTGCTACTGAGTGCTGACTCATTGGCATTACTTCTACTGAGCGCTGACTCGTTGGCATTACTGCTACTGAGTGCTGATTGGTTAGCAATACTGCTACCGGGTGCTGATTGGTTAGCATTACTGCTACTGGGTGCTGATTGGTTAGCAATACTGCTTCTGAATGCTGATGGGTTAGCATTACTGCTACTGAGTGCTGACTGGTTGGTATTACTGCTACTGAGCGCTGACTGGTTGGTATTACTGCTACCAGGTGTTGACTGGTTGGCATTACTGCTACTGAGCGCTGATTGATTAGCATTACTGCTACTGGGTGCTGATTGGTTAGCAATACTGCAGTAACTTTCATTACTTCTTAGCTATGTTAGCCTGGAAGCTCTGGTGCTGAAACTAAAGAAACTTCAGACATCAAACACGTTTGCGGTGGTGTAAGAGGTTAAGTGCTTAAATGAGATTTTTACTGAACTGTTGCTTTGACGGCAGTGTTCTGTTAACACACTAATCTCACACAGCGGCTCTCAATCCCAGCAGGAATCACCTCACTCTGCACCTGACTTGCTGAACACCTGACTCAGCTCATGAAGGCCTTGATCATTACCTGCTGAGCTTAATCACACAGAGCAGGGAAAACATAAAGACGCACAGTGAAGCCGGGGTCTGAGAACCACTGCTCTAATGCTGTTTGACTTATTTTCAGTGATACGGTTAATCTTACGCTTGTTTCAGTTCTAATAACAGTGTTTATATGAAATTACACCGTCTTTTGGGGAATTATTGGGTCAGTTATGTGTTTGGGCATGAAATGAGAAAATCATTTTGCTTGATTATAGGAGCGTTTAGTTGATGTCTCGTGATTTTGCTGCAGCATTCTGCCTTATTTTTGTGTGAAAGAGTGACTAATAAAGGCCTCCATTTCTGCACCTTCAGGAACAAAAGAAGACATATTACTGTGTATTACACAGTTCATTCTATCATATGCACATTGTGCTATACTGAAGGGTGTCACGGTGGTGCAGTGGGTGGCACTGTTGCCTCACACTAAGACAGGCCTGGGTTTGATTCCCGGATGGGGTGTCTGGGGTCCTTTCTGTGTGGAGTGTGCCTGTTCTCCCTGTGTCTGTGTAGGTTTCCTTCTCTGGTGCTCCCATTTTCTCCTACAGTCCGAAGACATGCAGTCAGGTGAACTGGGGACGCTAAATTGTCACCCCCCCCCGAGGTGTGAGTGGATGTGTGTGTCTGCCCTGTGATGGACTGGCGACCTGTCCGATGAGCACTGGGGTAGGCCCCAGGACTCTTGGTTCCTCTCGATGGTTCTTCTTCTTGCTCTGAGGGAGTTTCCTTGGCTTGCTCATTGGGGCCTTGGGCCCGGATTCTCTGTAAAGCTGCTTAGTGATAACATCTGTTGTAAAAGGCGCTATAGAAGAAAAACACAACCATGTTCGGATTCAGTGTTTCTTTGTGTTATGTGTGGTTTACTTCCCCATACAGTTTCAGGGGTGGAACTGTTCACAGTGGTGGTGAATGGAACCAGACGTCCCCCTCTAAAAGCTCCTTCACAGAAAGTTACTACATGAGATGGTTATGAATACGCTGCCTGATGTCTGAGAAGCTGTTTATGATAGTTTGGAGAAGATTTCAGCCTTAAACTCCATTCGTGGTGGAGGGATACATGTGGCAGGGCGCTGTGAGGTAAATAGTCCCCCAAAGAAAACTTATTATTTCAAGATGTTCCAGATTTTCCCATCATCAACATTCCATATAACACTCAGAAGGTTCACTGGTGGTTTAGATCAGTCAATGAAGTGTATATATGTGTGCTGTAGACATGGAGAACCCTGGTTCCCATTGCCACCACTGTAAAGAACATCTGAACCACCATTTCACACCAAACCCACTCTCAATCACTCTGTTTACACCTCACACCAAACCCACTCTCAATCACTCTGTTTACACCTCACACCAAACCCGCTCTCGATCACTCTGTTTACACCTCACACCAAACCTGCTCTAAATCACTCTGTTTACACCTCACCCCAAACCCGCTCTCGATCACTCTGTTTACACCTCACACCAAACCCGCTCTCGATCACTCTGTTTACACCTTACCCCAAAACCGCTCTCGGTCACTCTGTTTACACCTCACACCAAACCCGCTCTCGATCACTCTGTTTACACCTCACACCAAACCTACTCTTACACTATCACACTGTTGATATCTTATGGATTAAGAAAATTTCTCTCTCAGCACATCATCAATGTCAGTAGAACATCATTTGAAAACAACAGCTGCCTTTTCTGGACAATTTCATGCTAATGTACGAAGTGTGGGATTGCAGTGCTGTTGGGAAGGAAGATAAAGGTTACCAGGAACAATAAATGATGATAAATTTAGACTGATATGATCAATATTTATTGAGCTACACATACAGAAGTAGTGTCTCTCAGTATGGTGTCGGGCCTCCATGTTTGCCTACCCAACATGCCAGACGTCTCTGCATTTGTAGAGGTTCCTAATGGTGTCCTGTGTTAATCCATCCCTTATCACAAAATGCAGGTACAATTAATGTTGATATATTTTCAGTTCAAATCAAACAACCGCATCACCACCCGTTCATGTTGTATGTGCCAGTGGCTCAAACACAGTGGCAACACTGGAGCTACAGATGTTTACAGAGGGACTTTACATAATCTGCTTTAAAGTATTTCCACATTGCAGACAATTAGACCTCCTTGTTCTGTTCCGCTGGTTGTGGATAAGTAGAGCACATGAAACACAGGACCAGAAATAAACACACTCAGTAATGAAAAACATCTCCCATTAGTTATACTGAACATATAAACCGTGCAGCACGTTCAGTTTTGCCTCCATTCCGCAGCAGCTTGACATAAAAATCCTGGGAATTTTTTTCTAGACGGACCATCTACTGCACAGGTGTGCCATATCAGCATGTTGATTGAGCAGCACAGGTGTTCCTTATTATGGGGACATTAAAAGATTCTCGTCTGTGCATTGTTTGTTGAGGAACACAATGCTCCAGATGGCTCAAGTTCTGCAGGGCCGCGCTATTGCGTGCTAAAGAAATGTCCACTAACCGAGCTAGACATATTTAGCTCTGATAACATTCTGAGAATATTATGGACATGTTCTATTGATGCTTTCAGCAGAAAGGGCTTTGTTTTGTTCTTAAAGGCTGGACAATGTTCTCTAAACGTCCTCACATAACATAATATGTGGTCCGGTCAACCATCCTCGGAATGTTGCAGTTTAAAAGACATATCTTGATTAACATTTAACCTTATAAGAGCATTATTTAAGATGATATACATCCTTAAAGCATTGTTTGAAGATTAGAATAAACGGTAGTAGAACTTGTAATTAACATTAGCCAGAGTTGTGGGAACACAGCTGTCACAAATGTCCCCCTCTCTTCTTTCAGCCAACTGGCCTCACAATCGCACACCATCCCGGGCAGCTTCACCTGCGGAATCATCTGAGACCATCCAGGGACTTCTGATGAGATTTCAGTACAGACGGGCAATCCTATGGACAGTCAGGGCCTCAAGCATCTTATCTGCCTAGGCTTGCACATTGTACATCACACACTGTAACTGTTTTAAAAACAAACACACAGAGTACAAAATATGCATTCATTCATCTTCCAAGCCCCTTATCCTTCTGAGTCGTGGGGGGTGCTGTAGTCTAAGGCAGGAAGCTCCCTGGACAGGCCACCAGTCCATCACACACCTTCATGCACGCCTAGTGGGGCAGTCTAGTATCTCCAATCAGTCTAACTGTATGCGTTTGGACTGTGGGAGGAAAGCCACACAAGTCAAGTCAAGTTTATTTATATGCACCTATTACAACAGATGTTGTCACAAAGCAGCTTTACAGAGAATTCGGGTCCAAGCCCCCAGTGAGCAAGCCAAGGAAAAACTCCCTCAGAGCAAGAGGAAGAACCCTTGAGAGGAACCAAGACCTAAAGGGGAACCCATCCTCTTCAGGTCGACCTCGGATAGCTAGAAACACAGAAAGGATCAGAGTTTATAATTATAGGCAACACTGACTAAGAGCTGTTAGTAACTGTTAGATGGAAGACCATGATGATAGTATATTAGAGAGAGTAGGAGAAGTGTTGAGTGTTTTAGGAGAAGTGTTGAGTGTTTTAGGAGGAGTGTTGAGTGTGTTTAGGAGGAGTGTTGAGCATTTTAGGAGGACTGTGGAGTGTTTTAGGAGGAGTGTTGAGTGTTTTAAGAGGAGTGTGGAGTGTTTTAGGAGAAGTGTTGAGCGTTTTAGGAGGAGTGTTGAGTGTTTTAGGAGGAGTGTTGAGCATTTTAGGAGGACTGTGGAGTGTTTTAGGAGGAGTGTTGAGTGTTTTAAGAGGAGTGTTGAGTGTTTTGGGGCAAGTGTTGAGTGTTTTAGGAGGAGTGTTGAGTGTTTTAGGGGAAGTGATGAGTGTTTTTGGAGGAGTGTTGAGTGTTTTAGGGGAAGTGATGAGTGTGTTGAGGCAGAGGAAGAAATGTCTGATTAGTCTGTGATTAAATAGCAGGATCGTTGGATGCGCACGACGGATGCAGCACAGCCCCTCACAGCACAGGACAAGGAGAAGCTTCATGGTGGGCAAACTGGTCAGCAGGCAGGCAGTGGCACCCAGCCGAGGCAGGTGAAGCAGCAGCATCAGAGCACACAGGATAGGCAGTAGCTCCGCAGCAGATCACAGAGTTTGGACAGTAGCTCAATTCGGGGGGGGACACAGAAACGGGGAAAACATGCAAGGACCCACAGGAAGGACCCCGAACACCCCAGTCATGAGTCAAACCCGGGCCATTCTTGCTGTAGGCAACAGTGCTACCAACTGCCCCACCGTGCAGCCAAAGAACACAATATGAAATATGCAATTAAAAGTAAACCAAATATACCAGGTCCTCTCTGTGTGGAGTCTGCATGTTCTCCCTGTGTCTGTGTGGGTTCCCTCCCACACTCAAGTTGGAGATACTAAAGCTTTAAGGATTTATGTGTGTAAATGCCATGTGGTGGACTGGTCACTGGGTCCAGGCTGTTTCATGCCTTTCACCAAGTGAGTATTGGTATAGGCCCCAGAACATCCAGCCCAGAGGGAAGAAATGAATGAATGGTTAAATACAGGTAATAAGGTGGTTGTTGGTTTGTTATCAGCCTGATTATTAAGTACATGCACAAGCTCATTTCCATATATCAGTCTTAAAAACAGCCTGTTTAATCCTAAGTGATTAAAAGAGGTTGGAAAATGGTTGTGTAAAGAAGAACTATCACTGCTTTTCAATCAATCAATCAATCAATCAATTAAATAAATCTTTATTTAGACTCAGAGTACATTGAGGGTGACCCTCATTTACAATGTAACTCCATCTAAATGGATGCTGTTGGTGATCTTAAAGACTCTACAGTCTTACACTTAACAGCTCCAACTGATGAGAGTCTGAAACAGTACATATCCTGATATACCACATATACTCTTGATGTACCACAGTATTATATTTCTCCATATCTCCACCTCTAATATATATGCAGTTATGCAGTATATGCAGGTGTAAAAACTATGATCCCTTTCAGTTTGGTGAATATTCATGATGGACAGACCAATAGAATTGCTCCAAACCTGCTTAGAAATAAACCTTGTTCTATCAGCCTCCACTGCAGGTTAAGAAAGCTGGTTCATCCTCCTGTAAAGTTCAATTTTGGAGGGGTTTAAGGTGGACTGTATAATTCCATGGGTGCTATTTTGTAGTGTGATGTCTTCACTTTTATTCTACAGTAAAGCATTAAGATAAAGAGAAGGAGAACCTGCTATGAGGAAACATCTCTAAACTGGTAGTGTAGATTTAGATTTATTGTGTTTTCAAGGGGAGTGTTTATATTCTTATACACTATCTTTTGATGGTGCTGTTCCCACTTTAGCCACTGGGTGGCAGACTTACTCTGTCTTAATTCTGGGGTTATTCAGAGCAAATCTCTGTGCAATATGTGATGTTATTGGTTTTAGATGCTGTCTGCAGGCTACACTTTTCATGTAGGAGGTTGTTTGGTATTATTTCCATATTCATATATCCAAATTCATGTTTTAGTAAAACAACACCAGCAAACCAAGATATGCTGTTTTCAACCTTGGTGCAGGTTTATGGCTTATTATAGGTTTTGTTGAAGAGTTATATGACTTGCATGTCACTGATACATGTGCCTTCATACGCTCATTATCAAAGCTGCACCCGGAGTGTGGGATTGCAGTGCTGTTGGGAAGGAAGATAAAGTTACCAGGAACAATAAATGATGATAAATTTAGACTGATATGATCAATATTTATTGAGCTACACATACAGAAGTAGCATCTCTCAGTATGGCGTTGGGCCGCCATGTTTGCTAACGCAACATGCCAGACGTCTCAGCATGGAGTTGTAGAGGTTCCTAATGGTGTCCTGTGATAATCCATCCCATGCAGCTTGCATATTCTCACACAGTTCCTGCAGATGGTGAGGTAGGGGCGGAGGTGGAGTGACACCAGGCCTTCTGCACGTGTGACAACAAACAGTTTGTCTTGGCGCCGACCACGGTGCCTCCACACACAGATTTGTTGGTCGTCTCCACCAAGACAAAAGCGGGACTCGTCACTGAAGATGACCCGCTGCCATTCCGAATCACTCCGTGACAGTCTGGCACGACACCATTGCAGTCTGTGGTGACGGTGATGTGGTGTTAAGGACAGTCGTCGTAACGGTCTATGTGCACGTAGTCCTGCGTGGTGCAGCCGTCTGCCAGTGGTGCTGGCACTAACAGGATGACCTATGGAGGCATCACTGCTCGCTGAATGTCTGCAGTCGTGGCTGTTGGGTCAGTCAGGTACAGAGATAAGGTCTGTCCTTGCTTACATCACATGCACGGTCGAGCATGAAACTTGAATCATTAGCATGCCTTACGATGGCAAACCTACCCACCAAGTTTCATTCCTGTCGGTTGATTCCTTCTGGGTGCAGCTATTCTTTTGACGATTGCAATTATATTGTAATTATATTCTCTCTCTCTCTCTCTCTCTCTCTCTCTCTCGCACACACACTATGCTCAGGACATGTCACTGCAAAATCAATATCCTACCATCAGCAATCATAATCTCATTGGTTAAACCTATCAACCTTCATCATTGTCAGGTCCTGAAGCAGAAGTAGAAGTATTGATTTGACCTCCATTTTAACACTTGAAGCAAAATCATTGTCAGGGTTAATTATTCTGCCATCAGCTTGGGTTAAGAGCCCGTATGACCTTTAAACATTTTTACATTAGCAGCCCGCTTCACCTTGTCAAATGAAATTAGCTGTTATTTTCCAGGAGTAACCTGTGAATTATAAAGATGCGTAAAGAAGACATTCCATGTGTTATTGTTTTTTAATTCTGGTCCGGGTGATTGAGAGTGCGTTTGGTGTGAGGTGTAAACAGAGTGATTGAGAGTGGGTTTGGTGTGAGGTGTAAACAGATTGATGGAGAGTGGGTTTGGTGTGAGGGATAAACAGTGTGATTGAGAGTGGATTTGGTGTGAGGTAGTTCAGATGTTCTGTACAGTGGTGGTGATGGGAACCAGGGTTCTCCATGTCTACAATACACATAGACACTTTATTTACAATCTAGAACCGCCAGTGAACCTACACGTGTCTTCTGAGTGTTATATGGAATGTTGATGATGGGAAAATCTGGAAAACCTGGAAATAATATGTTTTCTTTGGGGGACTATTTTGCCTCACAGCGCCCTGCAGCATGTATCCCTCCACCATGAATGGAGTTTAAGGCTGAAATCTTCTCCAAACTATCATAAACAGCTTCTCAGACATCATGCAGTGTATTCATAACCCTCTCATTTAGTAACTTTCTGTGAGGGTACTCTGACTTGGTACATTCCCCTAGAATAGAGCGTTTCAGACCAAACCACTCTGAATGATCTGTGTTTACATCTGAAGAACTGCTTCCTCAGTCTTTCTTCATCAGATCTTCTCCTTTTTGGCTGTTTCTTCAACATTGCCAGTCTGAAGTTGAAACAGTGTTGTTATCTCAATCTGCAGGATGAGTTAGAGGACAAACATCCAGCAGAAAAATTAGTAGACGACTAAGTGTATAACAATAGTGTCATCATTCACCGGGGGCAGGGCAAAATAATATTAACCAGTAATATCATGTTTCAACTTGTGGCATTCCTTTCTTGAGATCTTGAATCTTAACAAACATATGTGGCAGTTGATGGATCAAATGGAAAGCTCTTTATTATGAACTGCAGTCAGACACAAACAGCATGATACCAACCAGCAACTCTCACTCTACCAGAACAACACATCTGAAGGCTGCACTTAACCGTTGCACCACAGCACACCTTACTGTGCATATGTGATAACTTCTGTTTAGTTAGTATTGGTGCAGTGCACAATATGTACTACACAACCTGCCCCCCAATCATCAAGCTCCAGGACCCTCCTGGACACTGTGGCTACATCTCAATACAGTACTACACACTAACACTATACAGTATATATTGTGTACTAGTATGGGTTCTGCAGGCTGGCATACACAGGCTGTATTCCAAATGGCATAGTACATACTACTCACATACTAAATCTGACTAGAAGTAGTATGCAGTATGCCACCAAATTGTAAATCTGTAGTGCACTGGAGATACCCCGATGGTGTTCTACTCCAGTCAGATGTTCTAGTGTACAGGGGGAGCTATCTTCATGGTGTACTGCATCCCATCATGCATCGCGGCCTCACCAGCTCTCAGTCTGCTTCAGCCAGAGAAAATGGCGGTGGGTAACACTGGGGAGCAAAACACAGCCAACTCCAAGTATAAATGTGGGTGTAGTGATTGTAGTGGGGTGTGTTTTTATCAGAATGACCCTCAGAAAGTTAAACTATACAGGTCTGAAGATTAATAAAAGATGAACTCGCTTTAGAGGATCAGTTTTAGAGTGAAATAGCCGAGGGTAGCTAACAGCTAGGCTAAACGTATTTCAGGTGAACTGAGCAGCGTTAGCAGCAGCTAGCTCTGAACAGTGGATACAGTAATAACAGCTCTGAGGTAAATGTGAGGTAACTGGTCATGTGACTGTATTAGTATACTACACTGTAGGTCAGAACTTGTTACTGTACTGTACACTACACACGGGGCGTATACAGTATACAGTACATACTACTGTAGTATGCAGTGTGCAGTATAGTAGTGTACCATTTCGAATACAGCCACAGTTTTAGGGTACTACATGGTTTCCTACTAACAGGAAGGGATGAAGCTTACATCATACCGAGCTGGACTCTGATAGGCTGCTAGCAGAGGTTTATCTATACAACACAAAAAAAAAAAACGCATTATTTACTACTGTACATTTATTTTACAGACTATTTGGACAGATTTGGGTTGAACTCACATTTATATACCATTTCTGGTGCCATCACCACCACAGCTACTGTTGCATCTCTGTCCATCATTTTTACTAAATTTTCCAGACAGGAGAAGCTCGGCCCTTTCTGTTTTCCATTGCATTTTGGGACAATAGTGTCCATCATTACCATACTCAGAATTCGACTGGTCCTAAGTGTGCATTGTGGGTTTTTGAGTATACTCAACTCTGACACTTGTAACTATACTACATACCACATACTCAGACACTAGTTAGCATTAGTATGAAGTGTGTAATTGGGGCACACCCTGTGATTCATTCGCAAATACATCACGATACAGAGGAAGTAATGAGTTGTGAGCTTTGATCTCCCCCCGATTCACGTTGCCTTTAATCTAGCAGGCTGATGTTTCTACCAGTCCTGCACTGCAGGGTGTCAGTTCAGCTTTCGACTGAGTTTTTTGCTCTCAACAATAAACTGATCAACCGTTTAAGCATAATGACTCTCTGAGAACAGAGCTCAAAGTTCGGAACCATAGTAATGAGGCCGTTCTGCTAAACAGCGTCAGTAGATTTATAGTACACAATTCATGGGGGAGGATTATTAGCCATCTTCTGAACAAGTGAGTCATCTGTCTTTGGTCTTTTGTAGAGAGAGGAGAGGAGTAGACGTCGCTGGCAGGATGCTTTCTGTCATGATCTACAGTTAGGAAGCTGTCTGAGCCTCCGGGGCTGCGGCTCATTGGTTACAGAGAGTTGAGCCTGCGAAGAGCCTACCCTGCGTTCACACTAGCAGGTGACAGGTCGCTTACGTCGCCCAAAGCTTGTCTCTTGTGGGTGTGTTCGAGGCCACTTGCATAGTCACGTGTGGGCATGTACAAGGTCCAGCTTCCGACAAGAAAATGTAATTGTCAGAACTAATACTATTTATGTAGACAAATAATGAGTCCCCTCTGTGATGTTATGGGGGTGTATTAATTAGGTGGAAATGGGTTCTTTGGTTGAGCTCATCATCTTACCAAGGAACATAACATTCCTATCCCTGTTTTCCAAGATGACTCATCCTGCGTTCACAGGGCTGCAAATGTTATTGGCATGATGAACAATCAGGAGCATTCCCACATCTGGACTGGCCCCCAAAATCCCCAGATTTGAATCTTCTTGGAGATCTGTGGAACTACCTGGAACAACCAGTAAAATGCCAGGGAAGGCATCCACCAAATCTGGACCAACTGACCAATTCTTTGATGTAAGAGTGTCTGAACATTGATGTGGCCTACATCCAGAAACTTTTCCAGTACATGCCAAATCCAACCACAGCTGTTGTTGGTGCTCGTGGAGGTATTACACACTATTAGGTACGTTTCAGTCACAGGGGACTCATTTTTTGGTCCGGTGTATGGCGTCAGGCGCAAAAACACAGGGTGAAAAACATGCACTTGCAAGTTTTAACATTTGGGTGTGTAAACATCCCACTCGTGAGCGCAAATGTGAAACCTGCGAGCACGAAAAGATTTGCATGCGCACATTTCATAACATCACGCTCACGCTGTCTGTTTTTTTCATTTTCAAATGTGTTTTTCCTTCTCGACCTTTCCTTGCGCACAAACTGTGTTACCGTCGGCTGCTCTCTGTGCTCGAGAGACTTTTTCTGCACTAGAGTCTTGAAGGGGTGGTTTTGACAGTTTGGGGGCACCTGGTATCGTGACTGACCGCCCACTGCGAAACGCCTTCTCCAGAACAACAAAGATGGCGGACGAAGAGGAACGCCGACAGGTGAGATAAATTAAAACCAAATGCTGGTTTATTTAATTTAGTCAAGCTTAACAATTTTTATGAGCACGCATTCATTCCTGTAGCCTGCTTGCCTGTTTTCGCATCAGCTTAAAACAGACAGTTACAGAACGTCTTGTGTGACCTGTCCTAGCTAGCTGACGTTAGAGTTAAGAGTTAAGTACTTAACGTTACCCCTAACTAGGCTAGCTCACTCGAGCCAAACTGCTACATAGCATAGCTTCATACTTTAAGGGACAAATCAATCAACTGTGCTTTGTTGCAAATAACAAATTTATTATAGACATAACATATCACTGTCTATACATTTTTTTTCGTTCTCATTTTGGAAAAGAAAGTCTTTTTCTTGTCTTGAAACTAAACTCTAAACTAACATTACCCTTTGTACAGATTCAAGTTTCATCTCTACGGATAACATTAGCAGTACCAACATGACAGTAAAGAAAGTGTTAAGCTTGACAATTAAATAAGTAAATTAGATAAACCAGCGTTTGGTTTTAATTTATCTCACCTATCGGCGTTCCTCTTCGTCCTCCATCTTTGTTGATCTGGAGAAGGCATTTCGTAGTGGGTGGTCAGTCACGATACCAGGTGCCATCAGCCAACAGCATTCAACAGAACTGGCCCATGTGCCCGCCCCAAACTGTCAAAACCACCTCTGTCAAGACTCAAGCGCAAAAACGCCTCTTGAGCACAGAGAGCAGCCAAAGGTAATGGGCTTTGTGCGCTAGGAAAACCAACAGGTCGAGAAGGAAAATGAAAAAACAGACAGCGTGAGCGCTATATAATCAAATATGCGCATACAAATCTTCTTTTAGTGCTTGCAGGTTACACACGCGAAATGTTAAAACTTGCAGGTGTTTTTGCGCCCCCTAGTTTTGACAGTGATCTGACGCCATGCCGGTGAGCTTATAATAAAAATAGATCTTTGTAGTAAATACATCCTAAGAGACCTAGTTAGTTGTTATTAATGAACAGCTGAATTTGTATGGAAACCTAACCACTTGCATTTGTGGCTAGCTTTATTGGCCAGTTAGCATGCTGGCTAACATAGCTAGCTATCAAGTGACATAACTCACCAGAGACTAGGGTGGCCACTTTCATAACCCCAAAAAGAGGACATCCCACCTCCAAAAGGAGGACATCAAAAAGGGTGAAGGTTCGGGCATAAAATCATAACCTAACCTATATAACACATACATGATGCTTTACTCACCTAATTAGGTGGAATGGATGACAATCCTGAGTCAGACGGGAGCTTTCTAATTGACTAGCATTTAGAGGGCTGACCTGCGGTTAGCCGGGAGGCGAGTCACGATGTCATGACCTTGGTAAACCAATGAAATGCAAGGCATGTCTTTGGACCCGGACATGAGCCAATAGCACATATAATATTGTTGGTGAGTGAACATTTTAAATAGTTCATCCCAAAAAGAGGACTAATAGGCATCCTAATAGGTACTGCACCGGACAGAGGACTGGGAGTTGAAAAAACGAACGTGTGACCACTTTACTGAGACTTTCCTCCTCCATACTTCATTCTCTTCATGTGTATATGTGCAAATACGCATCATATAAACTGAGAAAAGAAGAAACAGCGGTTATGAGCTTCTACTCCATGTTTACCACCACACTACTGAGAACTGGAACTAAATGCTGGTAGGAACTAAAAGCTTAGAGAGCTGAAGCTGTGGGCCTCGGGCCTCTGTGTGTACAGTGATACCAATTGTTAAGAATGTCACTTCACAGTGTCATAATTAGTTTACATAAAGTTCAGAAAACCTCAACTTAATTTGTCGTTGTGTTGCTTGATGCTAAATCACAGCTACAAATCACATACTCCTATAGAAAATGACTGGTCGCTTGTCGTTCTGTCACCTGCTAGTGTCAACGCATGGTTAGACCTCAAAAGACCCCCAGAACTGGGTCGTAACTGGCTCTGACTTCACGTACGCCAGCAAAATCCTAGACATTCCTGGGTGTTTTCAGTAGATACTTTCACTTCTACTCAGGTCTATTTATGAGGATGACAATGTAGTTTTTCTTAAAGCCTGTCTGAACCCAAACTAATGTCCCGGGTGGTTGTTAATGTGTTGCTATACTGTGGCTAAGGTATCCCATGTGGTTGTTAATGTGTTGCTATACTGTGGCCATGGTATCCCAGGTGGTTGTTAATCTGCTGCTATACTGTGGCTATGGTATCCCAGGTCATTGTTAATGTGTTGCTATAGTGTCGCTATGGTATCCCAGGTGTTTGTTAATATGTGTTCCCTGGGACATTTTACTTTATAATGTCTAGTGTAGCGGTTAGTATCACGTTTAGGGTTCGATGACCCACTTAGGCAAGAACATCACGCTATACCAGTAAGAGTCCTTGGGCAAGATTCCTAACAGTATGTTTGCCTTCCTCTGTCATGAACTGTTCTGGATAATACCATCCGCCAAGTGTGTGAATGTAAATTTAATTCCTAATTCTTTTTATTTTCTGAGGTTTTATTTCATTCTGTTGGTTTGGATCGGCTCGTGGTCTGCTTTACTGTCGCTCACATGTTTCATATCTGCTTTTTATTATAGAGCAAAGAAATCTGAAAGAGAAGAGTGGTGCCTTACTATGCAGATAGAGGCTGTATGGGCTAAGAGATTCCTCTCCAGCTCTATAAGGAACTCTTAAGCTCAAGTAGCTTCTGGTCCTTTTTACTGCCAATCATCAGCAGTGGTTTTTCGAAGGCTCCTATGCTGTGGTTGGAGCTTCAGTGGGCTCATTCAGGACCAGCTGTACAGACAGACCTTTACAATAGAGTAATACTTGTATATGAGGTTTCATTGAATATGGACACTTTCTGGCCATTTCCTATCCATTAGCTATTTGAAAGTAGAGACAGCATAATTCCGCCTCTCTCTGGAAGCTAAATGCTTCATTTTGGTGGAACCATGGAGGGCGTTTTCAAGTGGCTATTAAAATGTGGCAAGTACATAATCACATCCGGAGAGCGAGTAAACAGGCTGAGAGCTAGTTAACAGATATTTTTACACACAGACGTAGAGAATGTTGAAGATTAGCATGTCAGAAAGTTTGGATCTGGCAATTTGGTAGGATCAAAGTAGACTTAATCCATGTGTGTGGTGTATGAATGCGATAATGCAATTTTTTTTGTCTGTCCATCTGTAAATTTTGTCTGTGCAGAGTTATAGACCAGTTCTGAGTTCCAAAGCCACCTGATTACCTCGAATCATATTACGATAACATATGGTCTTCTACCCTAAAACATCTGGTTCCCCTTAAAACCCACACTGTTCTGTCTTCTCATTCTGACTCTTGGGCTACTTTGAATGATTTTGTTCTGATTTTGCTGGTTGCTGTTTCTCTGGCTTTACAACAGTCAGTGAAGGTCTCGCAGCTTGTTGGGTCTGCTAGGGCTACTACTGGACAGCTTGATCCTACACCTACATCATTGGTTAAAATACCTCTTCCGTCCATCTGTCCTCTGATTACTGAAGTTATAAATAGTTCACTGGGCTCAGGTTTGGTGCCTGATAGTCTGAAAGTGGCTTCTATTACCCTAGTCCTTAAAACACAGCTTGGTACCTGATGGTTTTACAAGTGACAGACCCATCTCCAACCTCCCATTTCTTGCACAGGATTTAGAGCCTACTGTAGCTGCCCGGACGGCTGATTGTATTGCATCTAATGGCTTGCTTGAGGTATTTCTGTAGGATTTAGGGCTAACCATAGCACAGAAATTGTCCCCTGGCACTGGGTAGGAAATGACTGGTTAACTGCGGCTGATGAGGCTATTTTGAATAAACTTGCTTTATTGGGCTTCACGGCTGCTTTCGACACAGTGTGCCATAATGTACTTATATCTAGGCTGGAAACTTTGTTTGGCGTCACTGGTTCTGCACTTACCTGGTACAAGGTCACGTCTCACTGACAGACAGCAGTTTATCTCTATTGAGGGATATAGATCTGTCTTATCTTTCTTATCAGGGGTCAGGACTCGGGCCGTTGCTTTTTATTGTGTATTTACTACCACGTGGTGATGTCATTAGGCAGCACGGTTTACAGTTCCATTGCTACGCTGAAAACACTCAAACATATATCTATACAGAACATACTCACAGACAACCTTCTCACAGACTACCTCCCCCTGTCTAGCTGACGTGAGGATCTAAATGACCAATGACGTCCTGAAGTTGTTTGAGGCGTTGCTTATTGCTTCTTCAGCTGTTACTGAAAAAATCAGCTAGTGTAGAGAGAGTCATTTTTTACTCAACTCTGTCATTTGACCCTCACATCAAAAGCATACCTAAGACATCCTCAGGAAAATGGCCAAGATTCACATTTTTACTGATTATTATGTAGCTGAGAGTCATATTCATGTTTTGGTAAGCTCCTGAATTGACTACTGTAATGCTGTTCCATGTGTTGTTCCTGCTCTGGTGTTCTAGCTCTGGTATACCTGCTCTGGTGTACATGCTCTGGTGTACATGCTCTGGTGTTCTAGCTCTGGTGTACCTGCTCTGGTGTTCCTGCTCTGGTGTACATGCTCTAGTGTACCTGCTCGGGTGTCCCTGCTCGGGTGTACCTGCTCTGGTGTACGTGCTCTGGTGTTCCTGCTCTGGGTGTACGTGCTCTGGTGTTCCTGCTCTGATGTTCCTGCTCTGGTGTACATGCTCTGGTGTTCCTGCTCTGGCTGTACGTGCTCTTGTGTTCCTGCTCTGGTGTTCTAGCTCTGGTGTACCTGCTCGGGTGTCCCTGCTCAGGTGTACCTGCTCTGGTGTACGTGCTCTGGTGTTCCTGCTCTGGTGTACATGCTCTGGTGTACATGCTCTAGTGTACCTGCTCGGGTGTACCTGCTCTGGTGTACGTGCTCTGGTGTTCCTGCTCTGGTGTTCCTGCTCTGGTGTTCCTGCTCTGATGTTCCTGCTCTGGTGTTCCTGCTCTGGGTGTACATGCTCTGGTGTTCCTGCTCTGATGTTCCTGCTCTGGTGTACCTGCTCTGGTGTTCCTGCTCTGGTGCAGTAGCTCTGGTGCAGGAGCTCTGGTGTTCCTGCTCTGGTGTTCCTGCTCTGGCTGTACGTGCTCTGGTGTTCCTGCTCTGGTGTACCTGCTCTGGTGTACCTGCTCTGGTGTTCTGCTCTGGTGTTCTACTCTGGTGCAGTAGCTCTGGTGCAGTAGCTCTGGTCCAGTGGCTCTGGTGTTCCTGCTCTGGTGTATCTGCCGTGGTGCACTTGCTCTGGTGTTCTACTCTGGTGTTCCTGCTCTGGTGCACAAGCTCTGGTGCACAAGCTCTGGTGCACTTGCTCTGGTGCAGTAGCTCTGGTGTACCTGCTCTGGTGCACTTGCTCTGGTGTACCTGTTTTTGTGTACCTGGTCTGGTGCACCTGCTTGGCCTTTGAACAGATTGCAGTATGTGCAGAATTCTGCAGTAGAGTTTCTTACCAAGTCTAAACCCTGGGATCACATCGTCCCTGCTTGGAAATATCTTCTTTGGCTCCCAGTACACTATCGAGTTCTATATAAAGTACTTTTACTTGCTTTTAAATCACTTCCTGGTCCTGCCCCTTTCAAATCTGGGTAGCTTGCTTCAGTCATATGCTCCCACTCATGCTCTCCGGTCTTCTGGTACCAACCTATTAACTGTCCCTAGCTAGGTCTCTTTGACGAGATGTAAATCGGCTCCATCTTAGCCCATTCATATCATTCTTATGGCTTGTTGGTGGTGCTGCTGTTCCTGCGTCCGTAGAACACTAGCTTCTAGCTGTTTGTTTAGGATGTGATATAATTAAAACTTGTTTTGATGCCCCCCTTTCTGTGGGCCGGATTAAGGTATTAATGTGCAAATATGTGATTGGCCGTATGAAGGCGTCTCATGGGCTAGTAGTTTGAGATCCCTGGTCTGCCTAGCCTAATTAAATGCACGCATTAGCATACATGTACCTTCTTTTGTGGCTGAGACGTAACTCAGACATTTCAGCTTGCACACATATACTGAAAAGGGCACGTCAGCTTTTATTGTACTCGTTATTCCACTGAAGGGAGAATGCTGTTACTCAAGCACAGGTTTAGCATACTCCACACACGCAGACATGGAGACAGGGCCAGGCATTCAGTTGAGACTATTACACACTGCTTTAATGAAATTACACTTAAGAGACTTTATTTAAGAGAAACTGATTACATTATAGCACAGCTATACAGAGCAATTATACCTCGGCCCTCTGAAAATAACTCTATGATAAAGGATTTGTTTTTATTTCAGCTGCTTCCAAAGTACTCGCCTCTTGGTCACTCAAAACAACCATTATACACATTTATAAAAGGTCAGGTACAGGCATTTTAAAAACTGAGATTTGTATTTAATGTCATCAGGAGCTCTAGATGGGAGGGCAACAGACTTTTAAGCAACAGACCTCATCCTGTCATTTTGTAGATTGACAATAGCACCTGGATGAGGCCTGGACTTAAGCTACTTGTTTACAATCACCTCAAACACAATCTGGGGTTAATACAAGAATACTGGTAGCTTTTGTTGTATACTTAATAATGAATATCACTGCATCATTTCAAAATATGATGCCATTAAGTAGGCAAAATATACGGTATATGCAGGCTAGCAGGCTAGCCGCCTGTGCCTTTAGCTGACATCGTAAAGGCTCATTTGTGGCTCCTGTCCTGATGTAACAGTCACTGCCCACGCACTTTCATACACTGTTTACTTTGGCATGAATGTTGAGCAATGCAGTCACTAGGGGACAGTCCAGAGTTAAAGGTCTCTGACAATAAGAAACATGGTGCCGTGACATCAAATGTCGTACAAGTGGCCTTGTTCCGCCAGGTTCCTTTTCCTTCTTGTCATTTCCGTGGACAGATGGCTATGACCGTGTCTCGCTTGAACTATTGGCTACACTGCCCCCCCTTGATTTCTGGTGGTACTGCTCTTTATCCATATCTGTAAGCTTTTAGAGAACCTGAACAAATACGGACAAAATGAAAGCAGAGTACGGGTAGAAGGCACCGACAATCTCTGTAGGCATTAACACTAGGCATACACAGGAATGAGCAAGTTTCGTCAGTGATGACTTTGGCAGTAGGCTACAAGTGGAGTAGCTGGTGCTGTTATCAGTGTAGATATAGTGCACTAGTACACAGTTATTGAGCAGCTAAAGCAGCTAAAGCAACTCAAGAATGGTTACTGTGATAGCCCAGGGGATTGCCATAATGTTCCTGTGGGAATGCTATAGTATCTAAAGGGTTTGCTAGGTGGTGTTTGCTAGGCAGCTGCATTGGTATTCCAGGTAGTTGCTAGGTGTCTGCTGGTGGTTGCAATGATATCCGACAAGTTATCAGACAAAAATCCAGCACAAAAAGGTAAAAGAAGAAGAACATAAATCAGATAACAATAGTGTTGAGCACTGCTTTGAAATACAGTGAAAGTCAAAATGAAAAGAAAGTGGGGGTGCTAACAACCACCTGGAAGACCACCAACACCGTTCCCATCAGATAACCAGCACTTTTATCTCTGAGAGAGAGAGGAGAACATCAAGCTCCACTTCAGTTCCTGCTTCAGATCTGAGAACATCCACAGGTGTCTCTGTCCACCCTTCCACTGTAAGAAGACACCTCAACACTATGGAGGTCTGAAAGGTGGTGTAGCTGTTCAAGAAGCTCCTCACTTAGAAAAGGAGACACACAGATCAAACAAAGAAGCTGCTGGTGTTCTCAGAACAATGGACTGACCACCCCAGAGTCCAGAACATCAACACCACTGAGTGTGTTTGGGATTTTTGGATGGTAAGAAGAAGAAGCAGAACACGCTAAACCAACTTCTAAGACTGAATTTTGGAGGTATTCTATCAAAACCAATATGCCTGTTTTGACACTGTAAAATGATTGACTTCTACTGAATGACTAAATAAAATAAGGGGTACCCAAACGTATTCGGAATTTGACCCACCATGTATTTTTTTTTCCATAGGCAAAAACAACATAGTCTTTAAAACGATGCACACCTCAAGTTCTACAGAACACGAGAGGACAAGTTCTACAGAACACGAGAGGACAAGTTCTACAGAACACGAGAACAACATCTTGGCTGTGATTCGGAAACTGTAGATCATCCCAGCTGTGATGTTATTAGCTATAACAAGAAGCCACAAGTGTTCTTTTACGCTTATACAACAGCTCATATACAAAACTGAGGACAACTGTACAGCAAAGAAGCCCTGAACACTGTGTGTTCTTAGTATTTACAAAGCACTCCGCCAAGAAAGTAGTTCCAGCTGCTTTAAGTGACCATTACTGTCACTTGGCAGTAGTTGAATGATACAGGAATAGTGGAAAAACTGTGCTGTTATTAGATGTAACAAGACAGGTAGAACGCTTCACATCCAGCTGTAAACAGTAAGCAGTAAAACCGTGTTGAAAGGCTGTTGTGGTCTGAAAGCGCATGTGCTTTAACATGGGTCTAGTCTGGTTTCTCCAGTGTCTCTCACTCTGCTGGATAACTATCCTCGTCTTGCTGCGTGAGCTGACCCACATGTGCCGAGGCCACCAGAAAAGCGATAGCTGTGAGGAGCTCGCTGATGAAGGAGATGGCGGCTAGGCCCAGAGACCAGCCAAAGTAGATGTTGATATCTTCCAGAGTTTTGTGTCCAGAAATGCACAAGGCTTCTTTGAAGGCCGCTGCGGAGTAGGCCACGTACACACAGATGCCAGACAGCGTGATGGCAGCTGGAGAGAGACAAAGTAGAAGGTTAGTTGCCTTGCAAAGGAACAGGGCAGGTTGGTGGGCAATATGTTAGCATTACTGTGGAGAACTGCATCACAGCGTTCTTCTCTGAGTAAAGGTAAAGGTCTGGGTGGGTAACTCACATCCAGCCAGCATGGAAGCACTACACATCTGCGTGGTCATTCAGAGTCATTTGGTGTGAAGGGCTCTGTTCTAGAGAAGCATATGAAGTAAGAACCTGTTCACAGCAGTGGTGAAGGTAACCAGACGTCCACCTCTAAAAGCTCCCTCACAGAAAGTTACTACATGAGATGGTTATGAATACACTGCATAATGTCTGAGATGCTATTTATGATAGTTTGGAGAAGATTTCAGCCTTAAACTCCATTCATGGTGGAGGGGTACATGCTGCAGGGCGCTGTGAGGCAAAATTAGTCCCCCAAAGAAAACTTATTATTTCCAGGTTTCCAGATTTTCCCATCATCAACATTCCATATAACACTCAGAAGACACTTGTAGGTTCACTGGTGGTTTAGATAGTCAATAAAATGTCTATATGTGTGTTCTAGACATAGAGAACCCTGGTTCCCATCACCACCACTGTACAGAACATCTGGACCATCTCACACCAAATCCACTCTCAATCACTGTTTACATCTCACACCAAACCCACTCTCAATCACTCTGTTTACACCTCACACCAAACCCACTCTCAATCACTCTGTTTACACCTCACACCAAATCCACTGTCAATCACTCTGTTTACATCTCACACCAAATCCACTCTCAATCACTCTGTTTATACCTCACACCAATCCCACTCTCAATCATTCTGTTTACACCTCACACCAAACCCACTCTCAATTACTCTGTTTACACCTCACACCAAACCCACTCTCAATCACTCTGTTCACACCTCACACCAAACCCACTCTCAATCACTCTGTTTACATCTCACACCAAACCCACTCTCAATCACTCTGTTTACATCTCACACCAAACCCGCTCTCAATCACTCTGTTTACACCTCACACCAAGCCCACTCTCAATCACTGAGCACACTGGGCAACATCCACAATGCAGGCTGGAGACAGTAAGAGAACCCCTGAATTTAAAGGCCTGTTCCTCCTTTAGCTGCTAATAAGATCTGCACAATGGTGAGAGTTTGGACCGTTCTCCTGCAGGTGTGTTTCAAATTACCAGTATTTCTGGGGTGTCCTGCTGGCACAGCCCCCTTCAGGGCCTACCACAGCATCTCCGTAGGGTTCAGGTCAGGACTCTGACTCTGCTATTCCAGAACCCAGATCTTCTTCTTTGTGTCATTTGTGCTGTGGGTCATTGTCTTCTGGCATCAACCACTGTCTCTTTAGCCTGAGGTCATGGACTGCTGCCCTTACATTCTCCTGTAAGATGTTCTGATGGACCTTTGAATTCATTGTCCCCTCAATGATGGTGTCCAGACCCTAAGGCAGCAAAGCAGCCCCAAACAATGATACTGCTTCCATCATGCTTCACAGTTGGGATGAGGTGCAGTTTACCACAGGTTGTTTATCACCTCTTTCAGGGTTACCTGTTGTGCTCTTTCAAGTGATCCTAACAGGATGCCCCCCCCCCCCCCCCCCCGGGCAGTAGCAACAGTCCCCCATTTTC
>CM067477.1:21115474-21131817 GCA_034552555.1 Semaprochilodus insignis | reverse complement strand
TAACAGGATGCCCCCCCCCCCCCCCCCCCAGGGACAGTAGCAACAGTCCTGAATTTTCTCCATTGCTAGAGTGGTGAACAGCGTGTTCTTTGTGGTGAGCACCAGATACTATCAGGTGAGCACCAAATGCTATAAAAAAAATACACCACATTTGTATGTGGTGCACGCAACTCGGAATCTGGTGCTCAACCCAGACTATTGCTTGCCATATCGTTAAGGTTCATTCATTCATTCAATCTTTAATATTCTAATTAATGAAATATTAACCTTTATGAATCAGGGAACTCTTCATTATTGAATGGTAAAGATGTGCAGACTGTTCCATAACAGTGCTAAGAGGCTGTTCAGGCAAACTGGTTCTATATCTTAGCACTTGTAGCACGTGTACATTCAACAAATGAGCTAGCAGTGCGTTCTGAATTCACTTCACCAGTCACAGTTGACATGAAGGTGTTTTGTGGGTTTCTCAGGCGTGCAGTGGCTAAAACCATTACACAGTAGGTTTGCCAGCTCCATCTGAAACGGTTTGGTTTAATAAATGTTTACACTTTGTTTTACATAGTTTTTAATACTGCACATTGTTTGAATCAATACATTCTCGTATAGATGGTTATAAAAAATATTATTTGTTCATCATATGTAACTATTAACGTACAGTCTAAATTAAGCAAAATAACTGACTAGTTGTCTTTCCTACTAGATACTTATGACTCCTAACAGATCTAACAGATGCTAACAGATCTTATCAATCCATAAGATCTGGTTGGACAGTAGCCACCCAGCACACGGCCTGTCCACCTTACTGCCTTCAGGCAGGAGGTACCGCAGCATCCAGGCTATGGAAAATATCACTGAGTAACTTTATAAGAACATACATAAATGTCCTGACATGTTGTGCAAATGACAAATAAAACCAAAACTTCAACTTAAACACCACTCACCGCCGCCCTCTATAGGAGTTATGAACAACCATTAAACTGTAAATACTATACTTTTTTAGGCAATGCTAAACGCTAACACACTCCCATCAAATCACTGAGGATTGTTTATTATTTGTATTTAATTGTTTTGTTGAACACATACATTTTTCCTGGACAATTAAATGGTTTTACATATAATTTAGATGCCTAAAACTACAACCCAAATTCCAAAAAAGTTAGGACACTGTGTAAAATGTAAATAAATGTAAATAAAAACAGAACACAATGGTTTGCAAATCTCATAGACCCATGTTTCATTCACAACAGAACATCACACATCAGATGTTGAGACATTTTACCATTTGATAAATATTGTTACCTCATTTAGAACCTGATGGCAGCAATGCATCGCAAAAAGGTTGGGACAGGGGAAACGAAAGGCTGGAAAAGTAACTGGTACCAATAAAAAACAGCTGGAGGAGCAATTAGCAGCTAAGTCACATGATTGGGTATAAAAAGAGCATTTAGGAGAGGCAGAGTATCTCAGAAGCAAAGATGGACAGTGGTTCACCAATATGGGGAACAATTTCCGAAAAATGTTCCTCTATGTAACATTGCGAAGACTCCGGATATCCCACCATCTACAGCACACAACATCATCAACAGATCCATAGACTCTGGAGAAGTCCCTGTGCACAAGAGACAAGGCTGATGGTCAATGTTGGATGCTCGTGATGGGTCCTCATGTCTTAAAAACAGGCATGATTCTGTACTGGAAATCACTGCATGGGCTCAGGAACACCTCCAGAAATCACTGTGTCTGTGAACACAGTTTGCCGTGCAATCCGAGGTGCAAGTTAAAGCTGCATCATGCAAAGAAGAAGCCATACGTCAACACGATCCAGTAGCGCTGCCGTCTTCTCTGGGCAAAATGAGAAAATATGGAAACTGTTCTGTGGTTAGATGAATCAAAATCTGAAATTCTTTTTGGAGACTACGGACACCGTGTTCTGCAGACTCAAGAGGAGCATGATCATCCAGCTTGTTATCGGTGCACATTTCAAAAACCTGTATCTCTGATGGTATGGGGCTGCATAAGTGCCTATGGCGTGGGCAGCTTACACATCTGGAAAGGCCCTATCACTGCTGAACAGTACATAGAGGGTTTAGAACAGCATATGCTCCCATCCAGACAGCGTCTCTTTCAGGGAAGGCCTCGATACTGAACTGGGTGCTGAACTGGCTTGCCTGCAGTCCGGCAAAGAAGACCTAGGACTGAATCAGCTAGAATCCTACTTCAGACAAGAATGCTACAACATTCCCAAAACTCCAGCAGGTGGTCTCCTCACTTCCCAGAGGTTTACAGATGGTGGTTAAAGAAGAGGGGATGCTACACAGTGGTAGACATCGCCCTGTCACTGTTTTGGTGTCACACTTGCGGGTTTCCCCTCTACCTCTGATCTCCCGAACTCCATCTCCCAGAACCCACCACCTGATAATGTCACCGTTACATGTCCACCTTCACCCAATCACGTCCAATTTTCCCATTGGTCGTGTCAGGAAAGCTAACCACACACACCTGTTGGTAATCAAGTCTGTTTGCTTATATACCCCTGGTTTTCACCCCCACTTTGCGAAGTATTGCCACTCTGTAGCATAGCAAGCATTCTTGCCATTGTTCTTCCTTATTGCTTGTCTGGTTTGTATTCCGATTTTCCCTTTTCTGGTTTTCCCTTTTGTTCTGGTGGCTGGTTGTTTGGTAAGTTGGCTTTCGACTCTTGCCTGTCCCTCTGGTTTATGACTCTGCCTTACCCCTTTGTTATTTTTGCCTGGATCCTGTTGTTGAGCTTAACCGCTAACCTGCCCAAAAAACATTGCTCTGGTTTTAGCTCAGCGTGCGTCACTCTAAGTTTGTTAGACATTTGAAATGCGTTGCTGCCATCAAGTTAATTTTAGAACTGGGGTTGTATTTGTGCATCTGTCCTTTCGACGATGAGTGTAAAGACAAGCGATTTAGATGGCTAAAACTCTTTCACAGCACCATACACTGATATTAATACAATTTAAACCAGTAAACTAATTTAAAATGCACACAGTTTTTATAACGTGTTAAGTTGTGAGGACCATACATTCTGGTGGGCACCTGATAGGCAGCCCTCTCTGAGAGTGCGCGAGAGCAGATTAGTGTGTGTGTGTGTGTGTACTTTATTGAGGGCGAGGACACTCACCGCCACACATCAGCAGCAGTCCGGTCGCTAGTAGCAGTGGGTGGGCCCGGGCCAGCATGCTCATCACCCCCAGCATCCCCCCGACAAACAACACGATCATGCTGAGAGGCAGCAGCACCATGAAAGCCCCCTGCATGTCTGTGGAGAGACACAGTGAGGGTTAGGCTTACAAGCTCCAACTGACTCATATGATCATATGATCATTATTATTCGCGCAAGGAGCATTTTAATGGGATATTTCTGAGAGTATAATGCAGCAAATATACACAAAGTGTGCACAATACAAGGCCTGACCGAGCACTCTACCCTGGATACCTCCCACGTACAGGTTACTGATTTTTCAGGAGATGTTTCTGAGGAGATCAGATAAGAGATAATCCACTTGCGCATGAAAGGAGAAAGTCAAAGGAAAAGAAGTGATAAAACCAGGAAATCCCAAAACTGGAGCTCAAATAACTGATTAAAACCCACATCTCCTCGCCAGATAAACGCCTCCACTTCTGCTTCAGATCGGGAAAGACACAAGGGAAGTTTCTCCCCTTTTACTGCAGTAACAGCCTCTACTCTTCAGGGAACGCTTTACACTAGATGTTGGAACATTGCTGTGAGGATTTGATTGAGTATTAGTGAGCTCAGGTACTACTGTTGGAACATTTGCTGTAAGGATTTGATTGAGCATTAGTGAGGTCAGGTACTGAGGCTGGAACATTACTATGAGGATTTGATTAAGTATTAATGAGGTCAGGTACTAATGTTGGAACATTGCTGTGAGGATTTGACTGAGTATTGGTGAGGTCAGGGAATGATGTTGGAACATTGCTGTGAGGATTTGATTGAGCATTAGTGAGGTCAGATATTGGTGTTGAACATTGCTGTGAGGAGTATTAGTGAGGTCAACTACAGATAAACAGCTCCACTCCTGCTTCAGATCAGGAAAGACCCACAGGGGGATTAAGCTAAAGTTAATTCAGCTGCCTACTTATGAATCAGGAGCTATTCTAACCACAGCATCAGCACTACAAAGCTCAAAACTCCAGGTCACTGCTAAAACACAAGACGTCTGCATATCATTCTTTACCTCATGCATCCCCAAAGAAACTATGACCGTGCAATCAAGGGTTTATTTACACCTCCCAGCACATCTGATTGCTTTCACAGAGGAAGCCCAATTGAAAGGAAATACATCAGAAAGCTATGAACATGCATCTGCACAAACACATCTCAGATATCCATGTCACCAGAGAATATCACTGCTGTCGAAACGAAACCTCGTATCTCCAAAACAATAACTTTACAGTAGGAGGCAAAAACATACTTCACTTTCCATGTAAGTCAATAGAACCAGTGTTGGGGAGTCGATTCCAAAGAGTCAGTTCTTCTATTCCAGCTGGTCTGGGAGCCAGAGTCGACTCCTGGCCAAAAACTCATCGAAATGCTGGGAGTCAGCTCCTTGACTCCAGCCGCTGTAGCACTCTGTACGTCCTGAGCCGCAGATCTTCATTGCTTTTATGGTTTCGAATGTGATAAACAATTATTAGAAACTGAAAAGGCAAAGAAAATGGAAGAAACACCGTTTTTCTGAGGCCATTGTGGAAAACACAGTAGAGCTGAGCTTTGCTCCTTTTTCCAGTTTTTGTTAATCAGTTTTCAGTTCCACCTTAAATGGCACTGCTGTTGCATTCTGGCGGTGGCTCAGCATTAAGGTACAGCTGCATCTCTTAATGTGCACAGAGCCAACTTAGCCTCTTAAAAGAGAAAGATGATTACATTCAACTCGTTACTGATGGTACTGATGTTGGAACATTGCTGTGAGGATTTGATTGAGCATTAGTGAGGTCAGGCACTGATTTTGGCACATTTGCTGTGAGGATCTGATTGAGCATTAGTGAGGTCAGGTACTGGTGTGAGGATCTTACTGGGCATTAGTGATGTCAGGTACTGATGTTGAACATTGCTGTGAGGATCTTACTGGGCATTAGTGAGGTCAGGTACTGATGTTGAACATTGCAGTGAGGATCTTACTGGGCATTAGTGAGGTCAGGTACTGATGTTGAACGTTGGTGTGAGGATCTTACTGGGCATTAGTGATGTCAGGTACTAATGTTGAAACATTGCTGTAAGAATTTGATTTATTTAAGATGCTGTAAGATTTACTCTATTCGGCACCTTTAGACGACCCCCAGGTACACTTTCTGACCAGTTCAAACCCAGGTGGTGTGCTGTTAACACACTGATCAATGGCGCATGGCAATGGTTGCTAAGCTTCAGGAGGAGACATGCATACAGCTGGAACTTCACATCTGTTCCCTCCATCTCTCTCACTGCAAACGTACATTTCCCCAGTCATGCACACAGCTCTGCAGCAGCTGGCTGAGCAAATTAACCAATTATAGAGCAATCTTCCCAACACCCCGCTGACTGACACAGGTGACTATTCAGACTATTCTCAACTTCTGCATAATTCTGTGTGTTAGGTATAAAAAAAGTGATTGAGAGTTGGTTTGGTTCAGATGGATTTTAAATCAGATGGATTTAAACCCCCAGTGAACCTACATGAACATGAACCTACATGAACCTACAAAACCTGAAACAGTAAAGTGATAACTGAAGCGGTTTATAAGAGTACCCTGCCTGTGTAATAAGGCATATTTCTTTACTGGCTCCACACACTCTCCTCTGCTCTCACACACCTACAGCTGATCTAGGATGCCCATATATACCTGTTTGTTTGCTCTGCCTGTTTGCAACATCTCTGTGTGTATGTTGTCCTGGTCTTGACTCCTGCCTTTGTCGCTTGTTTTTTGCTATTATGGATTTGTCTCTGATGCTGGCTGCCTGTGTTTTGACCCCTGCCTGTTTTGACTCTGATTCGTGGACTGCCACTAATAAAACCACTCAGCATTTGCTACCTGCCTCAACCCCTTCATCATGCGCAAACTGCAACAGCTGTGATTGGTTCGCTTGGTTGCATTGTCATTCCATCTTTGCATTTCATCCCTCACCACCATATTTCCATTGTTCAACACCTACTACTTCCAGCTCCAACGTAACCCGCTCAATTTCAGCCCCCATCGTTTGCAGAACACCAAGGAAGTTAACACAGTGGCATAGAAACCCATTGCGCACTAGTGTTTTGGCGGTGTAATTGCGTAGCGACACAACATTGCACAAGTGTATACGCCACTTGCCCAATCTACTGAATAGACCCTGCATTGATTCAATCAGAGCTATAAATCAGCCTTTAGTGTGTGGCGATTGATGACCTGCCTGCTACCATGGCTGTTTAATTAGCGAAGACAATGCCATGCTATGCATAGAGGTTGCTCAGGTGTTGCTAGGCCATTGCTATGCTATCCCAGGTGGTTGCTAGACCTTTCCAATGATATCCCATATTGTTGTTGCAAGGCTGTTGGAATAGTATCCACAGTGGTTGCTAAATTATTGCTAGGCCATTTCTATATTATCTTGGATGACTGCTAAGGTGTTGCTTGCCAAACTATTGCTATGGTTTGCCAGGTGGTTGCTAGGGTTTTGCTGTACCATTGCTATGTTACCCCAGGTTGTTGTTAAGAAGTTGCCAGGTCGTTGATATTTTATCTCAGATGGGTGCTATTTTGTTGCAATAGGTCATTGCAATAGCACCTGCAGCAGCTGTTACCCTAAGATGTGGCTAGGCTATTGCTATGGTATCCCAGGTGGTCACTAAAGTTGGTTGCCAGGTTGTGTGTATAAATGTGTGCTAGTATGTATGTAAGTCTGAATGTAATATCTATGAAGGTCAGTGTCCACATATGTGTGACTAGTCCCAAAAGCGTGAGTGCACTATTCCCAAACAGGTGGTATAGCCGGGCAAAGTTGTGGTTGTGATCGTGCAAAGCAGAGAAGAATAATAATAAGAAAAACAAGATAACGAGTCCCAGTGCAAACATAAGACTCTCACTGCATGGTTCAGCTCTGCTAGCCTTGAGCTGTCACCAATCTCAGCAACCTTCAGTCTTTCAATTAGTTTATCTCTAATAGGATCCACAGCTGCCACCACTGTCCGAGTGTGAACAGCACAAGACTGCTTTTAACACGCTTTTAACCCATTATACTATGTTCCAGTGACATTCAGCTGGCAGAAAGAAGCTTTTGGACTTGTTCAAGGACAGCTGAACTCATTAAAAACCTTATTTTCTTCAATACTTTACTCAGTATTGTAACATGTTATGCACATGTTATGCAGACACACTGGAAGGTGAACACTAAAGCCAAACAGCCTTGCCATTTAATCAAGGCAGAAGACTTAGCTGAAAGCCCAGTGTAATTATTTTCTAATACCAGCTTATAACGGTATAATATACAGTGATTCTCACTGGAGAATTCAGTCTTTGCCAGGCTGTACTCTCAATCTAATTATCATGCCAAATTCCTTCACTGCTCTATCTCTGAAATGGAAACTCTATGAGATGTTAATTTAAATGCACTTGGATTAAAATGGGACTTTTCTTCCTGATACTGTTACCAATCCGGCATTTCTACGTTAGGAGTTATAAAATGAGTTATTTTCAATAGATGCACTTCACTTAAGATCATATTCAAACCATTCATATAAGCTCCCCGGGCAAATAATGAGTCCCCTCTGTGATGTTCTGAGGGTGGGTTTAATTGTGTGGAAATGGGTTCTTTGGTTGAGGTGACAGTATATTTGAACCACAGTGCCTACATGGAGCTGCTGGAACAACCAGGTTTCCCCAATAGTTCATCTTACAGAGGAACATAACATTCCTATAACATACCCTGTATTCCAAGATGAGTATTCCGGCGTTCACAGGGCCGCATGTGTGACTGATTGGCATGATGAACATTCAGGAGCACATTCACACAGAATCCTCTTGGAAATCTGTGGGACTACCTGGAACAACCAGTAAAACACCAGGGAAGGCATCCACCAAATCTGGACCAACTGACCAATTCTTTGATATAAGAGTGTCTGAACATTGATGCGGCCTACGTCCAGAAACTTGTCCAGTCCATGCCAAATCAATATGGCTATATATTGTGAAATACTCCTAGCAGATTCCATGCATCAGTGAACATAATCTGAACACCTCAGTGTCACTGCTGGACTGAGAATCGTCCACCAACCAGAATTATCCAGCCAACAGCGTCCTGTAGGCAGTGTCCTGTGGGCAGCGTCCTGTGGACAGCGTCCTGTGCCCACTGATGAAGGACTAGAGGATGACCAACACTGCACTGTGCAGCAGCAGATGAGCTATTGTCTCTGACTGTACAGACCAGCAAGGTGGACCAGCAAGGTAGGAGTGTCTAATAGAGTGGACAGTGAGTGGACAGTGTTTAAACACTCCAGCAGCACTGCTGTGTCTGATCCACTCACACCAGCACAACAAACACTAACACACCACCACCACATCAGTGTCACTGTAGTGCTGAGAATGATCCACCACCCACATAATACCTGCTCTGTGGTGGTCCTGTGGGGGTCCTGACCATTGAAGAACAGAGTTGTTAGGAATGAAACAGTTCGGCGGCAGCTCCTTGTCAGGACTCTTTACTGCTGCACAGTTGGTACATACAAAGATCAGATATGTTAATAGTACAGTTTAGGGCCACTTTTATTGGTCCATTCATCACTAAATGTTTATAGAATGTGATGGGGAGCTGGAAAAAAGGCCGGTTTGGGGTTGTATTATAGTGATGACGTGCTTTTTGTATAGTTTGGCTCCTAGCTTAGGAGTTAATCAGAGGTCAAACAATCTAATACATAAAAGTGATAAAACTGAAAAAAGAGGAAGATCGAATTCAGGGCTTTTAGCTAGCGGCCTGCTGAGCGTGTTTTAGCAGTAATGATTTTGCCAACAACAGTGCAGATTGTCCTTCAGCATAACAAAGACAGCACCGCACCAAACAACCCTCCCATGTATACAGTTATAATCTGAATTATTATAATTACACAATACTTTCAATGCTTCATGTCTCTATCTCTATCTTCATGTCTCTATAGTGGCAATGAAGAGGCTGTAAATTCCAGGCCCAGCAGTTTGAATGTCCCTGACAAGCCGAACAAACAAAAGCAAAGAGAAGAAAAGAAGAGACCGCTGAACTTGAGCTGTACAGAGAAGAAATTACAGCTGCGGCACGTGACAGAACCGCAGCAATTACTGCAGCACTCAGCGCCTCCTCTCTCTCATTTACAGGGCGTTTCAGAGCTTTTCCTCACACTTTCAGCCACTTCTTTTGTCGTGTTGCACAGACACTAATAGTGCTGTTGATCTGTGATGTGTGTTGGGAGGAGAGAGATGGACGTGCAGCTTCAGCTCAGGGGTGCATTTCTCCTCCCAGCTTATGGCATTAGACCCACCATAAAATCACAGTCCGTTCCTTTTATAGACCAGAGAGAGCAGATTAAAGCACAGGTCAACAGTAACACTCTGAGGTGGAACTCAGGCTGAAAAGAGGTTGATGTGGTATCTAAACACTGTTAAAGCTCCAAAACATCCAGTTTCACTGTCCAGTATATGGAAACTCAGATGCAAATAAATTGCTGGAATCTCGATTGGACTTGGCAACTCAAACTCGCCCTGAAATGACCTGCGACTTCACTTGGCCTAGAACAAACAAAATGGACTCAATTAGGAGCGACAACAGTAACACAGCTCCTGAACTTTGTCTGTGAGTTTTGTTGCGATCGTGCACTGCGGTCATTATTGCAGTGCTGTTCTCCTGCGGCGCTCAGCAGTGTCAGGGTCAATACAGCTTCAATAACAAAGGGTTCCATAAAGAAGAACCTTCAGGCTGAAGGACAGTACCGAACTGCTCTAGTGCTCTAATGAGGTCAGTCTTGTTATTGCAGGTAAACAGTGCACATGTACTTAGTAAACTGTTCCTTCATCCATTCATTCCTTTATCCATCCCCAACACTGTTCTTTCATTCCTTCATCCATTACCAACACTGTTCCTTCATCCCTTCATTCCTTTATCCATCACCAACACTGTTCTTTCATTCCTTCATCCATCACCAACACTATTCTTTCATTCCTTCATCCATCACCAACACTGTTCCTTCATCCATTCATTCCTTCATCATCACCAACACTGTTCCTTCACCCCTTCATTCCTTCATCCATCACCAACATTGTTCCTTTATCCGTTCATTCCTTTATCCATACACCAACATTGTTCCTTCATCCATTCATTCCTTTATCCATCAGCAACATTGTTTCTTCATCTGTTCATTCCTTTATCCATACACCAGTCATTCTTCCTTCATCCATTCATTCTTTTATACATACACCAATCATTCTTCCTTCATCCATTAATTCCTTTATCCATACACCAATCATTCTTCCTTCATCCATTCATTCCTTTATCCATACACCAATCATTCTTCCTTCATCCATTCATTCCTTTATCCATGACCAACATTGTTCCTTCAGCCGTTCATTCCTTTACCCATCACCAACATCGTTCCTTCATCTGTTCCTTCCTCCACATTGCTTCATCAATCCGTTTGTTGGTCTGTGCATTTTCCATCCAGTTAGTGTCACATTTAAGCTGGATAATGATTATACTTCTGAATGAGAGTGTTGGACAGAGAGCTGTCAATCAAGCCAACCAACATAAATGTTATACAAACCACAGGGTAGTCAACCAATTCGAGTTGTTTAGCCTCTTTCCTCCTCATTCCAGTGGTTGAAATGGATTGTAGCTCACTGAAGGTTGAAACCAAATCAGAGCATTCATTGTTCCTTCACACCAACAAACCACTGCAGATTCCCAGATCAGAATTTGGAGCTTTCTGCAGCATCTCTCAGTGGAAATCTCCTCAGCCTCTCCTTGTGGAGAAAACAGCGTGATCAAAGCTGGACCAGAGGATATTGTAGTCATTGATCAAAAGACCATTTCAGCTCAGAGGAGCCTTCAGGTCTTTCAGGCTAGAGTGCTTCAGTGCCACCGCCACTGTGCTCTCCACCCTGCACGGACATGTACATCTCTGGAAAGAGTGTGTTTGAAAGAATAATGTCACACTTCAGTCTGAGATACTTTACCAGGAAATAAGGAGTGCAAAATGTAAATGAAACAGAATGCAATGATGTGTATTTAACTAAACACTAACACTAAAAAAGCTCACCCGACAAAATGAGTCAACATGCATGTTTAAAGTGGTAGTAACTTCAGGCTCCTGCAGATGGCGCTGCACGAGGATGATGGGGCTGTAAATCCCTGCGGGGTGTGAGAGACGGGATCCATAGATTGGGAAGAGGTGCTACAGTGCAGTGAATGTCTCGTTCCATGTGTGGAAAATGGCTCCAAAGCAGATGTTAATGATTGGCTAAAAGGAGTGACTGTATTTGGGTGTGCCAAAGACCATAGTGTGAAGGAAGTAGCTGAATCTGCAGGTGTTTGGAAGCGTACGGCCTGTTATTGGTGCTGGTGGAGGTATTACACACTGGTAGGTACATTTCATTAGGTTTATCTGCCCATTTTGAATTTATAATCAGTATAATTGGTGCAGGTCTGTACAGCTCTGTGTTCACTTCTATTAACAGCACAGACAGACAGATAGATAGATAAATAGATAGATAGATAGATAGATAGATAGATAGATAGATAAAACAGAAAAATACATATTTCTCATAACAGGGCCAACAACAGTAATGATTTCCAGTCTGAAACTGGTGTCATGTCTAGACGATGCTGAACATTCCGGTAAGTATTCCAGAGGAAAAGAAACCCCTCTATTGTGTGGTACTGCTAACAGTCCAACAGTAACCTGAATTGATTGAGCTCATTAATATGGGCTGTTCTCAGCAGGCGTTTCTGCTTTTTAGTGAGGGGAAAAAAGGACAATGATGTCGTGGGGAGCGCCGGCAGGTGGGCTAACCAAATTAGTTGTGAAAATCATGGCATGCTGCTCCGGGGACCACTCGTTACAGCTGGTTCACATACAGCTGTGCTTTTCCTCAGTAACGTATCCATGGGAACCCAATCACAACCGGCCAATATTGGGGCAGGGTGATTCAAAGTCATTTCACATGCAGGGAATGTGTATGTTTGCCTGTGAGTGGCGTGTACATGTGACAGTATTATTGGGGCATATGATGGAATCAGGAACAGGATGAAGTTTCATTGCAAATCATTGCAGTCGCATGGAAACCTCACGCTTTTAGAACACAACAGTTTCCCTTTAGTATGTCGTGTGGATGTTTTGTGATGAACAGTTCAAAATTATATGACTGTGTACAGACTGGAGATGGTACGCGCTGGTACAAAATCAGCAGCACCTACCAGAACATGATAATAACTCTATAGACTGTACTGATCTAACCTGATCACCCCAGCCCATACACACTGGGCTCCACTAACCCACAGGAGTACCAGAACATGGCTACAATACTATAGACTGTACTGATCTAGCCCTGATCACCCCAGTCCACGCACTGGGCTCCTCTACCAGAACATGACTACAACACTATAGACTGTACTGATCTAACCCTATCTATTTCCCTCTACTACATATGCAAATTGCTACACCTCACTTCTAGTAGCATTCTGACATACAGTTACTATTTGGGCATGCCAAAGGCCGTAGTGTGAAGGAAGTAGCTGAATCTGCAGGTGTATGGAACCATACGGTCATACGGTCATACAGGCAGAAATCCCAGTCTACATTAAACTCTCCTCGGGAATTGTGACAAGGACGGCATCCACCAAATCTGACCCAACTGACAAATTCTTTGATGCAAGAGTTTCTGAACATTGATGAGTCACTCCATGACAGTCTGGTGCCACACCATTTCAGTCTTTGGTGACGTTGATGTGGTGTTAAGGACAGTCATTGTAACAGTCTGTGTGCTTGTAGTCCTGCGTGCTGCAGCCGTCTGCCAATGGTGCTACACTAACAGGATGATTCATGGAGGGCATCACTGCTCGTTGAATGTCCACAATCGTGGCTGTTGGGTCAATCTGCACATATCAGACATTTCGTCGGTTCTCCCTCTGTGGTTTGTGTAAATTGCCTTCTGCTACCCACTGCTGCCAACAACATGCTATAGTAGTATCTACACAACCTGTATGGTGAGCAATACGTCAATCAGACCATCCTGCTTCCTGAAGCCCTACGATGTGACCTCTCTCAAATTCTTCCAACTGCTTGAATTGCTTTGGAACTCTTCTCTGAGGCATACTTCACTTGCAAAGGATGCTACCAACACAACAGTACAAGTCAGAATGGATAGCACGCACAACAGGACGACCTTACACTATATTGCCAAAAGTATTCACTCACCCATCCAAATCATTGAATTCAGGTGTTCCAATCACTTCCATGGCCACATGTGTATAAAACAAAGCACCTAGACATGCAGACTGCTCCTACAGACATTAGTGAGAGAATGGGTCGCTCTCAGGAGCTCAGTGAATTCCAGCGTGGTACCGTGATAGGATGCCACCTGTGCAACAAGTTCAGTCGTGAAATTTCCTCACTACTAAATATTCCACAGTCAACTGTCAGTGGGGTTATAGGAAAGTGGAAGCGAGTGGGAACGACAGCCACGCACAATGACAAAGCGGGGTCAGTGGATGCTGAGGCACATAGTGCACAGAGGTCACCAACTTTCTGCAGTCAATCACTACAGACCTCCAAACTTCATGTGGACTTCATGGAATGGGTTTCCATGGCCGAGCAGCTGCATCCAAGCCTTACATCACCAAGCGTAATGCAAAGCATCGAATGTAGTTAGTGATGTAAAGCATGCCGCCACTGGACTCTAGAGCGGTGTGGATGTGTTCTCTGGAGTGACCAACCACACTTCTCCGTCT
The DNA here is from genome assembly GCA_034552555.1 of Semaprochilodus insignis. Classification (NCBI taxonomy): domain Eukaryota; kingdom Metazoa; phylum Chordata; class Actinopteri; order Characiformes; family Prochilodontidae; genus Semaprochilodus; species Semaprochilodus insignis. The sequence goes on along the minus strand of CM067477.1, from coordinate 21,117,848 downwards.
GGCAAGCTGATGGATGAGTCTAGATTTCCAATCCAACTAACATCACATTTTTTCATTTTCATAAATGTTCTGAATGGCTGGGGACACATGGTTCACTATACAAGCAACATTAAAAACAAGCAGACCACGAGCAGCACTGCTACTCATCATAGCCCCCTGTCTGATTTGCTGTCTCCATCAAGAGCGCCGGGGCTGATTAGCCCTGTTAGAGTGGCAATTCTGTCTGGAGGTGTGAATATCAGTGTATATATATATATATATATATATATATATATATATATATATATATATATATATGTATAGCCGTGAATCAGAGAGAGGGTCTGGTCTGATTAATTCAAACGAGGAATAGACCAGACCTGCTTTCCTACTGGATCCCTCAACACTGGCAAAAATGTGCACTTTTCATCCTTTGCCTTCATTACAGCTTCCATTCTTCTCAGGAGACTCACTTTCAGTTCCTCTGAGAGACACACCTCCAGAGTTCAGTCTTAGAAGCTTGTTTAGCATATTTTGCTTCTGCACCATCCAAAGAACCCCAAACACTTTCAGAGATGTTGAGGTCTGTTAAACTGATGGCGACAGTCTTGGTGGTGTACCAGGTCTTGCAGGTTGTTAAGAGTCCTATTTTCTCCAAATTTCCAATTGTTCCAGTTATTTTTTTGTGCATTTCTCCTTCCTTTGTCAAGTGGTATATCTTACTGTCTTTTGTACTTAATGGTACGTATTGACTGGATAATTCTGGGCTTTCGCTCTGCAATCTATATAGGCAATCATCAAAAGAATAGCTGTACAAATAGCTGCACCCAGAAAGAATCAAACGACATGAATGAAACTTGATGGGTAGGTTTGACATTGTGAGACATGCAAATTACGTTAAGTTTCACACTCTTCCGCACGTGTGGAGGTGAGCAGGGACAGGCCTTATCACAATACCTGACCGACCCAACAGCCACGATTGCAGATATTCAGTGAGCAGTGATGTCCTCCATGAGTCATCCTGTTAGTACCAGCACCATTGGCAGATGACTGCACCACGCAGGACTACATGCACGCAGACCGTTACAACGACTGTCCTCAACACCACGTCAGCATCACCAAAGATTGCAATGGTGTCGTGCCAGACTGTCATGGAGTGACTCAGAATGGCAGTGGGTCATCTTCAGTGACGAGTCCCGCTTTTGTCTTGGTGGGGACGACCAACAAATCCGTGTGTGGAGGCACCGTGGTCGGCGCTAGATGAATGGTTTGTTCTCACACGTCACACGTCCAGAAGGCCTGTTGTCACCCCACCATCTGCAAGAACTGTGTGAGAATATTCAAGCTGCATGGGATTATCACAGGACACCATTAGGAGCCTCTACAACTCCATACAACTCCCGACGCCATACTGAGAGACACTACTTGTGTATGTGTAGCTCAATAAATATTGTCCATGTCAGTCTAAATTTATCATCATTTATTGTTCCTGGTAACCTTTATCTTCCTTCCCAATAGCACTGCAATCCCACACTTCCTTCCGGGTGCAGCTGTTCTTTTGATGATGAGTGTATATTGATTATAATAAGTGACACAAACAGAATTCTTTCTCCATACAGAAACATGGACAAATGCTGATGGTGAACTACAGAGTAACAACACATCCTCAGAGGTCCCCCTTTCCTGTGAAGGACACCTGCTGATAGGTAGGCTATATATGGAAAGCACACTGGAAATCTATGTATTAGCGGTCCCCAGTCCTATTCACACGGGAGCAGTGTGAGTTTGAGCTTTGGCTCCAGCTGATCAATACCACCTGCAAGTCTCCACTGGTCACATTTGTTACTCAGGGGCTGCTTTCCACTTGGCTTTTGTGGATAAGAGCGTTGACCTCAGCTATATGTATGTATGCACAGCTGTGTGGGTGGGACTCCTCTGACTGCGCTAATTGTGACCCCACTTCAGGGACTAAAAATAAACATGGCCTTTGTAGCGTGCATACAACATAAATTACAGTAATTACAGGACATGCATACAATATTAATTCAGTTGCTCCACTCCTGTAGCTTTTTCATGGCCACCTTCAGTGCTTGGAACAGAACATTTTAGCTCATTTACAGTGCCTTCTATTTTTATTGGCACCCCTGGATAACAATGAGCAAGTAAATGTGTCTGTAAGTGTTACGTGGAGACAGGACCAGGAGGCAGGATGCAAGCGCAAGTATATTTAATGGTACACAAACAAGATGATGAAAACTAAACCAAAAACACTAGGAAAACTACGAAATAAAACACTACTGAGGTACAGGGAAACAGAAACAACAAACAGAGACTGAATCAACGAACATAGAGACAAAATCCACAGACATGATGACAAATGACCGGCATGGATACA
>CM067477.1:21110254-21112543 GCA_034552555.1 Semaprochilodus insignis | reverse complement strand
CGTCACACGTCCAGAAGGCCCGGTGTCACTCCACCTCCACCCCTACCGCACCATCTGCAGGAACTGTGTGAGGATATTCAAGCTGCATGGGATGGATTATCACAGGACACCATTAGGAACCTCTACAGCTCCATGCCGAGACGTCTGGCGTGTTGGGTTAGCAAACATGGCGGCCCGACGCCATACTGAGAGACAGACTTCTGTATGTGTGTGTAAATATATATATACATATACACATTGGGGTTGCTCCAACACTTTAATCTTGACCCGTCTTAACAGATTGTCTGCATTTGGGGTGCGGAGGGGAAATTATGAAAAATAGATTTTTGACTTGTGTTTTTTCATATTACATCAGATTAGGACACAGATTTTACTGCGGTTACTTGCTGGGGAAGAATACATAAAACACAATGTACCAACTTCATCAAACCCCAAAATCTAGAACGTGTGGAGTCTGCATAAACTGTTATTAAGCTTTATAATGAATATTATAATGAAGATCATTTTAACATGTATTTATTTATTTTTTTTAGATACAAGCACCACCTGATTTATACCAAAGTATGCTCCAGATCCTGAGCGAAGACCAGCCAGCAGTAATGCAGGCTGCTGGTTTCCAGCATGTGAGTAACAGTTCCAGTCTCTCCATCATAAACACATGTACACAGTAATACAGTCATTGTGCTGTACAGTAGGGCTGTGACGATAACCCCAATCAAAAAAGTTGATTCACCATCATTAATCAGGCTAATCTAGACAGAATAGACAGTAACGTTAGCTGAGATCTGTTTATCTAAAAGACTGGCTGTGGTGGTGTCTACTGTGGCTTTCTGTGTCTCCTTGCAGCTTAAATGTAATGATAAAAAGCACCATGGCACTCTGAGAAACTGAACTGAGCTCAAAGTCACACAGCACTAGTATCTTACTGCTCTGGACCTGAGAATTTTACGAATCTTAAGAGTTTAAGACATCTGAAACAGCTGCTTCTTTTTAAGTGACTGCATTTTCAGAAAAATAGGCTGAGCAGGTTGAGAGCTGTATCATGTAATCACTGCAACGACGGAAGTGCTGACTACAAATACAAATGTGTTCAGGAGTGGAGGGTATGGGAGGGGGTGGAGATGTTGCTTTATAAACACAGTTGTTGCGTGGAGAAAGGACGAGGAGGCAGGATGCAAGTATTTAATGTTACACAAACGAGAGGAAAACGAAACCAAGAACACTAGGAAAACTACGAAACAAAACACTACTGTGGTACAGGGAAACAGAAACAGAGACTGAATCCACGGACACAGAGACAAAATCCACGGACATGATGACAAATGACCAGCATGGAGACAAACTACCAACATGGGAACAAACAACCAGCAGGGAGACAGAACACCAAACAAGAACAAAGGACACAACAGGGAGTATATAACAAGGGCTAATGAGAAACACCTGGTAAGGGGCGGGGCTACAAACGAGGGACAGGTGAGGGGCCTGACAAGAGGGCGGAGACAGGAGGGGACAAAAAACCAAAACAAACAGAAACACATGGAACAGAACAACAAAGGGCACATGTACATGACACGACAGAAACAGAAAAATGAAAACCAAGAAAAACAGGGGCTAGACTAGACAGGACGTGACAGTAAGGGCACTTCATCATGACCTGCACATCTTTATTGAGGGTACCCATAATTAATCCTTATGGAAGACACTGTATGAGGGGTTTATAAATTGCAAGGTGCTGAATGAAGTCATTTACACATAAATGTACACACTTATGTATGTACTTATACAACAATCAACCATAACATTAAAAACACCTCCTTGTATCTACACTCATTGTCCATGTTATCAGCTCCACTGACCATATAGGAGCACTCTGTAGTTGTACAGTTCCAGACTGTAGTCCATCTGTTTCTCTGTATCCTTTATTACCCTGTTCTTCAATAGTCAGGACCCCCATAGGACCACCACAGAGCAGGTATTATGTGGGTGGTGGATCATTCTCAGCACTGCAGTGATGCTAACGTGGTGGTGGTGTGTTAGTGTGTGTTGCGCTGGTGTGAGTGGATCAGACACAGCAGTGCTGCTGGACTGAGAATTGTCCACCAACCAAAACTATCCAGCACAACAGCGTCCTGTGGGGGGGGTCCTGTGGGGGGCATCCTGTGGGCAGCGTCCTGTGACCACTGATGAAGGACTAGAGGATGACCACCACTGCACTGTGCAGCAGCAGATGAGCTATCGTCTCTGACTGTACATCTACAAGGTGGACCAGCAAGGTAGGAGAGTCTAATA
>CM067477.1:21067754-21105254 GCA_034552555.1 Semaprochilodus insignis | reverse complement strand
TCCTAAAATAGACACTCTGTGATTTGTGATTAATAGTATCTGTGGACATTAAACAGTTATGTTTGAAGGCTTTTGCGTTATGAAGGGGGGGGGGGGGGGGGAGTATTTCCTTGCCTACAGGTGTTAATCACAATTATTTATTTTTATTGTAGCAACATCAAACACATTTCAGTTACATAGAATGATCAGAGAAAGATTCAAATGTCTAAAAAAATGCCAGCGCTTCAAAGTGAGAGTTGTGGCCTGCAGTAAACACACAAAATAATGAAGTGTAGCCCCCAAAATGAGCAACTGATGATAAAGGAGAGGCCTTTCTTTATGTGTGTACTGTAGAAATGAGCATGTAATGGCTCAACAAGTACAAATACATGAAAACTCTATATGGAACTCACATAATACTGTATATAGGAGGCAGTCGTCAGCAAGGGCTTCCTGACAGCACGCCTACATATGAAGGCTGTGATGATCATGTAGTATTTGCTGACAGTTAATTGTAATGTAAATACTTGCGCTTAACAGTTTAACTGTGTTTTGTCCTTTATTGTGCACAACTATTAAAATACAAGCCAGAAGTGGATGAATTATCTGATCAGCCATCTTACCTGCTAGTAGGGCTGGGCTGCATGGCAAACATACTATATCATATATCATGAGTTTAGGAAGTGTTTGCGATATGCATCACAATATTTAGTTTTTCTGTACAGGCAAAATAGAACCGATAGTCCCACATATAAAATAATATTAATTATTATTATGATAATCACATCAGTCAACTACAGTGATTTTTATTCAGTGTATTGCAAACTAGAGTAGTTTGCAGAACTAAGTACTGATGATATCCACAATATGCTCAGAATAGACATAATAATAGCAGTAAACTGCCATCATATTGCCCACCTCTGTGCTCACACTCATACAGACATGCATGTGTCCGTTCGACCAAAGCTACAGAGTCTTCTTCAGAGTGAAAATACAATAAACACTTATTCTGCCAGCATACATGCTAAACACATCAGAATTACCTACATAGCTTACAAACCAACAAGCATTAAGCTAGAGCTGTACTTGCTGTTAACTAGCCGTTCATGTATGCTCGATGGCTGCCTCGTGTTCCTTTCTCCGTTTGGTGTGTTGGTTGTACAGAAATTAAAGCTATGCGTACACAAGGTGCAGTACACACAAACACTAGGGGCCAGTGTAGCCATTCAGCAGCATCAAAACAGCAGGAAGTTCTGAAGAAAGGTCGTGTGACCAAGTACCTGCATCTGTATGATGTGTTTTTGCTGCTGCACAGTGACAGATGTGCTTGTCGGAACAGCTGGCGAGAGAGTCAATATGGACACAACATCATGTATATCTGGAAACTCTTTATGGTCGGTGATCTGTGGTTTGCCCTCGGGTGGGAGCCTCCAGTAATACGTAGGGCACATAGGCAAGTATGGGAGCAGTCGCAGCCGGTTGTCTGTGCGAACGCATGGTCAGTCAGCAAGTATATCTCTAGCCTTACATGTTACTGTTACTAGTGTTTATGTTTGTCTATAGGCCCCGTGACGTCTCAGTGAACACACTGACTGTTTAATACATACTTATTTGCCTCAATCCAAAACACCCAGTTCACATGCAGTGTGATATGACTGTGAAACATAACCACTGTGGAGAATAACTGCAGCCAGCTTTAATTACACCCCACAGGTAGTTATAGCCCCATCATCCTTGTGCAGCGCCATCTGCAGGAGCCTGAAGTTACTACCACCTTAAACACACAAGGGGACTCATTTTTTTCTGTCCAAGGAGCTTTTTTAATGGCTTTTGAATAAGTGAAGAGTATGACACCATGGCTTAGTTGTAACAGCAGCTGTGTGTTTATGTCTATTATTGTTAGTTTTGTTGTCTTTATTATCATTATATTCATATATTTGTCTTTTAATCCCAGGACCATTGTGCTGGAGAGGACATGCAGAGGTGGCCATGGACCAGGTCACCTTCCGGAGTGACACTGTGCTCTCGGATGTGCACGTTTTGCTGCCAAATTCTCGACATCTCATGGCTCGTCTTAATGGAGTAGGACAACCAGGTAAGGGGGTGGGATACACTAAGTTGTCTGATCATGGTGACTTGTGTTTTAAAAGCTGCATTGGAATCAAATCAAATTCAACTTTCCCCTGTTTTTAAAACTCTCCCCTGACCTGGTTTGAAAATGTCAAGCAGGTTTGAAGGAAACGATTGCAAGAGTGTGATAAATTCAGTTGGGTTGCAACAGACTGCCTTAGAGTGTAACTGAACGTGTTTGACTAAATAGGTAATAAGATCACAAGATCTTATAGGTAATAAGATCACATCTGCCTTCTGAATCATGTGCATGTTTAAATTCACTACAAAATACTTTTAATGCAGCTGAATTTTGTGTTAACACACTGAGGCTAGAATTGCCCATGCTAACAGACAAGCGACTCAGGCAGAAATGGCATCCACATTTAATGCAGGAGGCTCCACACGCATATCCCGTAGCTTAGGGCAGCATTCTTTAGCTACCATGGGATATGGAAGCGGAAGACCCACCAGAGTGCCTTTGTTAACACCACCACACAGCACCTCACCTGGGGTCATGAGCTAACTTGACCCTAGAGGACTGACAACATGTGGCGTCATCCAATGAATCACGGTACCAGTTGTTTTGGGCTGTTTGTGGGGTTTGTGTGTGGCCCAGACTCCATGAAGTCATAGACCCCAGTTGTCAACAAAGCACTGTGCAAGCTGGTGGTGATTCCATACTGGTGTGGGGTGTGTTCTCATGGCATGGGTTGGGTCCACTGATCCACCTAAACACGTCATTGACTGCTTGGTGCTTGGTGACCATTTGCAGCCCTTCATGGACTTCATGTACCCCGACAGTGATGGGATACTCCAGCAGGACAATGCACCGTGCCATCAGGCCCAATTTGTCCACAGTTGGTTCTAGGAGCATTCTGGAAAGTTCTGGCGAATAACATTCGAAGGCATTCACGTCTCCTTGCCATGAGCACGCTGGCCAGTGTTCAACCTCACTCACAACACCTCACAGCTTATACAGGTGTGGCGTTCCCAAGCCGTCCCCTGGAGGTAACACCACTTCACAATCAGTTTACATACTGATATCACATGACTTTTGATATGTGAGTGTAATATTATAATAATATACAAGACATTTATGTGGTGAGATGTCATATTTGTGCTGGCGGATCATTATGCTTGTTTTAAGATGATAATAATAATAATAATCGCTTTGAATCAATCAAAATTGCTTGTCTAAAGAATAAGACGGTTTCACCAGATATAAATACCTAAACACATATCCTTGTTGACCGAGTACACAGACATTTTGTTTCATTAGGTCTTAGAGTTGTTGTTCCTTTTCTTGCTTGCACAGAAGAGTAGAGTCAGGGGACCGAAAGCTGGAGATGTTGGAGTAGTTTATTTCAAGGCGATCGCAGTTCACTCACAGCTCTTGTTCGAAGACAGTCCAAAGAAAGAAACTAGTCACAGAGTTTATATACCCCATTTGACCATCACCTTAAGACACACAGAGGGTGTGTCCTTATCTAGTGTCAGCAGATGGTCAACTATCCTTCAGGTGGTGACCATTGTCCCAGGGACATCCTGTCGTTGTCGTAAAGTTCTCCTGAAGGGAACATTCTCCCGGGAACCCATCCTGTCGTAAATACATAAAGCTTTGTTCTGGTAATGCAGCTGTTCCCCCCATGGTAGACGAATACACACTTGTATAAAAACCAACTTATTTACAAAACAATGATATCCAACAAAGTGCTGCATTCTCAGCTCTGACACTGACACATCTTCTGAGAAATTCGTTTGTAAACTGCAAACAAATTCTTGGCTTTATGGTTTATTGAGAAAGCTCTGCACTGAACAAGATCTTTGTCACACAGTGTTCTGTAGGAGTTTCTGGGTGCTATTGCGCTCTCAACTCTGGGGTCACAGAAGCTGCCAGCTACATGAAAGGACCTCTCTTCGTGATACATTCTTTCTGGAACTTCTGTATTTTCTCTGGATTTCCTTGGACCTTTACAGATTCCTTCACCAAAGCTTGCTGTGTGCCAAACCTCATGTCCAGCTGTTTGAGTGGAACATGAATTGTTTTGTCTTGTGGGTCTGGTTTCAGAAAATGGACAAGTGTCTTCTCCAGTTCTTCTAGGTTGATAAAGCATGCCAGCAAGCCTCCCAGCATGGACACACAGAACTCCTGCTGTTTTCTTTGTCGATTAAAAAACACCACTCGTAGGACACAGTGCATCACAACGCAATGTAGTCGGGCGGGAGGGATCCGATAAAACCCAGGTTCAGGTTCATTTTTATGCTCTGCTGGTGTAGACTGAATGAAATAGTCTGCAGCATCTCATCATGCTTGGTATCAGTTTGTTACCGCTTCACAGACTGCGTGCTAGCTAAAAAATACCAGCTGTACAAGACTTGGCTAGTAACATTAGCTAATCTAGTAGACCATTAATATTTGTCTGTTACCTAAGGCCTTGTACAGATTCCCAGCCCAAATCTGATTTGTGACATATCCAGATTGTGTGCAGATTGATTTGTGATAGTCTGGACAGCAGGAAACCACATAAAAGTTTGGACACACAAATCTGTGGCATGAGTGACCTGAGTGACCTGAGTGACCTGAGTGACCTGAGTGGCCTGAGTGGCCTGAGTAAACTTGGGAATATGGAAGACCAGCCAGCATGCTGCTGCGTTCTGGATCAGTTGCCTGATGGCCTGCAGAAGACAACCAGCCGGGAGTGAGCTGTAGTAGTAGAACCTTAAAGTGACAAGAGACTGGACCAGCACTTAGGTGTCCTTTCCGAGAGAGGAAGGGTCAGATCTGCCGGATGTTGTAAAGGATACCCCTGCATGACCCAGTCAGGTCCTTGGTGTGCAGGAGAATCTGTTTGATTCACCCTCTTCAGCAGGGCTACGAAAAGACTTGGATGCCTCAGACAAGTGGCAAATCAGATTTGTGGTTTCTGTGGTTTCAAAATGAGATTTAAATGTTTGTTGAAAAGGCCAAATCAGCATTGCAGTCAGTGTTTTCCAGGACTGAAGTGTGCTTTCGCTTCTGCTGTAAGAACAGCTTGATTTCATTAAGTCTTTTCAGAACATTGCCATGACCCACCTCCACCTCACCCCCCTTTGGTAGATAACATCTCCCTAGACTGCACTGATGTCTACCAGTACAGATTGTAAGGTCCAGTATATCTTTAAACTGCAGATGTTTTCCACACAGCGCCCCTCTGGTCTTAGGCGCCTCCTCAGATATCCGAAATATGAATATGAATATGAAACCTCTCTGATCAAGAAGGGTGCAAAGTCGGTTATGTCGTATAGCTTGCTCCATGGTAAATTTAGGTCCTCTTGAAAATTTCATACCCAGTTGCTCTGGCAGACAAGGACACTACTGCTGCACATTCTTGACAGAGTTCAGGTGATATAGCAAAAATAGTACATCACGATTCTTCAAGACTTGATACTCAATACGCATAACAACGTTTAGTTTTTCTGACATTTTGCTCAGATCTGATCACATAATAGTTCACATTTGTCTAGGTACTCAAATCTGTCTGATGTAAATGGACCTGTGTCCTGGATCGACCCACCTACCCACAGCCTAATCAGTAACATCACGTGAATGCATTAGGAACAGCAAACAAACTAATTAGCAGAGGAGAATAATTACAGCAAGGTAATTAGCTCTGAGCAGCTCTCAGCTTCATTATTAGAGAGAGACGGAGATGAAGAAGGGTCAGATGTGTTGTTTCTTTTCTTGCTTGCACAGAAAGGTAGAGTCAGGAGACTGGAGGCTGGGGATGTTGGAGTAGTTTATTTCATGGCGATCGCAGTTCACTCACAGCTACTGTCCAAAGACAGTCCCATCCAGTCCAACTCAGTCCAGTCCAGTCCAAAGACAGTCTAAAGACACACAGGCTTTATACCCTGTTTCACCACCCCCCTTAAGGCACACAGAGGGTGTGTCCTTATCTAGTGTCAGCAGATGGTCAACTATCCTTCAGGTGGTGACCATTGTCCCAGGGACATCCTGTCATAAATACATAAAGCTTTGTTCTGGTAATGCAGCTGTTCCCCCCATGGTAGACGAATACACACTTGTAAAAAAAACAAACTTATTTACAAAACAGTGATATCCAACAGATGCTTTTCCACTCTTTTCTGCCACTAACTTCAGGTTCGGCACTGCTGCCACACATGTGCCAGTGGAGCTGTCAGAATTAACCAATGTAGTTTGTCGCGCGCAGAGCTAAAAGTCGAATGGTTTTTATTAAACAGATTGACAATCAGATTTAACAGCAATAACCAGGCAAACATTACCAAGGGGTGAGGCAGAGGCATAAACAGGGAGACAGGCAGGTGTCAAGAACCAGAGAGTCAGATAAACTATCAAACAAACCAAAGGAGAATCCAGGAGAGTAAACGAGTGAACACAAGTGAAGTCAAAAACCAGAGAGTCAGATAAATCAGCGAATAGAACCAAAAGGGAGAATCCAAAAGAGAGTAAGTCGATAAACACAAGAAAAGTCGAAACCAGAGATAGCAAGCAGGGAATACGGGAGAGAGCACTCGGTACGCAAACTAGGTTTGTCAATACTTCGCAGTGTGTGTATGAAACAGAGGGGTTTGGGATCCATGTATTCAGTTTTGACAAGAACGTGCTACCGCTGAAGTGCCAGGTGTCAGACGTCTACAAATCTGGACCCTGATTCCAAACTCCGCTCCTGGATTTTGTAATTACTGGTTATTACAGGATTACTGGACACTGAAATGTGATTCACTGTCCAGATTTTAATGCAGTGAGTTCAGTACATAGAACTCACATAACATGAACCTCAAACACTGTTGTTCCTCCTTCAAATACAAATCCTGCATTTCCAAAAGAGGTACGGTAAAACGGGCCGTTTCCCAAGTCCTAAACTGTTACGGAACAGGCTCATTAATATTTACACCCCCAACATTTACATACAACCACAACGGAGCTACAGAACCAAAATGGTGGACTGTGTGGAGAAATCCAGCGTTCTGAGCTGGGAAGGGGATGTCAGCACTCTTCATTCCCTTCCCAAGGAACCCAACTGTCAATGGGAACATAACATTGTATTAAGAAGCTGGTGAACCTGGTTTAAAGATGAACATCAACCATGTACCACTGACAGTTGGGTTCAAGGGAATGAAAAGTGATGTCCTAAATTATTTATACAGAGTCTCATTTTATTGTGTCTATTTCCACATGATGTTTCTGGGTGATCATCACGGCATCACACTGTAAACCGGGCAATTAGCAGAGCTCATCTAAATATTCATGAGCTCACCAAAAAAGGGAAAACTGCTTGTTTCATTCTAGGACCAGATCATAGGGTGTAAATGGGCAAATAGAGAGTCTTGCTGGACTGTATATTATGCAGCCCTGAAATAGCAGTTGTACCTAGAACCATTTACGTAGTATAGGAGATACTAGTAGTAGTAGTAGTAGTAGTAGTAGAAGAATTTCTTGTATACTGAGATTCAGCTACTTCCTTCACACTATGGTGTTTGGCACGCACAAATGCAGTCACTCCTTTTAGCCAGTCATTAACATCTGCTTTGGAGCCATTTTCCACACATGGAACGAGACATTCACTGCACTGTACCACCTCTTCTCTATCTATGTATCCCGTCACTCACACCCCGCAAGTATTTATAGCCCCATCAACCTCGTGTAGGAGCCTGAAGGTACTACCACCTTAAACATACAAGGGGACTCATTTTTTGGTCCGGTGAGCTTATGAAAAAATTGTGACTCACGGTAATCTGATTATATATTATGTGACATAATATATCAGGATATTGATATCCACTCATTATCAAAAGAATAGTTGCACAAAATAGCTGCACCCACAGGACCGACAGGAATGAAACTTGGTGGGTAGGTTTGACATTGTGAGACATGCTAATGGTTCAAGTTTCACGCTCGCCTGCATGTGTGGTACGCAAGGACGGGCCTTATCTCTGTACCTGACTGACCCAACAGCCACGATTGCAGACATTCAGCAAGCAGTGATGTCCTCCATGAGTCAACTTGTTAGTGCCAGCACCATTAGAACACGGCTGCACCACGTAGGACCACATGCACGCAGACCATTATGACGACTGTCCTTGACACCACGTCAACATCACCAAAGATTGCAATGGTGTCGTGCCAGACTGTCATGGAGTGACTCAGAATGGCAGCAGAGTCCCGCTTTTGTCTTGGTGGAGACGACCAACAAATCCGTGTGTGGAGGCACCGTGGTCAGCGCCAAAATGAACAGTTTGTTGTCACACGGCACACGTCCAGGTGTGGAGGTCTGGTGTTACTCCACCTCCACCCCTACCGCACCATCTGCAGGAACTGTGTGACAATATTCAAGCTGCATGGGATGGATTATCACAGGACACCTTTAGGAACCTCTTCAACTCCATGCCGAGATGTCTGGCATGTTGGGTTAGTAAACATGGCGGCCCGAACGCCATACTGAGAGACACTACTTCTGTATGTGTAGCTCAATAAATATTGATCATATCAGTCTAAATTTATCATCATTTATTGTTCCTGGTAACCTTTATCTTCCTTCCCAATAGCACTGCAATCCCACACTTCTTTCTGGGTGTAGCTGTTCTTTTGATGATGAGTGTATACGGCCATATTGCGGGCGGCGCAGTGGGTAGCGCTGTTAGCCCACCTGAGAGTGTAATATTTTTAATGGTCCTTCAGTGTTCATGGTTCTTCATGTGCTCATGAGCATTGTTTATTATCTCCGTGTAAAAAGTTTAATTGTGTTGTTAAATCAACAACAGGCAATGTCCTGTCTAATAACCCTCAGACATCCCTTGTGCTTAATTGTACGCCGCTAGGGTCCTCTTGCTTTTCACTTCTGTTGCTGCAGCAGTAATGAGTGCTTTTTCTCCTTGATGTCTTGGCAGAGCTTTTACGCCGTCTGAGAGAACCTGGTCTCAGTTTTCTGTCCTATTTAATCCATAGGGGAACTGTTTCCTGCAGACAAATGAAGCCAATGAAATTCTACAGGAGCATTCAAATAACATCTTCCTCCTATCACACCAACACATTGTTATATAGATGAATAGGATACAAGGCGAATCACAAAGCCTCCCAGATAATGGCTTTCACCACCTGCAGGTTTACAGGGTGGTTTGTTTTGCTCTGCAGACCCCGTCTAGCACCTCGGCCCTCTGCGGAGTGTTTGCCTCGTTTGTCTGTTCCATGAACCAATCAGCACCCTTGGATGAACTGTGGCAGCGAAAGTTGACGCTACTGTTGTACTGTTGAAATCCAATAATAGCTACATCTGGCTGATTCATTAAGATTCTTCTCCGCAAACTCTTCCTCCAACTAGAGCTGGCAAGAAGAAGCTAATATCAGGATTCTTCAAGAAGTTTTCACAGTATATGGTGTGTCACGATATGTGTATTACATGTTAATATTATTAATATATATTAATGTTATATATAGTATGTTTATTACACACACACACACACACACACACACATGTATATATAAAGACACACTCGTCACCAAAAGAACAGCTGCACCCAGAAGGAAGTGTGGGATTGCAGTGCTATTGGGAAGGAAGATAAAGGTTACCAGGAACAATAAATGATGATAAATTTAGACTGATATGATCAATATTTATTGAGCTACACATACAGAAGTAGTGTCTCTCAGTATGGCATCGGGCCGCCATGTTTACTAACCCAACATTCCAGACGTCTCGGCATGGAGTTGTAGAGGTTCCTAATGGTGTCCTGTGATAATCCATCCCATGCAGCTTGAATATTGTCACACAGTTCCTGCAGATGGTGTGGTAGGGGTGAAGGTGGAGTGACACCAGACCTTCTGGACATGTGACGCGTGACAACCAAGACAAAAGCGGGACTCGTCACTGAAAATGACCCACTGCCATTCTGAGTCACTCCATGACAGTCTGGCGCGACACCATTGCAGTCTTTGGTGACGGTGATGTGGTGTTAAGGACTGTCGTCGTGATGGTCTGTGTGTATGTAGTCCTACGTGGTGCAGCCGTCTGCCAATGGTGCTGGCACTAACAGGATGACTCATGGAGGGCATCACTGCTCGCTGAATGTCTGCAATCGTGGCTGATGGGTCAGTCAGGTACAGTGATAAGGCCCGTCCTTACGTCACATGCATGGTCGAACATTTGAACTTTCAACTTGAATCATTCATGTCTTGTGAATTCAGTCAATGTCAAACCTACGCATCAAGTTTCATTCCTGTCGGTTGATTCCTTCTGAGTGTAACTATTTGTGCAACTATAATGACATAATGATGGTTTTGTCTGATAATGAACTTTCATGTCTGTTCTGGTGGCAAAATTGATTGATGGTGCTTGTGGTGATTGAAGAGAGGCGTAAGTGAGGACAAAGCAGTGAATTAGCAAAATTGAACTTTATTTTATTTTGATCACCTCGAGACATTAAACTGTCTCCAACCATCTTCTCTGCAGTTGACTGTGCAAAAACTCCTTGTCATTGTTGGTATATTCCATGAAGAGCATCAATTACTGCTGCTTACACACGTCTCTCAGAAATGTATGTATGCGTTTTTAGAGTTCAGGGACCTTCAAATATGCCTCTGTTACTGATCATGCAAACTACCAATTGAGGGCTCCTGATTTATTATGAAGGTCCGCGGTGGCTGCCCTGTGGGTGTCTGATATTCTGTTTCTTCCTGTATAGTGTAATCTGCTGAAAGTGACATTTCCCTTCAGGCACCTCCCTGATCCTGCCGGTTGTTATCCTCAAGCCTTAGCGTACACCCCTGAGGTTTATATGAGCACTACTGCATGCATAGTGGCCCATTATATCCTTAGAACTGAGCGTGAACTGCCATCACCATGGGCTGATCTTACAGCAACATGAGGAGGCAACATCACCAGACACGTTTACGCTGCAGGACCTTTAGAGCGGTGGAGTGGCGCTGAATTGGTCAGTTCCTCTCTGCTAATTCCATGAAAGGAGTTAGCTGCATGAAGGTGTTGGAGAACGTGTTTGTGTGCACGTCTGTGTTTCTCAGGTGCTCTCCTGAGAGCACTTCCATTAATAATGTGATATCTGCCATATTGCAGTGACCCCATCTATGACATGAACTCCATAATGGAGTGGTTGCCATGTATTTAGATGAAGCTGTACTTAACAGCATGATTCTCGGTCGCTAATGCCTCTCGCTTTCATCTCTAGTGGTGCATCCTTACATGAAACCCAGAGTCTGAATGGGTGTAATGGTAGTCCGTTAATGTCCTGTGATGGGAAAAGCGTTAATATGTCAGTGAAATAATAACCACAGGAAAATCAAAGTATCATGTGTCAAAAACTATGCAAATACTGAGTAACCTACACCCTCTGGCCACTTGGATCTACACTCATTGTCCATTTTATCAGCTCCACTGACCATATATGAGCAGTCTGTAGTTCTACAGTTCCAGACTGTAGTCCATCTGTGTCTCTGTTTACTTCATTTACCCTGTTCTTCAATGGTCAGGACCCCCACAGGACCACCACAGAGCAGGTATTATGTGGGTGGTGGATCATTCTCAGCACTGCAGTGACACTGACGTGGTGGTGGTGTGTTAGTGTGTGTTGTGTTGGTGTGAGTGGATCAGACACAGCAGTGCTGCTGGAGTGTTTAAACACGGTGTCCACTCACTGTCCACTCCTACCTTGCTGGTCCACCTTGTAGATGTACAGTCAGAGATGATAGCTCATCTGCTGCTGCACAGTACAGTGTTGGTCATCCTCTAGTCCTTCATCAGTGGGAACAGGAAGCTGCCCACAGGACGCTGCCCCACATTACGCTGCCCCATAGGACACTGTTATAGGACGCTGGATAGTTTTGGTTGGTGGACGATTCTCAGTCCAGCAGTGACACTGAGGTGTTGAAGCACTAAAACGTCTTGTTACTACCAACTTCTGTTGTATAGATTCAAAGATGGATGTATTTGTCTTGTTGATGCCCGACAGTCACAGACAGACTTTAGTGAAATCATAATTCTCTGCTCCTTTATAACAGACTCTAGCTGTGTCATCACCATCGCTGTAATTAACTTATGAATCTCCTGACGCTCCTTCTCTCTGGCCCTGTGTCCTCGCTCCTGTGCACGAGCTGTTTATAGCCAGAAGCTTAATAAAAACTGCAGTAAACTCCATCATCTAAACCCCCTGTCCTGGATGGTGTGGGATGTTGGAAACTATGGACATGGTTGCCAGTCCTTCACAGGGCAATATGATATGCTTCAGATATGCCAAAGTGCAGTTTAGCTTCTCTAGCTCACCTGACTGCATGTCTTTAGACAATTCTCATTCCAGCAGTGACGCTGAGGTGTCCAGCAGCACTGCTGTGTCTGATCCACTCACACCAGCACAACACACACTAACACACCACCACCACGTCAGTGTCACTGCAGTGCTGAGAATGATCCACCACCCACATAATACCTGCTCTGTGGTGGTCCTTTGGGGGTCCTGACCATTGAAGAACAGGGTAATAAAGTATACAGAGAAACAGATGGACTACAGTCTGTAATTGGAGGACAACAAAGTGCATCTATATGGTAATTGATGCTGATAAAATGGAGAATGAGGTAGAAACAAGGAGGTGGTTTTAATGTTATGGCTGATCAGCGTATATATGATACACCAGTGTAGACAATATAATGGTCAGTATTCACACGACTGCCTCATTTCTTTGTGTCAAAGTCTTTGTGTCAAAGTTCAGGATTCTGTGGGAGGGGGAGCAGGTGGAGGTTCAGAAGTCTGTGAAAAGTGAGACATGTGCGTCGCTGGACGATGACGGAGACCTAGATGTGATTAGGAAGCCCACCCACACAGTGTGTGACCGAGAAAAGATCCATCCGGTCATCCTCAGCCAGGCTGGAGGGGCTGTTAGCGATGAAGAGGAAGATGAGGAGGAAGAAGCAGAGAAAGAGGGTTGTGCAAAGGACATCATCAAGATTGGTAAGAATCTGTTATTATATGTTTTGTTATTGTGTGTTTTTAAGTGGTTTATTAAAAGCAGGTGGACATTGCAGAGGTTTGCTTACTGTATATTCCCCTCATAGCAGGTTCTCCTGTTTAATGCTTTACTTTAGAATAAAAGTGCAGACGTCAAACTATAAAATAGCACTCGTGGAATTATACAGTCCACCTTAAACCCCTCCAAAATGGAACTTATTCCTAAGCAGGTTTGGAGCTATTCTATTGGTCTGTCCATCATGATTTTCACTACAGTGAAAGGAGAACTAGAGCTTTTACACTGTGCAGAAAAAGAGATCAAAGTTTTTACACCACTACATATATATTAGAGGTGGAGATATGGAGAAATATAATACTGTGGTACATCAAGAGTGTATGTGGTATATCAGGATATGTACTGTTTCAGACTCTTGTCAGTTGTAGCTGTTAAGTGTAAGATTGTAGAGTCTTTAAGATCACCAACAACATCCATTTAGTTAGGGGGTGTCCAAACTTTTGACTGGTAGTGTACATTCCTTTTGAGAATATTTATTTTCCCCTTTCTCCACAATAGTGTAGTCTGTTTGTCAGTTTGCTGAGCAAATAAGCTGTTTTTCTTTAAGCTTTCTTATCATTTGAGTTAAGCCGTAATTTAGTTGTCAGAAAAGTAAATGGACTGTTTTTATTGTGTGAGGAAATAAAATAAATAAATAAATAATTTGGCAACACTGTAGGATGCACTGTCAGAATGTACCATTTATCTACATTATTTCATAGCTAATAAATATCTAATTTAGCCTGTAAATTCTACTCAGAGGTCTGAAAATTTGAGTCTGGGAATGTATGGAATTTTGAAATGGAAAAATGTAGGAACTCTTTGAGAAGGACAACAATAAGTTTCCCGGACAAATGCATGTCCCCTCTGTGATATTCTGGGGGTGTTGGGTGGAAATGGGTTCGTTGGTTGAGGTGTCAGTACATTTGAACCACGTTGCCTACACTGAGCTACTGGACAACCAAGTTTTGCCTTTTGCCCATCACCTTACTGAAGAACATAACATTCCTGGCTCTCTTTTCCAGGAAGACAATTCTCGCATTCACAGAGCTGCAGATGTGAGGTACATGACGTCACTCTCAGCCTGAAGTTCCCGTAGTAGTTCAGGACTAGGTCTTTGATCCTGTGGGGTATGTAGTGTCGGTCCAGAGTGATTCCTACCAGCTTGTGGGGGATTGACCCATATGCATTGGCTAGATCCAGCCAAAGCACTGACAGGTCTCCATTCCCTTCACGAGCCTCCCTGATCAGCTGGGTGACCACTCCAGTATGTTCCAAGCAGCCAGGGACTCCCAGAATGCCGCCCTTCTGTACTGAGGTGTCAATGTACTTGTTCTCTAGGAGGAATTCTGGCATTCTTCTGGCAAGGATACTGAAGAAGACCTTTCCCTCCACACTGAGAAGTGAGATGAATCTGAACTGCTCCAGCCTGGTTGATTTCTCCTCCTTGGGTATCGAGACACCCTCCGCCTGTCACATTGATTTGCGATGGTCCCCCTCCGCCAAATCACTCGCAGCAACTTCCAGAGGATTCTGAGAAGGTTTGGGCAGCGCTTATATACCTTGTAGGGTACTCGACTGGGGCCTGAAGTAGAGTTGGCTCTGGCAGTTCTAATCACCTCCTGGACTTCCTTCCAAGTGGGCTCTGAGGTGTTAAACGCTATTGTAGGGGCTGGCATGTCCTGGAGGGCTCTCTGTGGTCCAAGGTCTTGCTCTCTGTCTGGGTCACTGAGGGTGCTGTGCAAGAAGTTGTCCACTTCTTCCTGGGAGTGCAAGGCGCCCGCTTCGTTTCTGTCCTAACAACCGCTTTGTGGAGCCAAAAAGGTTGGCTAGGAAGGAGCTTCGCTTCCTGGCTCTCTCTATCCTCCTTCTCCTGTGCCAGATCTGATGGTCCTGGACTACTCTGCTAGGAGTTGGAGTGCTGTGCACTTGGAGGTTCTGGGCTCTGTGGGTTGTCTCTGTGGGCCAGGCTCCTCCTGCGTCTCACCAGGCGCTAGTCCTGTGTGTTGTGCTGCATTCTCCTGCACCAAGCATTTCATCCTGCTCTGATGGATTTTCAGGCCTCTTGCAGATCTTACCGCAGATGCATCTGCTTGTCATGGTCAATATTCCATTGTCCAAGGTCATCATCGTTAGGTCCGTCCTGTTGGGGTGCTCATCCTCCATGTTTTTCTGTGGGTTGACCTGTATCTTATTTGGTTTCTCCATCACAGGAGATGCAGGTCGGGCTGCTAACCCTTCCTGCCCCGGACGCCGTCTATTCGTGCTGTCACTGTCTCTCCAGTTGTCACCAGTCTTTCTTGGTTGTCACCCAGTCTCTTCCTGGGAGTCACTGGTCAAAACAGTTGAGGGTGTATAGATACATCAGAGTTAGTTTACATCAAGTTATTGTTTCTCCCTAAATCCTTTAGCACTGGTTTCCCAGAAACAGAACTAAATCAAGCTCCTCTTGACTGTTTCTCAGCTGAAAAATCTCATTTAATTTAAAGCTGGACTTCTGAAAGTGTTTTCTGGATGCTGAGTATTTATGTTTTTGGAGGCTTACCACTTTATTGGTGTCTATGCCTTTCACAGAGCACACGATGGCCACACCGCTGGAGGATGTGGGAAAGCAAGTGAGTACTCAGGCATCCATGAAGTTGTGGTGTAGCGATCCATCTGCTCTATTTTGTGACGTATCTTTGGCTCTGCTTGGCAGATCTGGCGAGGAGCCTTCCTGCTGTCTGATTTCATCCTTTCACATCCAAACCTTTTCCGAGAAGCGACAGTCCTCGAGCTGGGAGCAGGAACCGGCTTGACGAGCGTCATCATGGCACGTGTCGCCAAAATAGTGTACTGCACAGGTACGTGTACCTCCATCAAGCTTTAAGGTCTTTTGGTAGGGAGCTAATAGTCCTGTGAACATACTTTGAATTCGAAGCTCAAAGGGCTCAAAATATATGATATATGTGGGGAAAATATGTGGCGCTCTGTAAAGTGAGACCTGAGTAGAGGACGCCTGTTTCCGAAACCAAATATAAAATGTCACTGGAGAAAAAGTGTAAATTCGTGTAAATTTTGCCATCTTGCCTGTTGCGTGCTTCAGTTGGCCAGTTTTAATTGATGCCATCTTTGTTGGGGGTAAATGTGTTGCTTGTCAAGAGTGGACATATACTTTGCAGGGAAGTGCTGATTTGGTTTCTAGGTTTGTGTTAACCTATAAACAACACGTTTGTAGCGCTGAGGTGCCAACAAACTAGCTGCATGCTGCCATCATGGTGCTCCATAGGCTTTACATAACCTGCTGTGATATGAAACATTCACTGACCACCCCAAAGGTAGGGGCCCACCAACCCCCTACTAGAAAAGGCAGCAAAACCAGCAAATGTTGCATCTTGGATGCTGGTCAACCAGTATGACCATGCTGGGTGACCCAGTAAACCAGCACCAGACCGGCACAAACCAGTTTAGACCAGCATGGAATGTATGCGGTTCTGTGCTGTTTGTTTCAGCGGGGACATTTATGCCCTGGGGCCAATAACCTATTGGTCCAGAGGTATAGTGGTATAATCTCTTACCTCACAGTGAGGCAATTACGGTTCTTTTGGGAACAATTTAGTGCATTGTGAGATCGACATTAAAAGCCTCGTGGCTGAAATCTGTTTTTTTTTTTTTTTTTTTTTGCTCCGATCCAACCTCACTAACATACTAACATTCAAAGAGATTGGATTTGATGTGTGTCCACACAGCCCTTTAAGGCTTAAGAATCAGATTTTTGTCACTTCAGTGTGGTATTGTTAATGTAGCCTAGATTATAAAGGGGTGGAATGTGTGTTTTTGGACTGTTCAGATGTGGAATAGAAATTTGACGTATCATAATTTTGAAATACCATCATCATTCTTTAAAGAAAACCTTGTACACTGTATTAAGTATGTTCTTGTTGAGAATTAAATTTAACTAAACAAATGTGCGTACTGTCGCACTCCCAGGTTCTCCTCTTGTCTGTGACCTCAGCGTCACATGTTTACAGCCCGCCAGTCATGAACTGTCCTCCTGTTCATCCTGGCCTGAGTGCTGATGTCATTCACCCCTTCCTAATCACTCTTTCCTCTGTATTACATGTGTAATTTCTGTCTTGTAAAGTATTGCCAGTATTTCTAACTGTGTAGCGTTCTCCCAGTGTTTGTGTATCTGTTTATTACCCTGCTTTGTCTCTCAGTGTGCTCTCTTGGTTATTTCTCTGGTTTTGGTCCTCTGGATGTTTGGTTTTTTGGGTTTAGACTTCTGTCTGTTTCCTGTTTTTTGTTTGAGTCTTGTCTGTTTTGGTTGCCTTTGGTTGACTCTGTGTTTGCCCACTTGCTCCTACCCATTTAACCCGTTATATCTGTTACGAGCACAAGGGTTACACATCCTAGGGCAACAGCTAACTGTTATTAACTTAATGAATTCATCAGTCCGTCGTGTTTCATCATGAAGCTTGGCAGACTGCATCATGCATTTCCAAAAGCTGCTTTTTACATGTCCACACTAAATCTCCCCCATGGATAACTCTATAATACACAGTGGTGGACGAAGTACACATACCATGTAGTTGAGTTAAAGTAGATCCCCAAGGTAAAACCCTCCTCCAGTGTCAGGAGAAGTTCCTTCCTATAGACTTCGACTGGAGTAAAAAGTACTAAAGTATTTACCTTCAAATGTACTTAAGTATGGAGAGTAACAGTAGCCTGATTTATTACGCCTCTAATGTCCTGTTATCATTTCTGGAACAAGACTCTCAATCAACTCATTTTAGGTGAAGAGACTCTAGTGTCTCTCAGTCCACCAGTCTTTAATAGAAGCTCATTAATTAGTCTGACACTGGTGTATATTCAAATGATCATAAGCACAGAACACTGAAGGAGAACAGGTTCCGTTAGCTAGAACTATAAAATAACTTTTTGCAAACAAGCAAAGTTTCAGTTTATTTGGAACTTAGTCACAATGCACACAGGTGGAGCATAAACATTCAGTACTGTTATTAAAGTACCCTCTACCTTCCCTGAAACCAAAATGTATCTTCCTCATCTTCTCCTTATCTTTTGTTTCGGATATTTGTTCAAATGGTATTTTATTGGAGACTAATATTGCAATCCTTCCCCTAGAGCCTGATTTATAAGATGAATAATACATTTTTGAAAAACCCATTCTTTTAAGTTTCTCATGTTCAGAAGAGCTAAAATGTGTTTCTTGCAAGAGAACAATATGTGCCTTTTCTTTTTTCATTTTTAATAGAATCTTACTTCTCTTTACTGGGTGCAATATGCCATTTACATTAAATGAAATTACTTTGAAGTCTTGGTCGTTCATGGTTTATAAAATAATTACAGCACTTTTCCAATATTTCCCCACTTCTCTGATTCAAGCTTAAACTCCTACATGTCCTCCTGCCTGTTATGAACGTCATGTAACACACACATAATGTCAAGAACAAATACAAAAACAATGTGCACACAAACAAAGTAACAATGTTACATTCTAACTGAACGTTAGCTTCCAACACTGAGGCTCGTTTGAAATGAGCCCTTTGGGAGCTTGGGAAGTCAGAGCACCCATAAGGGGATGACCTACTCTTTTATCCAACTAGGGCCCTTAAACAAAATTCCATGGTGACTACCAGGAAGACAGTTTGTTACGTCTTTTAACATGTCTCGACTTATTTATCTAACTCAAAAACTCGTGAGCGTAAGAATCATGCCACTGCAAAGTAAATAAAGTCTTGAATGACCGAAGCTTAGCTTAACCTCCATATCTGTTTGGCGTCGGAGAAGACGCTGCATTAGCGTTGCCGCTGCTTGGAATCTTTTCTAGCCTCGCCAATTTGCTCTTCTGCTTGTTCTAATCTGGTGTTAGTTCTGTTTAGTTCTTGCTTTATGTCAGCGAGCTGTTGTTTATTATCACGTCTAAAGTCCTTGAGCTCGTTCAGTATCCTTAGCAGGCTAACCTCTGGTTCGGCGTCACCATATTCTTGCCCGGGAGTGCTGCTTCAGCCTTGCTGCTTAGTTGGCTCTTTGGCACCTTCGGTCATTGACATGGCGGTCCTACGCCTCGTTACAGCCCCTTTTTGCATAATTTTGGATAGACGCTTAAGTTTATATATTCGTTGTTGTTTTAGGGGTTGTTTTACCAAACTATCGGGAGTAAGGCAAATTAAGCTGCCATGTCGAACCGCAGCGTAACCGGAAGCCACTGATAATACATTTAATACAAGAAGCAGGGCTGGAGGAACATCATAGAGCGTTCAGGATTGCTTGAAGGAGCATGTACAAGGAATCAGTAGCCTTCTATAGTCGGATGACGCAACACTCAAGTGGAATATCTTGGAAGACCCGAAGGTCCTTTTGAAGAAGATTAAAGAACAGAGTGAAAGGATGGGACTTGAGCTCAATGTGAAGAAGGCTATGATGACAGGAGGGACGTCTAATTTCACCTTAGATGGAGAAGCTGCCGAGATGGTGGACGGCTTTTTCCTACTCGGATCAGTTGTTAACAACAAAGGATCCAGTCCTCAAGAACTACAGCACAGATTGGCACTCAGCACACTGATGATGTAGGAGCAGGATTAGAATTAGATTGTTACAGAAGAGTTCAAGATAAAAGAGGACGGCCAGCAACAAGACCCTCTCCCTTCTTCCTTCCACCCATCCCTCCCTCCATCCACCCCCCTCCCAACATTACCTTGACAGCTTTTTCTATAAAGCTACTATTATATAATATACCATTGTGTTATGCAGGCACACACTGATGAATACATATCGTCACTGTCCAAAGAAAAACAACTATCTCCAAAATAGCAACTTTACAGGAGAGGCCAAAACCCAATTTAATTCTAATGTAATGTCAATGGAACCAGACTTTTTCCAAGCGTTTTTTGGGCCATTTCTGTTGGCCCAATCATCATGAAATTCACACACAGTGTAAACAGCAACTCATGTGATCAAATGATACATAAAAGTAAAAATTGACAAAAATGGAGATACATGTTTTTCATTAGACAGCAATGATATTTTAGTTAGTTCACTTTCAACACGATGCTGGGTGCGAGAATGCCGTTTCTAATGGCATGGAGTTCCGGATGCATGTTCAAGTTTAGGTTTAGGTTTTTTTTGGAAGATTTTGAGCTGTAAATAAATTGCAATTGTCTGATTTGGGAAGTATCTGCAAACCCCACAGACCCACATTTCCACTTCTCACAAACACAATCCTGTTGAGTCCATGTGAGCTGGAGTTTTATTAGGTCCTACAGCAAATCTTGGAGGGAATATAGCCTCGTAATTTTGAGACTAGGAGAGAGGATTTGTGTGTGTGGGGGTCGTGAAAGTAATATCCCTAGCCATTATCCTCAAAGTAATTCTCTCCGAACAGTCTAGCACATTAAATACACAGACATACACACCTACACAAGGCCTGTTTTCAGGTGTTACTTTGAAGGAGCTTGTACGTACTGTCCAGTATCTCCGAGCCTGTTTGTGCTGGGTACACTGTGTGCGCGCATAGCAGAGCCAGTCTGACAAACTTGCTAATGACTCTTTCTATTTGTAAAGGGGAATTTCACCCATTTTTAAACTTTTCAGCATAAATAAATAGCTAACCTTTTGTAGACTACTGAACCAGTATGAAAATGTTATATCACCATTATCGAGAGCAAAATGATCACGGTGATCAGTATTATTGGGTTGTTATTGTTAAAATGTGCTATAAAATTTTTGAAAAGTACTGAAACACAAGTCTTTCTATTGAAAACCACAAAAATAGCAGCACATAATAATATAACCAGTGCCTTCATATGAAATCCATATCAAAAGTGCATTAACATTACAGGTGGCACCATGAGAGGATCGAACATGAGAGTGTTTAATTGAACCTACCAGGGACAATAGACAATGGAGGCTACCTTGCGACCGTCACACACCAGCTTTGTGCTCAAATTTTCTTGTTCCACCTTAAACAGTGGAGCAGTTACATTCTTGCGCTGAGGCATTATAATAACTGCTGCCTCATTGAAGGTGGAATGGGAGAATTTGAACAAAAAGCTGGCAATTAAGTTCAGCATCATAGTTTTGTTGTTTGTACTATTTTTTATTGCGTGATTTAAGCTAGAAATATCCTGCCTAGAGTTTTGTGTATGGAGCTGTCTGTAAATATGCGCTGTGGTAGGGCATTTCAACAAGGACTTCAGAACACATTCGTTGCGTTGCTGGCCTGAAATGCAAAAATGGATGTACAGTATATTAACAAGTGAAGTGAAGTTGACCAGAAATTTTTTGTCTTGGATTCAAACTGTCTGCAATGAAATAAAACAATGCAATAAAATAGAAGTCAGAGTAAATGTATAAAAAAACCCACTGGTTTTTATTTCAACATAAATTGAAATTTATTGATACATGATCCATGCTGTCCCAACTTTTTCTGATTTGTGGTTGTAAAATGATGAACAGAATGTAAATAAATAACAAGATATTTATAAAAATAAGATATTTATGTGTGGTGTTGAGATATCTACTGAAGTTATCATGCTAACCAGCTAGCCTGTCTTGTCTTGTAATAGCACTCTGTGCCTGAGGAGGTGATAGTGAGTCACTGTAGAGCTGTAGGAGTGGAATCAGTCCAACATGAGAGGATGAAGAAGTAGTGCTGCTGCACCAACGGTGTATTTGAACCTCTTATCAGTCATGTTGAAGGTGCTGCTCCCGGTTAGATCATTTAAGACAATTAATTTTGGACAATGAAAGGAGCAGCAAACACTACCATGGCTGAAGCTCTTCGCGAGTGACCGTCACTGCTGCCTGCTTTCGGCAAGAAACCTACTTCAACAACCGAAGAAGTGACGTAAGTAGGAGCAGATGAAGACGTTCTGCGAGGAGCAGTATTTGGTGCTGCTTTCCACTGCTGGAGACGCTCTTGGAGAAGAAATGGAGGAAGTTTGATGCCGAACTCTCAACGTTTCTTCTACACTGGTAAGGACTGAAGAGGGAAGGACTGTGCATTTCCTCATTTCTTACCATGGGGTTGGACACCACAGCTTTCTGGTAATATGTTGCCACCTGTTTGTTGACTATGAATCATCTGTTGCAACTTTCTCACAAATGGTGTCCTTAACTGGTTAAGATGTAAACAAAGTCATTTGAAGTGGTTTGTTTTGAAATGCTTTGCTGTGGAGAAACTTACTGTTCCCAGTGGTGGTGAATGGAACCAGACATCCACCTCTAAAAGCTCCCTCACAGAAAGTTACTACATGAGATGTTTATAAATACGTTGCCTGATGTGTGAGGCGTTATTTTCTGATAGCTTTGAGAATATGTCGGTCTTAAAATCCATTCATGGTGGAGGGATACATGCAGGGTGCTGTGAGGCAAAATAGTTCCTAAAGAAAACTTTAGATTTGCACATTTTACCATCATCAACATTCCATATAAAACAGTATGTAAATAAATCGTCTGTATTTGTGTTGTGGACATGGTTTATAATAATATGTACGTGTTAATTATGATATGAAATAAGTTTCTTATTAATGTTGGTGTTTTATTGTTGGGCTTTTTGCTTAAGAAGCTGTAGCTTTAATATTGAACAGTTTTGCCTACAGAACAGCATATGGATCAAGCCGTAGCATGCAGAGAAATGTTGTTTGGTCTGTGGAGAGCTCTCTGGAAGCTGCGACTTATCTCAGACTTGCTGTCTGAGGAAGAGAAACAAGCATTGATTTAAGATTTGAGAATATTAGCTCGGGGGCTCGATGAGACACCTGCTGATTGCCAGCGTGAGCGAGTGAGTGTGTGGGTGGTGGTGTGTTTCTCATTACCAAGGCCCTGCACTTCAGTGTGATCTCCTGGCTGATCGACTCCAGCCCGTTTGTCATCGCTCAGTCCATCTCGCTTCCCTGTCTCATTTAAAACAGGCTGTCATCTAAGTGATTCGGTTTTCTGTTTAGACCATTTGTTTTGGTACCATATGCTTCATGATACAGGGGGTTTCGATTTGATATACTGTGATATACAGTACTAGTCAAATGTTTAGACACGGCTCCTTATAGCAGGTTCTCCTGTTTATTTTAATGCTTCACTGTAGAATAAAAGTGAAGACATATAAAGACTATAAAATAGCACTCATGGAATTTTACAGTTCACCTTGAAACCCTCCAAACTGGAACTTTACAGGAGGATGAAACAGCTTTCTTAACGTGATCTGATAGCGTAAACCAAAACTCATCAAAAAGCAGTCCAGACTGAAACAGAAAAGTATAATAGAATTTCAGTGTGAGTGGGTGCAGCTAAACTGCTATAGGCTTAAAGGTGCCACAGAATGCACTTGTTCTATGTAGAAGATATGTGACTTTGTTTGGTGTAAAAAATGCCCAGATATGTTTTCACACCCCCATTTCCACTCTATGATTCAGTTCTAGAGTAAAACAACCTGTTTCCCCTTTTTTGGTAAAGCTTATGAATAGTTAGATGAGCTCTGCTCTGATTGGCTGGTTTACAGCAAAACAGACACTGAAGAAACATGTGGAAATAGACTAAATAAAATGAGCCTCTGTGTAAATAAGCTCCGCCCTCATACTATTTAGTTACATTTACATTTATGGCATTTAGCAGACGCTCTTATCCAGAGCGACTTACAACCGTGCTTAGTGTTCCGTCGGATAAAAATTCGGATAAAAAAGGCTTTCTGCACAGATGGATAGGTAGTGCATTGTGAGGTGACAGATTAGAAGTAGTCTTCATAAGCATGACATACGCCTGAAAGAAGAATTTGACCCCGATGTGATTTGAACACACAACCTTCTGATCTGGAATCAGACACGCTACCTTTGAGGGACCTCTAGTTAGCTATGCTAGTTACTTGGAGCTAATGCTAGTAGCTAACATTACATATACTGGCTACCTGCTTTCCATCTGGACATCAACACAAAGTAGATTAAAGTTGTTCCTCACAATGGAACTCTCAGATTCACAGTGTGTATATGTTCTATCCCCGAATTGTACGTGTCAAGTGAAGTCTAGTGTCAAGGTGATTTTGTTGTACTGTGATAATTGCCTGTTACTGTGTGTTAATGGCAATAAAGTTAAAAAAGAGAAACTCTCAGTTTAAGATGATCTGTTTCAACCAGCAAACACAGATACAATCACACAGCATGGCTGCTACTTACAGGCTGCTGTTGGGGTTGTGATGCTAATAAAGGTGGAGCTGCTCCTCTCTTCAGTCTCTTTAGAGAGGTTTGGGAAACTGTCCAGAGTGAAATGTGCAGACTGCAGGATTAAAGTTGTTCCGGGATCCTGTTAAAGATGTGGGAGCTGAAGTTCCTGTTCTCCAGCTTGTTTAGGGAATGTTCTGGTCCACCTTAAATGGTGCTGCAGTTACATTCTGTCACCTGTACAAGCTACAGCATTTAAGGTGGAACGGAACATTGAATTAAGAAGCTGGTGAATAGGAAGCAAACTTCATCCTGGTTTAAAGATGAACATCAACCATGTACCACTGACAGTTGGGTTCCTTGGGAAGGAAATGAAAAGTGACAACATTCCCTTCCCAGCCTGGAACGCTACAGTTCTCCACATAGTCCACCATGTTGGTTCTGTAGCTCCGTTGTGGTTGTATGTAAATGTTGGGGGTGTGAATGTTAATGAGTCTGTTACCTTAACAGTTTAGGATTTGGTAATCGGCCTGTTGTACCGTACCTCTTTTGGGAATGCAGGATTTGTATTTGAAGGAGGAACAACAGTGTTTGAGGTTCATGGTGTGTCGGTTCTATGTACTGAACTCTCTTCATTAAAGTATCACTTGCAATTTTACAGCCTGTCATTCCTTTAATATATAGTACGTGGGCGATATGACAAAAACATACTCATTATGACATTTAGTTATTCTGAGATTTGCAAGTACATAAGAACATGAACATTGCTGTACAGCAGTGCAAGATTTGAAGAAGACAAACTGTAAATTACGAAGAGGGAAAATTAAGCATTTGCTAAAAATAGATGTATTAAATAAGATGATGTCATGATGGGTAGTCATCTAGTCAGTTACTTTTTTGCTATCCTGTTTATGCAGTTACTGGTCATTGGTTGTTGTTGTTGTTGTTGTTGTTGTTGTTTACACTTGGTCTTTTTATGATCCATGTAGTTGTTCGGTATAGGAGTACTGACCACACCCCTCATGCATTGCAGTACTCAGTACTCATGTAAAACTAATCCCATCCGAATAGGGCTTTAGTCTTGTGAAACTCAAAGTTTCAGTGGGTTAAAGTCAAACGGGCCTCTTTATTGTGGCTCTTGTTGGTGCATGTTGCATGAAGAGTTGCATAAGCTGTCTTACGTAATAAGGAACTCATTAGCTTGTCCTGTTTTCAGAAGGCCATGGCCCATTTTGGTAATTGGTATCATTATTTTTATTATTTGAATAGGCCTGGAGTGTCTGCGGTGCCTCTCTAAAAGCACTTATGTGTGACTCATGTGTATCAGATAATTATCTTTATTGTTTGCCGTTATTAGTGGAGTATCAGTGTTTGGCTTCTGCTTAAATTCATATATAATATATCACATAAAACACAGAAACTCACATTTGGCTGCAACAGTACTTTTAACCCTCACTAATACAGTGAGTAGCTTCTCATTTCTTAACTATGTGGGAATAAATATCCTGTGATCGTGGAAAAGATCTTGCTGTGTTACAGAGGAGTCATATTATCGTCCTGCATCAAGCAAATAAAACAACGAGAGAAGCTGGAATAACTGGAATTGGGTTCAGAGCTGTCTATCGCATTATTAACACCTGGAAGGAGAATGGAAAACCACCAACTTCAGGAAAGACATGTACAAGAATGACTCTTAAAATCTTGAAGTGGAATGGTAACGAATGGACAGTAGAACTCACAACAGTGTCTAATAGTGAAAGTAAGCATTTCCACATGACCAGAACTCTCAGGATTGGGACTAAACAGCTGTGTGGACATAAGAAGACCACTTGTTAGTGAGACTAATCAGCTTCCGTTTACTAGGGAGCATAAAGACTGTACTCTGGAATGATAGAGAAAGGACATGTGGTCTGATGAGTCCAGACTGACCCTATTCCAGAGTGATGGGACCATCAGGGTAAGAAGAGAAGCACATGAAGTGATGCTCCCATCATTAATAGTACCCACTGTACAAATAAACGCAGAACTGGATGTAAATAAGTGTGGTGGTGATGTATAAGGTTGTCGAAATGATGCCCCAGCAAATGTGCATCATAATCAAAGCTTAAAGTGTGTATCTTTTTCTACTGGTGTTCATATCGGCCAAATATCCGCATCGTCAAAGTAATAGCTGCACACAGAAGGAGAAGATAAGGTTACCAGGAACAATAAATGATTTAGACTGATATGATCAATATTTATTGAGCTACACATACAGAAGTAGTGTCTCTCAGTATAGCGTCGGGCCCCCATGTTTGCTCACCAAACATGCCAGACGTCTCGGCATGGAGTTGTAGAGGTTGCTAATGGTGTCCTGTGATAATCCATCCCATGCAGCTTGAATATTCTCACACAGTTCCTGCAGATGGTGCGGTAGGGGTGGAGGTGGAGTGACAGACCTTCTGGACGTGTGACGTGTGACAACAAACCGTTCATCTTGGTGCTGACCACGGTGCCTCCACACAGAGTCGTTGGTCGTCTCCACCAAGACAGAAGTGTGACTGCCATTGGTCAGTGTCACCAATTTGCTTGGAATTGGTAGTGCTGAAAAGTGTAGGCTGGTCAGTCCATTGTCCTGAGAACATCAGCAGCTTCTTTGTGTGATGTGTGTGTCTCCTTTTCTCAGTGAGGAGCTTCTTGAACAGCTACACCTCCTGTCAGACTTCCATAGTGTTGAGGTGTCTTCTCACAGTGGAAGAAGGATGGACAGAAACACCTGTGGATGTTCTCAGATCTGAAGCAGGAGGGGAGCTCGATGTTCTCTCTCTCTCAGAGATGAAAGCTTTAAGTGCTGTTTATCTGTTGGGGACAGTGTTGGTGGGTCTACCAGGAGCCCCATGTTTTCTCTGTAGCATAATTCAGTTTTTGAACTCCAGTTGTTGATACCCCAGTTATTCACCTTTCTCATTTCGTATCTGATCTCTTTAGAAATGTCTCCTGAAAAGCTGTTTTATGGTGGTTTCCAATGGGAATTAAATGCATATATGCGTATAGTCTTTTCAAGGTGTGTCTGTGTTTTGCAGATGTTGGTGAGGACCTCCTCAGCATGTGTCAGAGAAATGTGGCTTTGAACAGTCAGTACATTGGGCCTGCAGGTGAGCTTCATTAGCAGCATTTTACTAGCCCTGCAGGGGTGCTTTCACAGATGTCATTTAAGGGGTAGTAGCCTGCCAACAAATGTCAAATCACATCTTTTCATGCTGGAAAACTGTCCCGTACGTTTAATGGCACTCTTTTTGTTCTTATCTGCCCTTGGTGCATGCCTCCAGTGGAGCGTGGAGTGAAAGTGCGGCAGTTGGACTGGGCCGCAGACGATTTCCTCACAGGTAGGACAGGATGGATGCCTACATGCTGTGCTAGAGACTTTCTTTTGCTCTGAGCTGTAAAAATTGAATAGGCACTTAAAGGTCAGCATGCTGATTGGCTTTGTGATGACTGTATGCCCAGACACGGACGCAGAGTTCAGCTGGAGTGAGCAGGAGGTGGCGGACCTCCATGACAACACCACTCTCGTGATTGCAGCAGATGGTGAGTGAGGAGGGCTTTTGTCTTACGATCAGCTTTTGTACTGTCACTGATATAACCATGCGCCCTCAACCAGCCTTCATATTTTCACTGATAGAACCACACCCACTCATCCAGCCTCCATACTGTCACTGATATAACCACGCCCCCTCACCCAGCCTTCATACTTGCACTGATATAACCACACCCACTCACCCAGCCTTCATACTTTCACTGATATAACCACACCCACTCACCCAGCATTAAATTGATATGCACACCTTCCTGCTTATCTTCTCCAGTGTGCTATGATGATGGCCTTACTGATGCCCTGTTTCGAACCCTTTACCGAATTACCAGCAACCTGCGTAACCCCAGCACAGCCTACTTCAGCATAGAGAAAAGGTAAGTTGCCAGTGTGCAGCATACCAGCATATTTAACACTGCTACCAAACCAGGTGATTACCACTGGAGTGTCTGTAGGAACGCCACTTTAAAGGATCAGTGTGTAGCCTCTTGTAGTAATGTTGAGTATTGCAACCTATTGAAATGTTTTATTGTGTATTAATGTTAGTTCAGATTGATCTTAATCATTACAACTAACTACTTTCCCCCCTGATAAGCGGATTTAGACTATCAGAACATCCTAATTGTTCTTTTAATACTAGAAACTTTTCTAATAAGGGGATTCACCAACTGCTTGTTAGAATTTTCCTGTTCCATCTTAAATGGTCATGGAATTACATTCAGAGATTTTATAATAACTGCTAGACCATTTAAGGTGGAATGAGAAAATTTGTGCAGGAGGCTGGCGAATAAGAAGCTGACTTCAGCCTCATAACCTCGTAATAAGGGTAAGTGGTACTACAAGACAGGGCGGGCAGGGGCTATCTGGTTAGCATGATAAATTCAGTAGATATTTTTGCAACCCCATACATAGACATCATACACACCGCCATAGCTGGTGTTACTTCACACTCTGTTGATCAGTTATTTTGTTTATAATGTTTTCAACTAGAAATCTTACATATTGCTCCTCTAAATGGCGTCTTTAATTCTTTAATTCTAATGAAATTCAGCTGAAGTAACAGTGGTAAAAATAAATAATTGCAGTGTCCATGTTGTAACTGGGCTCATGTTATGTATGTTGTAAAATCCCAGTACAGATCATCTGAAATGACCAGAATAAATTAATTGCTGAAAAGGATTTGGATCATGTTTGAATAGGAAAACGGCACTAATGACTGCAGACATCTAAGAGTTAATTTTTCTGTTTAAAATGGCTTGATG
Source organism: Semaprochilodus insignis (assembly GCA_034552555.1). Lineage (NCBI taxonomy): Eukaryota > Metazoa > Chordata > Actinopteri > Characiformes > Prochilodontidae > Semaprochilodus > Semaprochilodus insignis. The sequence goes on along the minus strand of CM067477.1, from coordinate 21,076,154 downwards.
GAGTACATTAAGTCTTTTTTGTCTGACTGCGTTCCGTGACGTCCCTACAGACTGAACTTCACACTTCGCCACATGGACGTGTCCTGCGAGGCATACGATCATTTCCGACACTGCCTGGAGCAGCTGGCAGACATGAACGATGGAAAGATGAAGTTTACGGTGGCGCCAGTGCCCTGTTCTTTCCCCCAGTTCTTCCAGTATGAGCGTGTGGACCAGCTGGTGCGTTTATCCACTTCTCCAGTCCATTGGATAGATGTGTTAATAAGATCCACTACTGTCTAGAGTTTCTGAAGTGTCTGCAGTTTATTATTACAGTCTGACAGTAATAACTGTGGAGTGATTATATTCCAGTATGAATCTGCAGTGTGTGTAGTGTTTACAGTCTGAAAGTAATAACTGTGGAGTGATTATAATCCAGTATGAATCTGCAGTGTGTGTAGTGTTTACAGTCTGAAAATAATAACTGTGGAGTGATTATAATCCAGTATGAATCTGCAGTGTGTGTAGTGTTTACAGTCTGACAGTAATAACTGTCGAGTAATTATAATCCAATATCAATCTGCAGTGTGTGTAGTGTTTACAGTCTGAAAGTAATAACTGTGGGTTGATTGCAATCCAGTATGAATCTGCAGTGTGTGTAATGTTTACAGTCTGACATTAATAACTGTAGTGATTTTTAATCCAGTATGAATCTGCAGTGTGTGTAGTGTTTACAGTTTGACGGTAATATCTGTGGAGTGATTTTAATCCAGTATGAATCTGCAGTGTGTGTAGTGTTTACAGTTTGACGGTAATATCTGTGGAGTGATTTTAATCCAGTATGAATCTGCAGTGTGTGTAGTGTTTACAGTCTGATGGTAATATCTGTGGAGTGATTATAATCCAGTATGAATCTGCAGTGTGTGTAATGTTTACAGTCTGATGGTAATAACTGTGTACTGATTTTAATCCAGTATGAATCTACAGCGTGTGTAGTGTTTACAGTCTGACGGTAGTTACAGTGGAGTGATTTTAATCCGGTATGAATCTGCAGTGCGTGTAGTGTTTACAGTCTGACAGTAATAATTGTGGAGTGATTATAATCCAGTATGAATCTGTAGCGTGTGTAGTGTTTACAGTCTAATGGTAATAACTGTGGAGTGATTTTAATCCAGTATGAATCTGCAGTGTGTGTAGTGTTTACAGTCTGACAGTAATAACTGTGGAGTGATTATAATCCAGTATGAATCTGTAGCGTGTGTAGTGTTTACAGTCTAATGGTAATAACTGTGGAGTGATTTTAATCCAGTATGAATCTGCACTGTGTGTAGTTTTTACAGTGTGACGGTTATAATAACAGATTGAATGGTCTTCAGTGGTAGTAGCACTGTTCACCTCACACGAATGAAATAATAAAAGCTGATGGGAATGTTCAGGCTGTGACCTTTCATTCCCAGCTGTCTGTGAGAGTTTGAAGAAATCACTCCAGTACTCTGTAACTAACCAGTCAGCAAGTACGAATCCACACTGGAGATGTGCCTCTTCACATGTTTACTGGTTTTCCTGCTTTCTCAGACATAATGTTGGTATCACCATTAGGGGGCGCTGTTGCTTATTCATGTTGCTCATCCATCACATGTTTTTGCATTTTCACTCTTGCTGAATTTCTTGTGATGCCTGAGAAATCCTGTTCTGTTTACTTTTTATTTGTGTGTGTATGTACACCTATTATTTGTGTGCTGAACTGTGGTCTCTTTCATATCTTTGCAGGAGCTCTGGAAGGTGTCTGCCTCTGCAGTTTAAGATGCATCAGCCTCAACCTCCTCACAAAGGCTGCATAGTCCAAGACTACAGTTCAGGACCCTAGAGCTGATATTCAGCCCTCTGTAGTCATCGTTTAATTGTGTTAGGGTTTGTTTTTATTTTCTGAAGCATAGACATTATATTGGTCCGAAAAAAGCATGCTTTGTGAAAGGCAGGCAATGTGCTTCATTTATTTAAGGCTTTGCATATGATGAAGGCAGTGATGTGGATGTCAGAATAGAATTTTAATTCATTTTATTGCATCTTATTTTCAAATAGTCACTGTCATAACAAACCCTCACATCTCTGCAATGGTAGCTTACTTTTATAATAATAATAAACTCAGTCCTGGGCTCACAATAGAAATGTACACAGTCAAGCTCCACTACATGGCCCAAAATCTCCTCTTTTGGTATTAACTGGGCAGTCCTAATCTGAGGTCATGCATATGTAAGCAGTATCCTCACCAATCACAAGGCTGATGAGGCCTCACCTGGATAGTGTAACTGAACTGTGAAGAAACTTGCAGAAAGAAAGCTAACCACCGAGCAAAAGCTAACCTAGCAAGCATGACTGATTTAGCTCAGCTGTCTTGCCTGTCTGTCCATCCAGTTCATCAGTTCGGCAGTAATATGAATAAGACGTTTGCCATATTATAGCTGGATACTGTTTTTAGTGACTAGGGTCAATGACACCACATAGACACTCATATTTCTAATGTGAGAGCTTTAAAGGAGAAGGAAAAAACATACTTCATTTCTAATGCAAGTCAGTGTAACCAGACGTCTTTCTAATTCATTTTGGGTCATTTCTTTTGGTCCCCTCATTATGAAAGTTCTCTTCTCCCTGCTTCACACACCGTGTTATGTCCAGCAGACTAGGAGAGTTGGACTGAGGGATAGTAGTTACACATGTTCATTAGAATATCAGGCCGCGCCCACACAGTTCTTCGTCAGATAAGCAGTTTTTTAGCATTTAAGTGATTTATATCCTGTTATTTAATTAATATTTGTCTTGAATAGGACACTCAATTTTATTATCATACACACATTTTAATGTGGTATGCTGTGTTTTGTGGGACTTTAATACAGTGAGGTTTAATCTGAGACATTTTGGATCATTCCTGTTGATCCATGGAAGTAAAATAAAGAGAGCTCACATGTTTGAAGTAAGATGTGGCTTTTTGCTTTGGGATTTGTCTTTTGGTTTTTGGGTGAAAATAAAGGGATTTAAAGCCTAAGTAACATTAACAAGCTCACTGGACAAGAAATGATTCACACTGTGTGTTTAAGGTGGTAGTACCTTCAGGTTCCTGCAGATGGCAAGGATGATGGGGGAGGATGATGGGGGTATAAATACCTGTGGGGTGTGAGTGACGGGGTTCATGTATTAAGTGTTTAAGTAGGACGTTTAATAGAACACTCAATTTTGGTTTTGTTTAATGGGACTTATAATACATTTTAGTCTGAGACATTTTGGATCATTTCTGCTGGTCCATTTATTATAAAGTGTTCAGCTAGAGTTTGATCACCGCAAGTACTACTGTGATTTTAAGTAGTGGATTGTTGGAGGTGAAGAGGAAGCATGAAGTAATATCCGTCTGTGCAGGACTGCTGGTGCTGTTCTCCTAATGGACACTAGAGGATGCACTATGATTGATTTATTCAGGGACTGGAGAAGAGACTACCCAACATTTCTGTTCCACAAGCATGAGGTGATCCTAGTCTGAGCACCATATCATGTTTAGGCTGTTTGGCTGTTGTGCTGTTAAAGTATCACTGAGCTTTTTGCTTTTATTAGAGTTTGGGAAGTAAAATAAAGAGAGCTCACATGTTTGAAGTAAGATGTGGCTTTTTGCTTTGGGATTTGTCTTTTGTTTCATGAGTGAAAATAACAGGATTTATCAGTGTAAGTATCATATGATAAGCTCCCTGGACCAAAAAATTAATCTCCTTTGGTGTGTAAGATGGTAGTACCTGCAGGCTCCTGCAGATGGCGCTGCACAACGATGATGGGGCTATAAATCCCTGCGGGGTGTGAGTGACGGGATCCATAGATTGGGAAGAGTTGGTACAGTGCAGTGAATGTCTCGTTCCATGTGTGGAAAATGGCTCCAAAGCAGATGTTAATGATTGGCTAAAAGGAGTGACTGTATTTGGGTGTGCCAAAGACCATAGTGTGAAGGAAATAGCTGAATCTGCAGGAATATGGAAGCGTACAGTCATATGGGTCTACCAGCAGTTGCTAAAATCCCAGTCTATAGGGAATTCTCCTCAGAATTGTGCCAGGGAAGGCATATACCAAATCTGGACCAACTGACCAATTCTTTGATGTAAGAGTGTCTGAACATTGATGTGGCCTACATCCAGAAACTTGTCCAGTACATGCCAAATCCAATCACAGCTGTTATTGGTGTTCGTGGAGGTATTACACACTATTAGGAACGGTTAAGTCACAGGGGACTCATCTATGGTTCCGTGAGCTTGTGATACAGATGAAGTTTAATTCATTGTTCATTCATTTGTTTACATCAGTGCTGTTCAAAAGAATTCACCTTTATTTAATTCACAATCAAACATTCTAGAAGTTCATTAAGGAATCAAGGAGAAAAGCAGAAAACAACTCAACAACTAAATATAATATCAGGTTTTTAAGTGTTTAGTGCATCCACTTCACCTTCATTACAGCTTTGCAGGAGACTCACTTTCAGTTCCTCAGAGAGATAAACCTCCAGAGTTCAGTCTTAGAAGCTGGTTCAGCATTCCCTGCTGCTTTTTCCCACCATCCGAATAACCCCGAACACATTTAGTGGTGTTGAGGTTCTGGACTCTGGGGTGGTCAATCCATTGCTCTGAGAACACCAGCAGCTTCTTTGTTGGATGTACCTGTCTCCTTTTCTCAGTGAGGAGCTTCTTGAACAGCTATACCTCCTTTCAGACCTCCATAGGTGTTGAGGAGTCTTCTCACAGTGGAAGAAGGATGGACAGTAACACCTGTGGATGTTCTCGGATCTGAAGCAGGAGTGGAGCTTGATGTCCTCCTCCCTCTCAGGGATGAAAGTGCTGTTTATCTTTTTGTTGGTAGGTCTTTCAGGTCTTCCAAGTGGTTGTTAGGAGCACCATTTTAAACTCCAGTTTTGGAAACTTCACATATTTTCTTTTGGGTTTCTCTTTTGCCTTATAAGTAGAAGTATAAGTATCTTTTGCATGTAATGTCCTGAGAAACATCTACTGAAGTACAATAACTTGTACTTGGTGGCTGTTTTAAAATTAATGCATTGTGGTGCATGCAGACGTTAGGCTAAGTCATCTTTCACAGAGTCTCCAAATTACTGTTTGAAGGATATAATTACATGACATGTTCCCAAAAAATGGCTTCAGTCGGACAAACCCACACTGGACTGAGGAATTCTGTTTGGATAACCAAAGCAGGGAGGAGTTTAGAGTTTCAGAGATTGAGAAATGCTGCTTAAGTGGAAGGGAGTTATTTTCAAGTCTCTTTCTGAACTTCAGTGTGTCAAACAGGAGCAGGTCAATTTATATGGAATTAAAGATACTTCCGACCCTTCTGCTTCCTGTTGGGAATCACATGGAAATAGGAATACTGTGTGATTCCTATAAGCAGTAAACTGTCTTTATGATATTAAACTGGATTTTGGTAAAATATTTGAATAAATATTTTTGATAATATACTTGAATAAAAGTACTAGTAATCTTGTCTGTACCTCCACTGTAGTGAATGTATCAAAGTCTTCTTAATAGAACGTATTGTGAAAGTGATTTTCTGCCTCAAAGTACTTTTGATACTTAGGTACTTTTATAACAAAGTACTTCTGTACTTTTACACAAAAAAAGAATTGGTGTACTTTCACTCGAGCAGCATTTCATCTTTAAAAAGATGGTTCCTCAAGGGTTTTTTAGTATAGTATTTAGAACCTTAAACACTCAAAGAACCTTGTGCATGCTTAAATGGTTCTTGCTTAAATGGTGCATGCTTAAATGGTTCCATAGGGTTTAATATGATGTAGGCCCACCCTTTGCAGCTATAACAACTCCAACTCTTCTGGGAAGGCTTTCCACAAGCTTTAGGAATGTGTTTATGGGAATTTCTGACCATTCTTCCAGAAGCACATTTGGGAGGTCAGACACCGATGTTGGTGTTCTGTCAGGTTGAGGTCAGGACTCTGTGCAGGCCAGTCAAGTTCTTCCACACCAAACTTGCTCCTCCATGTCTTTATGGACCTTGCTTTGTGCACTGGTGCACAGTCATGTTGGAACAGGCCGACCCCAAACTGTTCCCACAAAGTTGGGAGCATGAAATTGTCCAGAATCTCTTGGTCTGCTGAAGCATTAAGAGTTCCTTTCACTGGAACTAAGGGGCCGAGCCCAACTCCTGAACAACAACCCCACACCATAACACCCCTCCACCAAACTTTACACTCGGCACAATGCATTCAGTCAAGTACCGTTCTCCTGGCAACCGCCAAACCCAGACTAGTACATTGTATTGCCAGACGGAGAAGCGTGATTGGTCATTCCAGAGAACACATCTCCACTGCCCTAGAGTCCAGTGGCGGTGCTTTACACCACTGCATTCACCACTTTGCATTGCGTTTGTTGATGTAAGGCTTGGATGCAGCTGCTCAGCCATGGAAACCCATTCCATGAAGTTCTCTACGCACTGTCCTTGAGCTAATCTGAAGGCCACATGAAGTTTGGAGGTCTGTAGTGATTGACTCTGCAGAAAGTTGGTGACCTCTGCGCACTATGACCCTCAGCATCCGCTGATCCCGCTCTGTCATTGTACGTGGCCTACCACTTCTGAGTTGGGTTTAGGTGCTCCAGTCACTTCCATGGCCACAGGTGTATAAAACCAATCACCTAGACATGCAGACTGCTTCTACACACATTAGTGAGAGAATGAGTAGCTCAGTGAATTCCAGCATGGTACCGTGATAGGATGCCACCTGTGCAACTAGTCCAGTCATGAAATTTCCTCCCTACTAAATATTCCACAGTCAACTGTCAGTGGGATTATAATAAAGTCGTGGCAGTCGTGGGCTGGAGGTTAGGGAACCAGTCTTGTGACTGGAGGGTTGCCGGTTCGATTCCCTGAACTGACAGTAATGACTGACGTGCCCTTGAGCAAGGCACCTAACCCTCAACTGCTCCCTGGGCGCCGTGGATAGGGCTGCCCGCCGCTCCGGGCAAGTGTGCTCACAGCCCCCTAGTGTGTGTATTCACTAGTGTGTGTATGTGGGTGTTTCACTTCATGGATGGGTTAAATGCGGAACACAAATTCCTCTGTGTGAAAAATCACAAATGATTGGCCTCACCGATTTGATTTGATTTAAAAAAACTGGAAGGGGGAACAATAGCAACTCAGGCACGAACTGGTGAGCAACTCAGCAGTGCTCAAGGCATAGTGCTCAGAGTGTTCAAATAGTGTGTCCACTCTATTAGACACTCCTACCTTGCTGGTCCACCTCGTAGATGTACAGTCAGAGACAATAGCTCATCTGCTGCTGCACAGTGCAGCGTTGATCATCCTTTAGCTCTTCATCAGTGGTCACAGGATGCTGCCCACAGGACGCTGTTGACTGGATAGTTTTGGTTGGTGGACGATTCTCAGTCCAGCAATGACACTGAGGTGTCCAGTAGCACTGCTTTGTGTGATCCTCTCACACCAGCACAACACACACTAACACACCACCACGTCAGTGTCACTGCAGTGCTGAGAATGATCCACCACCCACATAGTACCTGCTCTATGGTGGTCCTGTGGGGGTCCTGACCAAGAACAGGGTAATAAAGTATGCAGAGAAACAGGTGGACTACAGTCTGTAACTGTAGAACTACAGAGTGCTGCTTAAAGCCGAGTGTAGAAACAAGGAGGGTGTTTTTAACGCTCTGGCTGATCGGACCAATCAGAGTGGACCCCCTTTCCTCCGATTGGCTGGAACGCGTCAAGGCCCGCCCCTCCCTGCGTTAGCAGCCTCTGTTTTCTCACGGCGCTGGAAGCTTCAGAACCGAGCTGTGCTGCTACCACAAGGCGAGCGCGTCGTTTCCACATTTTCAGCTCGGAAACGTGGGAGTTTTACGGAAACAGAGCGAGCAGAAGCAGGAGTCGGTGAGTGCTATCGTTTCGTTTTAAAACAGCTCCGTTTTTAGGGGTTTTAGGCGTTTTTCAGCCTCAAACAGCTTCCTGTACGCCAGCGTCTCGTTCGCATTTTCCCGTTCCACCTTAAATGGTGCAGCAGTTAATAGTCTGGCGCGTCAGGATGTAACTGCTGCACCATTTAAGGTGGAGCGGCAAATTCGCGTCTGTCGTTCCTGAGGCGCCAGAAGGTAACTGCTGCACCATTTAAGGTGGAACGGAGAATTTCACTTCTGTCTTTCTTGAGGCGCCAGAATATAACTACTCTACGGTTTAATGTGGAACGGGAAAATGAATTACTGTATTTTCTGATTCGACAGAATATACACTAGCTGCTGCACTATTTAAGGTGAAATGTGAAAATTCGCTTGTGTGTTTCCCCCAGGCGCCAAAACGTACAGTAACTGCTGCATCGTTTAAGGTGGAACGGGAAATCTCTGTTCTTTCTTCCATCCCCCCCCC